>CM052318.1:20663042-21083623 GCA_028455605.1 Lasioglossum malachurum | reverse complement strand
GAACACAACCTGGTAAAAATCCTTATCAACCAGGACCTCAAGATGGAACAGTCCCCACCAAGCAGATCTATCAACCAGGACAAAATCCTTTCCAACCTGGATCTCAAGATGGATCAGGCCCTACCAAGCAGCCTTATCAACCAGGTCAAAATCCTTTCCAACCTGGACCTCATGATGGAACCGGTCCCAACAAACAGCCCTATCAACCCGGTCCCTATGGTGGTCCTGGAGCAAAGCCTGGTCAAAATCCTTTCCAACCTGGACCTCAAGATGGATCAGGCCCCAGCAAGCAGCCCTATCATCCAGGACAAAATCCTTTCCAACCTGGATCTCAAGATGGAACAGGCCCTACCAAACAGCCGTATCAACCAGGTCAAAATCCTTTCCAACCTGGACCTCAAGATGGAACGGGTCCCAGCAAGCAGCCCTATCAACCCGGTCCCTATGGTGGCCCTGCAACAAAGCCTGGTCAAAATCCTTTCCAACCTGGACCTCAAGATGGAACGGGTCCCGGCAAACAGCCCTATCAACCCGGTCCCTATGGTGGCCCGGCAACAAAGCCTGGTCAAAATCCTTTCCAACCTGGACCTCAAGATGGAACAGGCCCCGGCAAACAGCCCTATCAACCCGGTCCCTTTGGTGGCCCAGGAACGAAACCTGGTCAGAACCCTGACACCCAGAAACCTCACAGCGAGTATCCTTCTGGCGGACCAGGTGGCTGTTCGGGTCAGTCTTGTGAAAGCGGAAGCGGAAGTGGATGCAGCGCGTCTCCGGATCAGAAGAAGCCTTGCGGAAGCGGTATTGGATGCAGCGCGTCTCCGGATCAGAAAAGTCCTTGCGATCAAAGTGGTTCGACCGGTGTAGACAAAGTTCTCGGTCCGCTCGGCGACGGTAGCCCTGATGACCTTTCCCAGAATACACAAGGTGTATTCCCTGGAGGAAGTGGCCCTACTGTTGGAGGGTCCAGTGGTCCAGGATGCGGTTACGGTGGTTGTAAACCTGGTTCGCCAACACCTGGAGGCCATGGTGCGCCTGGATCTTACGCGGAGAATCCTTTCTTGAATGGAAAGGTGTCTGCCCCTGTCGGAGGTATTTGCTAAAATCATTACATTACGTATTTTATGCATTTATTAGAGAAGTAACTAATAAAAATTTAAAACGGTAGAAAGATTAGAATTTTCAACTTTTTCAAGTCACATTGACCCGTTCACAAGCTGTCCTCATGATAGAATTCAACAGATTAACTTTTCTTCCAGGCGACTCTCAACCGGAAATCACTAGCAAGCCAATCGGCGCCGGCAACCCGTTCTTAGGCGGTGCGGCTGCACCTGCAGGTGCAGTTGCAGTTTCAGGTGCAGGATCCTGGTCCAATTCACTCGGTAAACACGAATTTCCGCCAAGCGGAGACGCACAGAAGCCCATCGTCAAAGATAACCCCTTCTTCGGGCCTGGAACCAGTGCACCTGCCGGTACGTTACCGGGGCATCAGGGCCCAGCAGGCTCATCTGGCGGACCTGGTTCCCCTAATTTCAACGGCGCAGGGCATCCCGGTGGTCCTGGATCCTACTATCCTCAGCCCGGTGGAAATTCTGGACTGAATGATGATCAACAGCAACATCAACATCCTCTAGCGACGATTCGTGGCTCCGGGAGCGGCGGCGGCGTCGGAGTTGGCCCCGGCAGCTTTGGAGCTGCTCCAGCGGGCGGTGCCGGCTTTGGAGCGGCTACAGGTGGCGGAGCCGGCTTTGGGGCGGCTCCAGGGGGCGGAGTCGGCTTCGGTGGAGCGTTCGCCGGCGCGTTCAGCAACGCTCAATCCTCCGCAGGTACGTTCGCGCGATTCTCGAATCGTTTTCTAAGTCTTCAAACCCGCAGGCCACGTCGCCCGGAATTAATAGAACTGAATGAACAGTGAATCGTCGCGCTCACTCGTAAAGAATCGTTTTGACGAGGCGCTTTCCCACGCATTAATCAAACACGCAGTTTGTTAACTGGCTAATCGCCGATCGCACGCTTCCGGTCTGTTTTGAGCCTCGTTATGTTGTGTAACCGTGAATGAAGAGGAGCGTATGAACATTGGTTGTAATTGAGGAACATCGATTCGTAGAGTATTGCGCGTTACAGAAGAGAAGATTGAATCGGAATGAATGCATGAAACGTATATACTTCTTTGCAGGTGCAGGTGCACCACCAGGTTTGGGTCTAGCCAATGGCGGAGGTTGGTCTGGGAGCAATGCTGCGAGCCACGCCGGAAGCGGAGCGTGGGCCTCAAGCGGGGCTTCCGCTTATGCGAGTAGCAACGCCGGCAGTAAGTGTCGCTATCCTTTGAAATTATGTGAATTGGATTAATTGGAGCCGGTATCCGTGGTACATTTGGTTGAGGATCGTGTACAACTGATTTTACGTGAAAAATATTATAAGTTTTAAATCATTCGAGGCTTCGAAAGCATGAGCAACCGAGAACGTCATACCACGCTGGAATTTTCCGGTGACTCGATCCCGTAATTAGTATAATTAACGTTTCAGGCTGGTCCGGCGGCGTCAAAGGATAACGGAGAAGTTATGACGAGAGTGCAAGAGCTTTCTGCGTCGCTCGAGGAGTCGCGGTGTCGTTGACGTGTCGAGATCTTAACGCGGACAATCGTTAATGTCCGCTTTGTACTTTTAATTTCGCTTGTAATTTATGCGATTCCGTTCTTCCCCCACCGAGATACAATCGTGTACGAAGAAAAAAAGAGAATGTATTATTTCACCGGTAATTGCCGGTGAACTAATCGCCGATTCGTCGAACAGATTGTACCGCTATTACACGACGGCTGATGCCGCGACAGATAATTACTAATGACATAAGCGATGAACCGGCCACGTGCCCAAACAGATCCGAGGTGTATCCATTAAAAACAACAAAACGAGTTATGCACGCTGTTTAATTACGAGTCCATTATCCGCCATTCATTATCCACGATCCCCCTTCCCGCGATAATTTATATCCGTTTAGGAATCTGCAGCAGAATAGTGATCGTTTGCAGCTTCGTTCGCGAAATCGATGCATTAAAATCGCAACATTATGGGTATCAGAGATGCGTCGAATGTAATCGACGATTTGCGGTGAATATCGTTCCAAGTATTAACACTTTATACACCGATAGTCTATTAATAGAATTTCCAATGACTGTGCTGTACCGCAAGATGATAAATCATGTTTTACATTATAATAATGCTAAGCAAAAGTATTACATAATAAATGATAAATTTTGTCTTTGCAGTTTCGGGAAACTTGTAAGATCATAATCCGACAGTATTAAAATAACTGGAATGACAGAAATTCTGCGAATAAGTGTTGAACATCCATAGAAGCTGTCCAAATGAAACGGAGCCTGCTTCATCTAATTGTCGATTGATTAACAGTAATTTGTTAAGCGCGATTGATTAGACTATGCGAGTCTTGTATAATTGAAACAAAATAATCGGTAAATGATTCGTTTGATAAACGATGCGAGGCAATGATCGAACGATCATAAACAGATCGCGGTAATTCCGCTTACATCATCGCCGGTCTCCTCGAGGCGCTATTAGTCGCGAATTATTCATGAGGTTCTGCTCGACCGCCGTTAAAGCAGATGAGCAGTCGAAGAATCTTATCGATTCGCGAATCGTGCAAGACACAATGGATCCGGGATCGAGAATAGCGCGATGATCGACCGCGTCGTTGCATCCCCCCGAGGTATCTTCAATAGCGAGGGTCGTACAATGGGCGATGAAAGCAGGATGAGTGAAATGATGAAGCGGGAGGAGATGGCAGACACGTTTGATTAACGCGATCGCGCGGTGTATTTTCGTCTGAATGTAGTCATCGTCGCGAATACGAGGAGGTAGAACCGTGTCGTACGCGACGGATTATTATCAATTATGCTGCACACGTCCAGCTACAATGATCAATCGTTTATTCGTGATACAATGGAACCATCGTACAAAAATATCCTCGCAGTCATTTCAGCTCAACCAGTCCCACTTTATTCAAGACTTCGTGTTTGGAACGGATACAATTTGTAAAGCGGTCGACTATTCTAGAGCTCGAAAATGATAATAGGGTGTAGAGAGAATCAAAGGGAATAGAGATGACAAAGGACGGTGTACAGTAGAAACAAACTTCATTCTAATCGATCACAGGTGAAAATTTCGTAAACTGTTGCTCGCTAGCTATCATCTCTTCACTGGATTCCAGTGTTTCGTCCGTGGGAAAGAGTTTCACGTAGTCTTGCCAGCGGAAACTTTGTACGATCCTTTCCCGGTAGAGTCGATGTTGGCTGCGCTGCTGCTGTAGACACCCTTGGCACCGGTCACGGTGCCGCTCTTCTCAGCGCCTTCTTCGATGTCGCCCATTCGGGAGAACAGACTGCGTTTCGATGAAAGATAGTTGTTAGCCGTTTACAACATTGCTAGCTGGGGCAGAAGCTATCTAGCATAAACAAAAGTGAAACTTACTCTACTCCGTGGCCATCGTGACCACCACCATAGCCGCCACCAGGGCCACCATAACCTCCGTAGCCTCCGGCATTCGCAGTCGCGCTCGCACTTGCATGAGAATTAGCTCCGGCTCCGGCGAAAGCGTTGGCGTTTGCTGAAGCTTGTGCATTTGCGGTGGCACTCGATTGAGCGTTCGCAGTCGCTGATGATCCTGCGTATCCACCTCCGAGACCACCTGCTCCGCCCCTGCCACCGCCATAACCACCGGCTCCACCTCCTGTACCGCCGTAACCACCGGCTCCGCCACCTCCAGCGCCACCGTATCCTCCGGCTCCACTTCCTGCACCCCCGTAACCACCGGCTCCACTTCCTGCACCGCCGTAACCACCGGCTCCGCCTCCTGCGCCACCGTATCCTCCGGCTCCACCTCCCAGACCGCCACCGCTTCCAAGACCACCGCCTCCTCCGTGACCGCCTCCAAGGCCGTTACCTCCTCCAAGACCACCACCGCCTCCGAGGCCGCCAGCACCTCCGTGTCCGCCTCCAAGGCCGCCAGCACCTCCGTGTCCGCCTCCAAGACCGCCAGCACCTCCGTGTCCGCCTCCACGACCACCTCCAAGACCATTACCGCCTCCGGCACCGCCACCATAACCACCAGCACCGCCGCCGGCTCCTCCATAACCACCAGCACCGCTACCAGCTCCTCCGTAACCACCGGCGCCACTTCCAGCGCCAGCGCCGCCACCAGCACCGCCACCATAACCACCAGCTCCACCTAAGCCGCCACCAAGACCGCCGGTCTTCGTTACTCCACCGGATCCTAGCACAGAAACGAACAAATATTAATTGTTGGATAACGTAAAGGGGAAGGTTCGAAGAATATTTTAGCACACTTCTTTTTACGTTGCTGATTCAAACTGCAGGAATGAAATACTGAAAAATGTATCAACTTACCTCCGTAACCTCCATTTCCTCCAGCGCCACCACCATGACCGCCACCAAGTCCTCCGCCACCACCATGTCCTGCGCCGCCACCGGCACCAGATCCACCATATCCTCCTGCGCCACCTCCAGCACCAGATCCTCCATATCCTCCAGCACCGCCTCCGGCACCGGATCCACCATATCCTCCAGCACCGCCTCCGGCACCGGATCCACCATATCCTCCAGCACCACCGCCGGTACCGGATCCTCCATAACCACCGGGTCCGGAACCTCCGCAACCACCGGGGCCGCAACCACCGGCTCCGCCTCCATGGCCTCCGGCGCCACCGGCTCCGCCTCCAAGGCCACCACCACCTCCAAGGCCACCACCACCTCCAAGACCACCACCGCCTCCTAGGCCACCACCATTTCCAAGACCACCTCCATTGCCATGACCGCCTCCAAGGCCACCTCCATTGCCATGACCGCCTCCAAGGCCACCTCCATTGCCATGACCACCACCGGCACCGCCTCCAAGGCCGCCACCATTACCATGACCGCCACCGGCACCGCCTCCAAGACCACCTCCAAGTCCACCTCCTTTTCCACCGCCAAAACCGCCGCCGCTTCCATAGCCTCCTCCACCACCACCGCCACCGCCGCCTCCACCTCCACCGCCGCCACCAAATCCTCCCCCAAAGCCTCCTCCGAATCCGCCACCTAATCCGCTACCTAGTCCACCAACTCCGGACCACGGAGATCGTTTCGCTCTTGTCTCAGCATCTGCAGGAAAATAATCTAATTAACCTTCTTTCCTCAAGCAATCATCTATCCGCGAGTTGTAAAAATATAAATCCAGTCGGATTGTGGACAGAAGCTTCTTGAACGTTCCCGGAAATCCCAAGATAGAGATCCTTCTTGGAAATTCAAGAATTGTTTGGAACACTAGCTCTAACTATGAAGATGAACAGCGTAATCGAGAACGAAAGCCGATCGTCGGTTTTTTTTCTGCGTGATCGATATTCTATCTGTCTTCAAATCGTAGAAAGTATATGATACGGTATGAATCTGTATCGTATTTACTGATTTGACGTCGTCCCCGGAGGGTTAATGGATCTTATTGACTGTGCAAAGCTTCTTCCGTCCGTGATTCAATAATTTGTACATTTAAAAGTAGTCACGCGTTCTAACAGTACAACACAGGAGCATCAGACCAGCACCGACGTGTACACGTTATTAGCATGTGATTTAACAGAACGTCCACTTAGCAACAACGGCACAGCTTAGACACTTTATTTTCCCTATTTCCTCTTGGTAGTTGCGAGTACGTCGATGCTGATCAGATCTTCAGTCATAGTGATGTTAGATGGATGATAGCCTTAATCGGTGGTAGAACGTAGTAGAACGAAGTTGCAATAAGTGAAGACATAAAACGAAAAAGACAAAAATATGTACCTTGTGCATGGACGCAGACGAGAGCCACCGCGGCGATCAGCCCGATTTTCCGGTACCGCCACATAGTCGTCGAGAGATCGATTCTTCTATTCCGCTGTTACGCGAATCGCTCATCTTTATATCGTCCCTCCCACTCTGATTAGACCGCGGATCTTCCTGAAACCGTCGCGACGCTTCCTCGAATGCAGATCCAAGCGCGAAACGCGGCAACGGGGGCAAAAAAACGTCCGCTGGCCAAGGCTAAGGTAATCCGGCGATGATCGCACCCGCAAAACCGATATCCTGGCTTCTTCGAATATCCCAATTCTTCCGCGAACCGATCGCCCCCAGCGATGTCGCGGCACGTCGTTGAACTTCCCTGTCAATCAACGTCTATCTCCTTTTTTCGATGCTCAAGTCATACCCGAAATACTTCCTCGTTTCTTTGCAACGTCCGCAAACCTTCGCAAACCTTCATGCCTTCGCGATTCGCATGCCAGATGGTACGACCGGTTTTGAATCGCGATATTGTTTTCAGAGCGTACCGATTAGGAGGAGTTTTAATCAGTTAAACGTCTACCATCTCGGATGTTTGTATAGTCGCCATTTTGACGGAGCTGGTACAAATCGTTTTAAATCGTAGAGTATAACGACGCACGCGAAATTTTTTTCGCATATTTCCGCAATCGCAAGAAAGCAGAGTGCATCAAAACACATAGATTAGACATATCGGACGAGGTATAGTTCATTAAGGACAAGCATAAGTGCCCTCGTACTGTCCTCCACAACTTCTTTCTCGCGCAGACGATTTTCGACCCTCTTCGATCCTGAAGAGCAAAAATTATGATATGAACAGTCAGAAGACCAGTAAGAAGCTATCTTGAAAAGCACCCAGGAGCTTTCAGAAAACCATTTGCGAGACGCCGTTGTAATTGATACGTCGCGAGCATCATTTTTCATGGATATTATTTCCGACCCTCTTCGATCCTGAAGAGCAAAAATTATGATATGAACAGTCAGAAGATCGGTAAGCTACCCTGGAAAGCGCCCAGGAGCTTCCAGAAAATAATTTGCGAGATGCCGTTGTAATTGATACGTCGCGAGCATCATTTTTCATGGATATTAGTTTCAGTGCACCTCCCTAATAGAATTATTTTTCCATTAGCACGGTCGTATTCCGCCATTATTGGTGCCTGTCTCGTGGACCAGTAGTCCTTGAGGCGAATTAAACTCGGCGACTTTCCCGCTGCAACCTTGCGCTTTTCCACGATCCCGTGATTTGTTCATAGAATCGAAGACGCTCCGAGATGTTATCACGACGCGCTATCATGAGACGGGGGTTCCCTCTGGTCGAGGATGAGTTCGACAGATAACAATTGGTGAAAACCAGTGGTCCGGCGACTGCGTCATTGGAAAACGTGCTTGGTTGTTTCAGCAAAAACGCTTTTGAGGATCGATAAGAGGACGGGAATTGCGTACCACGCGCTCTGCTGTGTCCGCGATTGGAAAGCGCTCGGAGGAAAATGTCGAGAAAAATCGGCGATAACCCCGGATTCGTCTGTTTCGACATTGACCTGGATTCGTCGAACAACATTCGAATTTGTAGTCCGCTGGAGGCGATAGACCGCGGATTATACAATCGGCTAGAGATCGCAGGGTCACACAATGCTCGAAACATTGCTGGAAAGTCCAATTTTCGAAGCGATATAATGTAGTTTGTAATACTGCCCACAATTTTTACTAAATATATGAATTTATTAATAAAATTGTGAATCGAATATAAAAGTCGATACATTTCCTGAAACACGTGCTACTTGCTGAATGTTTACTCGGTTAATTTGGCTTTTACAAATTATGTTTACTATCATAAGGCCTGTCGAACCCCATAAATTGACTCTAGTTTTAGGAAAAGTACCTCTCTGATTTTTTACACACTACTTCTAGATACATTGTACATTAAATAACAAAAAATATTGGAAGTGTTAGGTGGAAAATGGATTGGTTCAGACGTTATTAATTTTCTGCCGAATCCCATAAGAATGGAACACTGTGCGACGCGAGAGAGTTTCTATTTTTCCGTGAGCGATTCCATCGTTTCTTCCATCGCGTACAATAACACAATTAGTTTCGTCCGATTCGCTCACGCCGCAAGGATGAAGCCTCTCGCGATTGAATACCAGTCTGACCGGATTCGCATATCGTAATTAATACGACGGGAATTATTACATCGGCGCCGATCGATCGCCGCGATATCGGGGAAACGGTTTTGTCGGACCTATCACTCGCGATCTCTTTACTGGCGGGTATTTCCAGCTGCGTTTTCACGCCACGACGACAAACGCTCGGCGAAAATAAACAAGTTTTGCGACGCGAACGGTAAAACGGTGAAAAAAAAGCATCCATCGATTCAGCCCGCGTGTAAATTGCGTTTACACACACCGGCCGCCGCCGACGCTCATTAAGCTCGTTAGCAGAAACTCATCGGACCTGAAAAACTCCCTGCGCGGAGATCGGAACCGCGATCTGTTCTCACGAGAGCGACGCAGAGATTCGCCGCAAAGAATGAGCGATTCTCAAGGTTCCATTGCATTTTTTCGTTTGTGCCGTGTTGCGCGTTCTGTAATACGTTACAGGGGACAAAAAATTCGCGATGAGTCATTGAAGCAACTCCTACGCTTTTCAAAATGGAAACGAGATTGTTTAAACTTTGGTCTTGTTCTGTTCTTTGAACGCACGTGACGGTCAAACGCTTTTCTCAGAAGAAAGTATATACTTGGGGCCAATGAAACGGTTTCAGATAGCACAGAGATTGAAATTAACATAAATTAAGATCTCTATTTTTTTTAAAATATGTGTTCATCAAAGGTCACTCGAGAGCAAGGGCACATAAAAAAGTGGAAAATGAAATTGTTTCACATGTTCTTTGCACAACACGATCAGCTGAGAGCGTCAATGTGTACGTTTATTGCGGAATATCGATACATAATGTTACATAACGGCATACATTTCGAGTTCACGTTATGAAACTCGCTTCGATTGGCAAAAGCGGTACTATTCTGTCTTTTCTTATTTTTTTGCGAATGTCTCCTGTGTTTTTTGTTATCTTTGTTAAATAAACGTACGAGCGCTGAACGATTGCGGTCCGACATTCTGATCTTGTCAATACGATTCTTCTTAGTCGAGTATAAAACTAATTCTTTCTTCTCTTATCTTTTCATATATATATATAGAATATGTGTATATATATATATATATTAATTAATTAAATCCTATGTTATAACAAAACAATCGGAGCAACTGAAAAACAGATAACCATTAACCTGTTAACCGGGGAGGGCGAGTCGATCGTTCGCCTCCCATGATCACTTCCGGTAACAAAATTCGTTTTCTCACTCGGTCACCTAAAAGCTATTACCGTTAACTTTGTAATATCTATATCAGTCTACGTTGTTCCGCGAGTAGAGTGAAACACGACGTCGATTCACCGAATAGTCGCCCGTTTAACAGGTTGCATGATCGATATTGGTTCGTTCTCTCGGTTTCGTGCGACGCACTCGTCCAAGATAATTCAAGGGGAACCTGCGGAGCAGCTCTACCTACCCTTCAATGATTTTTCGATATGCTGTAAAAATCGATATTTTGTACATCTTTTCCCTTTGCACATTTGCGGCGGTCTCTGAAGCTGTTCCGCAGGTACGCCTAATTCTAATCTCAACAAAAACGATCACCGGAAGAACACTTTCGTTCGATTTTTTAACGGGGGAAACAACAACTCCGCGAGTGCGCGTCTTCAACAACCGATCGGTAATCTAATAACGAGGGGAACTAACGCTAACTGAAATTATTGTCTTTTTCCTAAGACATGGATCATCGAACGAATCTAATTGGAAAATTGGTCCAAGGTTTCGCGCGCGTCGCAACGGCAGCAGCCTCATCGAGACGTCGTATCGCAACGAAGGACGACGTACATTACACTGACCAACGATAATTTCCTGCGCAGCGTATTAAAATCTCTAAACGAACAAAAATCCATACTTGTCGGACAGTGTTTATGGCTGTGGTCGCCGCGAGCACGCTTATCGCGCGCGTCCATCGAATGCACAGAGACTCGAAAAGAAAACGGGCGATACGCTTAGGTCTAAAGAAATCTATTTACACGCCGACTATCACCGTTATCGCGTGTCAGCGGTGTCGCGGTACAAGGAAACGCGATCCGATTTGTCTCTATCGACGCTAAAACTACCGGATCCTCTGATCCGATCTGTTCCATGATTCCTTCCTTAAACGTCGCCGACATTGTAAAGATGCCTCTGGCGAGAATTCGCCGAATATGATAAAAAACATGGGTCCGAATAAATGCAGTCTCGTTGGTTTCACAAGGCAAACCAGTCGCTTCTAGCGCTGGGTAGTTCTAGCGTCAGCGTCGGAATTCAATGGGGAAATATAAATGCTTCCTCCTACAGTCTTCGTCTTCCGTACACACGACTTCGTTTGATTGTCGATTATGCTTTTTGATCTTGATCTATTTCTGCTCAGTCCACAAGTAAGGCCGCACAGTTTTCGTGTCCTGATTTACGCTCCGAAGACGTCGAAATTTCTCTTATCTAATATACTATCTCTTATAACCGAATACGCCGATAATATGCTTCCTCCTCGTTGAAGCTAACGGATTTATTACTGCGCCGCGCTCCGAATCACCTCCATCCACCTGGAAAACGTGAAATGTCCTCAACATGTTCTTCCACTTTTCTTTATTTCTTTCAACCTGTTCATTTTACCCTGAAGAACTCGACCCTCACCTGCCGAAGGTATAATCGCTCTCAGCGCGGAAGAAGTAGACGTGGTTCTTGAACTGCAGCTTGAACACAAAGTCCTTGTTGATGCAGTCCTTCTCGGAAGGCGTGGTCACGGTGTAGCCTAACAGCGGCAGGCTGGCCAACGGGAAGTCGTCCTGGTGGGACTTGTAGAAGAACAGGCAGAAGTCCGTGAACACGACCCAGAGCTTTTGCCAACCGTTACTGTTCTTGAATTTCCGCAACAGAAATCCGCTGAGTTGGTTCTGAAACGAGGACATAATACTGTATCGTCCAGTTTCCTTTTCGAAGGTTCAATGGACAGGTGGACTCACTTGGAACGCTCGCAACCGATCGCTGTAGCTGATGCTGGTGTTCCGGTGCCAACAGACGTGCACGGTCATGTTATTTCTCTGGGACTCCTTCACGGTCCCGCAGCTACCTCTGTTGCCCTCGGAGCCGATGCCGTCCCCCATTTCATCCGCGGAGCCTAAAACTTCGTTAAATCGTCCTTGGATTAATATTTTATCATTAGACTGAGGATCTTTATGTAAAATAAAAATTATCGGCATCAGCAGACTGATGGATTAGTCCCAAATATTAAATTAGAGCCGTACAGAAAGCGAGAGCCGCAAGCAACGCCCGTTCAAGACAAGCTCCGCCCACCGTACGAATGGAGAACAAGGTATCCACTTACTGGAGGACTGCAGGTTCAAGTAGGGCAATTTGGGATCCGCGTCGGCCTGCACGATCGCCATGTTCAGGTCCTCTAACCATCGCTTCTTCTCCTCCTCGTTGATGGCCGAGACCGTCAGCGGCCTGCAAACAGTTAAACCGTAGTGAGACAGCTCATAGTCAATTGCAGCCAGTCAGCTGAAGACGTTCCACGCATTCCAACGAACCAAACACGAGGCCAATTGACCTTTTAATAGCGACACACGGCTCCTTTTGACGCCTCGTTATGGTCAATGATTCTATTAACCCTTTGCGGTCGAAGTCCGCGCTATACAACGCTAAGTTTAGTGTTAATGGAACATTAGAAGAATGTACAGGGTGAAATATGTAAAACGTCTGAATATCTCGCTTGCACTGAAACTTCTTGGAACTTGCTTACTCAGATTGTTTTAATTAATTAATGGCGCACTCACTGATTCCCTGGAGCTTCGATCACGAACGCGAAGTCCGCGCCGGTCTTCTTGTCGCTCTCGCGGATCTTCATGCCCTTTAACGGCATCTGACCATGCACTCGGAAACATTGAGCTCGTTGTTGAGTGCGGAATGCGTACAGTAACACGTCCGAAAACTGGTAAACAATTAAAGGATTGGTTAAAGACGCTCGCTTTTCTTAAATTCTGTCTATTGTCGTTCGATCAAAGTATATTACCAAGAAGAACATTCTCTGTTGGAAGCCCTTGCGACTGTACTTCTGCAAGCAGCCTTGTCTAATAAACCTGCGTCCCTCCTGGACCAGATTGTCGAACCCGCCGATGTCCCGCTGCATCTCGTGTAGCTGAACCATGTTTTCCTACAGAGATGCAAGACAATTAGCTCAATGGCGCACGAGAAAGTGAAAAGATGGTAAGATCTGGATAGGTTACAGCCTGATTGATGATGCTGAGACCCTCTAGCAACGTCTCGCCCAGTCTATCCCTGGCTGCCAAGCAGTCCTCGAAGTCCGTGTGATCCTTCGGGTAATGGTCCAGCAGTCCTGAAAGGTCGGGAAACTTTGATTATCCGAATGTTTCCATTCTACTATATGATTTGTTTCATTTTACAGTAATAAATTTCATATCATTAAACAGTAAAGTAAATAAAATTAATTTCGCTATTGCGAGGTTGCGAACGTCATTAATCAATCAGTTGTTCCAGGGTCGCAAAGCTGTTCGAAAGAGACCCAGTGATAGAGCATTACCATCTATAATACAGTTGTAATGCAACAACCGTTGCAACGGCTTCAAGAGGAACGAAGTCAGCGGCAGATAGCAGTGCTTCTGCTCCTCGAAGTCGCGGCAGAGTTGATCGAAGCGACGGGAGGTTCTGGTGCAGTATTCCATCTTCTCGAGGACCTGTATCAGGTTCTCCAGGTATTGATCGTAAAGGGGCAACACGTTCAGCATAGTGTTGTAAAGGAAATCGCCGATGTTGTGACGCGCGTTGCTCTCCCATCGTGCCAGCCTAGCCTCCATCTCTTGAAGACAGGGACCGTGGACGTCCGCTAACAGCTCGATCAGCGAAACCACCGACTCACCCTCCAACTCCGCCTCCCGGGACACCTCCTCGCGGAACCACTGCCAACAAAACGACATTCGAATCAGTGCTGAGCCCATTACAAATTCTCCGTCATTGGTGAACGCTCCGGTGCACATTCCATCCGATATTACACAGTCTCCAATTGGAAACCTCGATGCAAGAACCATCTTCATCCCTAACTCAAATTGAAAACCTTAACAACCGATCAGGTTTTTTATTTCAGGAAAGTTGTATTGGGTTGCGTATGAAATGTTTGCTTAACTTACCACATTTATCACGTCGAGGTCCTTCTTGTAGGTTCGTTCGGTCATCAGCAACTCCTTGGCAATGTAATACGCCTTATCCGTGGGCCATCTCTGTACAAATACAATCAACATACGGTAAAAATTGAGACGAGTGTTTGTGTGAACATTTACTAAATAGAGAATCTAAATAAAATGCTAACCTTGGTCTTCCTGATCTCGGTGTCCTCGACCTCGCCGTTCCTGATGACCTGCTTCACCGGGCTGAGGTCCGGCGTGTCGACCGAGCTCGTTTTTTCGCTGGCGAACACCGAATTGTTGTTCTCCGGTTTCTTCGGGGTCCCCGGCTTATTATCTGTAAACGAACGAGAGTCAGAGAGGGAATTCCTATGGACGCGGCCCTGAACCACAAACAGCGAAAAGACCACGGCCCGAGAAAAACGAGTACGGTACGAGTGAACGTAAAGAAGAGTGAACAGAGAGAGAAAGAAAGAAAGAGAGAGAGTGAGAGTGGGTGAGACCGTGACAGAGAGAAACGAGAACGCTCTCTCGAGAAGATGAGGAGGCAGAGAAAGTGAGAGGATGTCGCATGCAGAACGGTGCACCGAACTGGCTATCCGGCGACGTCTTTCGGACGTTCGTCCCCGCGACGTCGGGGAACGAGAACAACCCCCCTTGGGAATGACAATCACACTGTGCAACGCGCGTTCTTGGACCCCTAACTCTCTGAATTTACTTTCGTTACTCTAGTGCAGCGACAAACTTGACTCTCAAGCGGCCCGCAAGCTTTTCAAGATAACCGCGCTTCGGAAACGCCACAGTTTGTTGTACAGTGTTATCTCTCGCTGATGGAGTAAACAATAAATCAGTTTTTTCGCTACTCTGGGATGCACGTGCAAGTGGTAAATTGTTTCTCGGTCGAACGGACACACATCTACCGCGTGTTCTCAACGAAATCGGAATAAAATTGTTAGACTGCGGATGAACAATTTTGAATGACGCAAATTTGTTTAGATCGATCGGACCTTCCTGATTGATATGAGAAAAGAATTGACTCTGAAAAGAGTTTACTTTTGCAATATGCAGAAACAAATTCAGGGCCAACAAAATGATGACCTAAAGACCCCGGTGGTTCGATGTGAACACCCGCAGTCTGTAACACACATAATCGTGGAGAATATAACTCGCGGACATGCTGTGCCGCGAGACGGACGAGTGCCTCCTACGACGTGCAGCTAACGCATGCTAATTAAAAGTCGTGTGCAAACGTGTGAACATTCCGCTGTTCGAATGCATAATTTTCTGTAGAAATATTTGATCGTGCAGAGTGTGTCAAAGTCACGGTGCAAGTCAAAGAGCCGTTCTGTTTGAAAAGTGAATCGAAAACGTAGTACAACCGTTATCTGCCGGCGTACGGTGCAACGAAACTCGCGAGCGTGTCTGCAACTGCGAATCGATGAGACTTTGGCAGACTGCCGAGACGAGAGTAACCTCATCCCACCTAAATTACGGGCTGAAATTTTGGCACGCACTGTCGATTCATAAATATTAAAATCAAATAGTTCTCTTCCACGTTTCCGACCGATTTTTTCGAGTGAAATTAATCTGTCTCGACTTGCACCGAGATTTGCGACGCACTCTGCGAATCGAGGAAGCCATTCAGTGGTTGCATTCACTGGCAAACAACAACATAGTCGTCTACACGGAGAAATCTGGTGCTACCGAGCACGAGCAGCAACCGAACGTGTCGACTTGCAAAATGACATAGCAGAAAAAAATTATAACAACGAACAAGAACGACAACAACAGTAAGAGAGCAAGAATAGTAGCGATAATAATAAATATAGTAACGAACGCATCACTGACAGTAAAGATTAGGCACTGTTGGGGATTACTCACACATGGTTATTTGTCATCCGGCCGACCAACGAATCCGGGAGTGCGATAAAAAGATACGGTAATAAAGATCGGGAAGAGGAGGATTCGCGGGGACCGGAAGAACGCGTGTCGAACGCTAAACGAAACTGAATATCGAGAGAAACGAGGTAAAAGGGATGAAAAGAGACACAGAGAAAGGCGGAGAGAGAAAGAGAGAGATAGAGGGGCAGAAGGTTGGAAGCGGAAGACGATATCGGGGGTGGACGCCGAGTCACTCAACAATTAGTAATTTTGATTTGATTAAATTAATCTCTGATATCTAATTAATTATTAATCTCTAATGTGTGAGTTAACGTGAACTATGTATTCTGAATTGTCTTCTCACAGTCGTTCTTAAAAGTTTTCGAGTTTCATAAAAGAAAGGACATCGCCGAAAAATTTTCAACAAGAACGCTTCATTTCGAAGCTCGTGGGACCTATTTTAATAATGTATGGGTCGGAGCAGACCCGACGTCCGCCGGGCGCGCCGCAGTTCTCGAGGGCGAACAGAGGCACACATCGAGAACATAAACGTTTCCTCGATCCTTTCGTGGGAGGAGAAGAAGCGTGAAACGAGAACGTCGAGATGGAAAAACGAAATCTCGTTGGAGAATAAAAAAAGAAAAAATAGAAAGAAAACGAAAACGATACGAGAAACTTGTGGAGTCACACACAGAAGATCTCCGAGGCCACACACACTTGTCTCGCTTTGTATATAATTTATTATTATCATAATTGATGTATCAATAAATCGATAATGTACAATAGATTCCCTACGCTTGAAAAGTTGTCTTTTCCCATCCCTCGAAACGCCGTGATTTTTCCCCGTTATAGAATTTTCTTTTCTCCAACTAACCACCCCCACCCTCACCCGAGAATCTTGTTCATTCTCCCCCACCCTCCCCCCTCTCCTCCCGCCCGCAACACAAACCATTGTCTTTTTGAAAGACGCCCCCCTCCCCAACGGTGTGTTCGTCGAACACATCGTGGACAACAGATTGTTCGTGTCGAGACAACAATCGTTGTCCACGCGTATTGTAAAAATGTCTTGTCTCCCTCTTTATATTTTTTTTTTTTGTTTTCTTACGAATAGTCCAATAACAGGGGTGGGGAGGAAGGGGGGAATCACCGCCGCGCGTATATATACGGACCGTGTATATATATATATATGTATAGATTCATATGTATATATGTATACGTATGTATAGTTTGAACATATATATAGAGTTAACGAGTACGGTATGTCGACGAGCGACCGAGGGGATAAAAGAGAGTAATAACATCGGAGAACGGTCCGATCGAGCGTGTGTTCCTCCTCGTTCTCCTGATCTCTCGAGGGAAGAATGGCGAACTTTCAAAAGTGTCGGCCGATTTTGAAAATCGTCCTGCTCCTTCGACACGGCGAACTCTTCACAGCTTTTCAGTTCTTTTCGCCGGGAAAATGCGCAGGAGCTTGGGGGAAACGTGGAAGCGCGATCGTCGGCGGATCTTTATGCGGAGAACAATTCTTGGTCGGAGACAGTTCGAATATGGAAAAACAATATCATGACCACGTACAAGTGACAGGATCTACGTCGGAATCGATGTTCAATTACGAAATGAATTTTTCGTGTAATGTGGTTGCTGAATGTCTCGAGGACGACGTTGGATTGTCGATTTTTGTGCGACTATAATCCCTCGTAACTATCTTCAAATCGGCCTGCGGATTTCTGTGCAAATCTATGCGAATCAAATAGGAAGCTGTTGTTCCCTTTAACAGTTTTATTAATTATTCTTGAATTCTATCAATCACTCTGTCGTTCGAAGTGACACCCATTTGAATCGCAAATGAATAAAATCCGCAGCACTATGGTAATATCACTGTGGTAAAGTCGAACATTAGATTGACTAAAAAGATGATTTTGATTGTACAGGATTCTGCAGAGTGCAGTCAACGTGTTAAGAAAACGGGATAGAAGAAGTATGAATAATTTATGGACCACGGAGGTTTGTGCGAGTTTGTGCTAGTATCAGTACAATTTGTAAAATCTACAGACCGAAGGCGAAGAGTAAAAACTCTCTAGAAACGAAAAGATTCGAGTGCATTACTAGTTTCGAAAGATATTTGTTGGTCAGTTTTGGATGATTCTGCGATCTTCTGTTACAAGCGCATAAAGGATCCACCGATCCAGCGATCTCCGAGAAGAAACGCGTGTACAGGAACCCCGTTTCCAGACCGTCCTCGGAATCCGTCGAACGACGCTCGTAAAAAGTTTATAAAAGGCTCTCGAGTGAGTGTGCATCTAGTCGGTCGAGTTGTTCGGACGAGAAACTGAGAGGGACGCGCACCACGTCAAAAGAATTTTCCCTGTATCGTGTATTTGGCACTGATTTCCATGCTGGAGAATCGATAGCGTCACCGCTCGATCATCGAAACGCTGGCGTCGAAATGAATTCGTTGAAATGACGTCGAAACGGTCCAGCCAAGCACACGTTGTAAAATTCTATCAAAATCCGTGTTCGTTTTACGCTCGCTATTCGCCCCTTGCAGTCGAATGACGCCTCTGAGGCGCCACTAAAAATGATCATGCTAGATTCAGTATAGTAAACCTGTTGCATTCGATGAATTACTAAAACTTCATATCGCTCTTCTCGTTCATAAAATGTTAATATGAAGGGTTAAACGAATTACTTCACATTTTTTTTTGTATCATAGACTTTGTTATGGAAAGAGTAAATTAATCCTGGTGCAAATTCTTTGTTTCTATCTCGAGAATGTTTCTACCGTTTTGACCAGTGCCAGTGAATCAACGCTACGCGAGTTCGGAGTCTCGGGCACGATACAGGGCAAGTTTTCAGTTCTGTTTTCGCAAACGTTTGGCACTTCCGGTCGCGAAACGGGGTCCTGCGGGGGGATCGAGAGATCTCTGGTACGAGCTGGAGGAGGAACAGAGATCGATTCGGCCGCGAACACCTGGAACAAGGCCACATTAGAGAGCGAGGTATGAAAAAGGGTGGAAAGGTCGAAACGTAGATAATAGATTCGGAGAGAGAAAGAGTGAAAGAGAATGAGAGAAAGACAAAGAGAAAGAAAGAGAGAGGGACATGTACAATGTTACACAGTGATAATACGCATACATGTTTGGAAAGTATGACTGGCCACAATGGTTGGTCGTGTGAATGTGAGAATCAGTCGAGGTGCTCAGTCGTGGCTCTGTCACGGAACAGAATCGGGGAAGTCCTTTCGCAGGACGACTTCCGGTTTACGGGGTCACGTGTGTCGGGAGGCGAGTGACAGGCGACAAACAGACGATCGTCGGTGGTTTAGTTTGATCGTGAGAAAAAGGGGAGTTCGCTACGTAATGGTTCACAGACAAAGTTCGGCAGTAATCGATACTCTAGAGAAACGAATTTGAGAGAAAAACACGACTCGAGACCGTCGAATGAAATCACTGTGTACACGCTCTGATCTAGTTCCATCTTCGCGGGCTTCGACCGACTGGAGGCTTCGTTCCAGCTGGAAAATCGCCTTGGGAACAAAATCGCGCGCGAACACGATTCTTTGATTCGAAGGACCTTCGTTTCAGTCGAATAGGAAAGAGTCTTTCGAGGGAATCGTCTTCAAATCGATTCCGCGCACTTTCGAGTGGATCAAATGGTCTAACACATTGAACGTCAGAGAAACAAGCCCGAGGTAGGAACACTATCGTGTTACAAAACAAGTCATTTAATCGACTTATTTTCGACTAAAAAGTCGAAAATAATATACCAATCTTCTGTCTCTAAAGGTTTGTATTCAATCTTTTTTCTGATGAATGCGTAAAATCCGCGGTCTAAATACAACTCGCTTGTTCAATGCGTTAACTTGATCTTCGAAGGAGACGCGAGAGGAGAAAATAGTTGTCTCAAGAATTTGGACTTGGCAGGAAGAACGTGCCGAACTCTGGTAACTTCCGGCGCCTCGTTTGCGTGTGTTTTGTGCGTGCTTGCGTGGGTGCACGATGCGGGGAGAAGTCGAGTACCACACTGCAGCCAGAGATGTGAGTCTGTAGAATCGGCGTCGTGCGTCCCGTTCCGATCGGTTATGATTATGCACACGCGATCCGTCGGGGATTCATCGGGCGATTGTTGGTTTGACTAGAAACGGAACGAAAGTGTTTCTACTTCGTGTACGACTTCGCCGTGAGTTCACATCTCCGCGCGCAAAAACAGGAAACAGACAGGATCGAACACGGAAAACTACACACCTAGATGGGGGAAAACTATCATAGTTCCTCGGGCAAATGACATCGGGGGATGTCGAATCTACGCTCTGCCTCTTAATCATTAGACTGCGGAACTTTATGCAAAATAAAGTTTTTATACATTAATATCTCAAGAGCTACAGGAGCTAAGTGACAATTAACTGATCTCATTAATAATTTCAATATGTCGAAAATAGTACATCGACATTACTTTTTACTATTTTAAATTGCACCTACTTGTAGACAATTGATACTTTGTAAACGATGTAAAAAGTAGATATTATTTTATCTTGATAATGTTCTATGAATATGCGTTCTTTGTCTCAAGAGCGTGAAATGCTGAAGATTTTCGTGAGACAGAGCGTAGAATTGTTTGATCGAGAGGACGATCGAGCTCGCGTCGGAAATGTGCCGAGAGTCGAAAGGGGCCGCTGATGATCCACACCGATCGCTACCGTGATCTATAATATATCTTCTAAAGGTGCGGGGTGCAGGCACAAGTGGCAATGGTCGCAGAGATCCGCCCGAGAAACGCGAAATTCAAAGGTAACAACAACCAACAAATTATCAATCCGTCATCGAAAATAATCATTGGACTTTGATTCTCTCTTCGAGTGCAGATTTCCATGGACCGAATCGTAATCTCCGATTACAGGAAACGACGTGAATCTTCAGATTTTTAAAAGTTTTCTGAAAACCTTTAAAACTATCTCGACTTTGAAAACATTGATGAAGTAAAATTTCTCTAAAATTCGGAGCACGGTAAAACGTCTTAAAAGATCCAGTCCGACTTCCACGAGACGATCCATAGAAATTCGCCGGACGAATTCTGAAAAATTACATTTCCCAAAATGTAAAGCGACAGAGAAAACCGACTTTTAGATTTTTCGACGCCTCGAAATCGATTGGAATCGTTGGTTATCGGAACGCAGAATTATTGGACCGCGTTTATCATATAAAAATTTATTTAATAGATCCTTCGACATGAATAACAACTTCAACCGCGAACCAACAGCCCACCCCCAATAATACAATCTAATAATCCCAGTCGGGAATTTTTTGTGACAAAAAAATAAAATTGCACACTCGAAAGAAACGAAGACGATGGATCAATTTCCGGGCGGTGCTCGGCGACAGAGGGTGCAAATAGTGGTCGCGCAACTAGGGGTGCCTAACGAGATCGGAGAAGAGAGAAAGAGGAAGAAAAAGAGACAGAGAAACAGAGAGGGGCTGCGGGAGAGGCAAGGGGGCTGTGAAGATCGATCGAGCCTCCAAAGAAGGGTCTATCGATCGTGCGAGCCGAAATATCTCTCGGCAAAGTTCCGATTCGATCCCGAGATGGCTCGGAGTAGATCATGATCTTTGTCAAGGTGTCGCGGAGAGAGGATTCTCCGTCGATCGCGACGGAATCATCAGAACCAAAATTCGCATCTTCCACCTCCGAGTATGAAAGATGAAACATGGAGAAGATGGCTCGGACGACACCGTGACGCGTCTGAAATGCCACGTGGCGCACTTCCGGTTTCCCGCCACGTGCGCAGACGTTGTTTCGTGTGCGACACATTATTTTTATGAAGTAATGTAAAATACTTTTAGTGCTCCGTAAACGTAGTGTTAACCAAACGCGTTGTCACGACAATGGAACGCATAGAAAATGCATCGGAAGAAGTACGTCCGGAGAATTGTGTGTTTGGTCGTTCCAGGGTCGGGAGAGCCAGGTTTTCAGTCTCAGGTCAGGTTCGACGTTCCGGATCGTTAGAAAACGGGCGCACGATACGATGATGATTACGGAGCGACGCATTTGTAATAATATAGTTTGTGTGTCTCGGGTAACTCGGCGAGCAGCGTGGTACTTGTTTGATCTCTGTTCGGGCCCGCAACAGTGTGTGTCTTTTTCTCTCTCAACGTGGGTACGCCGGTATGAACCGGTTGGTGAGGGTGCGTGGCGTTGCGTGAACCATTACGTTACGAATCTGCGCCACGCGCATTGGCACGTGCCAAGCCGGCGAGTTCACGTAGCCGTTCGCATAGCTCCAACGATTGTTCGATTCACCACCTGTCGATAAAGCACACAGTATAGAGAACAGGTTGTTGGACCAGCAGACTATGGCTTTTTTCCCGGGAAAGGACCACCGAGGAACACCGGCGACCGCACCCAGAAACTATGTACTAACCACTCCATAATCGGCGTTCGTCGTTATTAGACTGCGGATCTTCGTGCGAAATCAAACGACCCAACATTTCATTCCTCCTTTTGTAATTTTAACTTCAAACTTGCTCTATCATTATCCAAACTGTTTACATTACCAATTTTGATTGTATCTAATACATATATAAAAAAATTGCTGAACATTTAATATAAAATAAAAGAACTTGTGTAGAATGAAAACGTTTCATTTTGGAGTTAAAGTAGCTTCGAGTGTTAATGAACCTAATTGATGTTCCTAATTTTTTCTTAATCTGTCCACTGCTTCAGCATCTGCCCATTTTCGTCATGCATAATATCCGCAGTCTAGTAATTATCAACGATTATGTAAATAATCGATCGTTGTTCAGTTACTTATTGTTTGAGTTGTTCGTTATTCGGTTTCGTAAGCGAATAAAAATGTTTGAAATGCCCCTAAGAATTGACTAGAATGTTCGCCGATGAGATTACGGAGTGTTCAGCGTGTTAGCTCTCTCGGTTATTTTTCTATGTTCACGTTACAACGATTCTACTAGCGTAAATAGACGAAGGGGTGGGACGAGATGGAAGTGCCCGCCCCCACAGCCCCAGACCGCGCAATAATCGAGCGCCTACCGTGTCGAAGAGACCCGGGGTGAGATAGATAGCTATTTCGATCGTCGATGTATCTCAGGTGTCCTTGGGTATAAAATTCGAAACCATTATTGGAAAACAGATGGTAAAAAGGAGTTGTGTCTTATCCCTCTTTCATTCTGTCATTCTCTCGCGATCATACACTCCCTCTTTCTCTCCTCCTCGCACACAATCCCTCTCGAAACACTCGCATGAACGTCGATCGATCCTCTGACTACCCGCGCGCTGGCGAATATTCGAAATGTTTGACAAAAGAAATCTTATCGGAGCATCGCAATGAATGAGAATACATACAGTGAACACATCTGTGATAGAGTGAGTAGAAAGTGAAGATCTATTAACACGTTGAATGCAACGGTGGTCATCGGTGACCGGTGCTGTAGAGTTACTTAAAAGAGCCACTGATCTTGCAACGCGTAGAACTATTCAAGGAAAGTGTCCATTAAAAACATAATTGAATATGATAATTGAGTCAGCACGTGTGTAGACATTGGTCGTCGCTCCTCATTAACGAGTGCTCTATATCGACGAGAGGGCAACGGAGTGAAACGACAACGTGGGACGATCGGCATAACCGTACCAGTTACCTGCCATATATTTTACCTGTCTAATACCTTGATCCCTATCGCAGGTAGGCATCACGACCTCTTTGCATGCTAACTTCTTACGTCTAGGATTCTTAAATACACGCTATGGAGACGCGCCCACGCTACCATCCCGTAGGCGCGCGACGTTCTTTAATCGTAAACGAGTACAGTGTTCAGTCGTTTGCTAAAAAGGCCCGCGCGAGCTGCCGTTCATCGCGACGATTACAACAACGAATACTCGCCGAAATCCGGATACTCCAGATTTCGAAGCGAGTCGAATTGACGATGGATTTCTACGCGGAAGGTGAACCGAAAACGTGGGAGAACACGACACCCGGCGTATACCGGAATACTCTTATCAAAAGGGTAGGCTCGTGCGATTCTAGAAACCTGTATAAACGAACCGTTCAAGTGCTGGTTCCAGATGTCGAAATCTCGAAACCCGTACACGCTCGTTCAGGTCGTCGCGCGACGGTCACGAGCGACTATGCGATCGGGTTGCAGGTACAGCAGGTGATAGGATAAACGACGACTCGCACGGGCCCCTTGACGAGAGGATAGAAACCGATCGACCGGCTCGAGGTTCTCGCGATTCTCCCGAAACCGTCTCGGTCGCGACGAGTCGAATCCCCGTCGCTTATTAGAACTTCCGAGCGAATTGACTGTCTGCTCGCTGCCCTGGGAGCGGCACGGGTTGCCCGCCGGAGCAATACTCCGGAGGAAGTCGCATTGGAGAAAGAAATAGAGTGGCTCTTGCAAAGTAAATGACCTCCTATCCCAGCTCTCGAGTTTAACAGAGCACAATAATCCCAATCTGTGACCACGCCTATTCGAGAGTGTTGTTTCAAGGCAAATATGTAGAGATGGAACAATATAAACGACCTCCTACTTCCTTCTCTAACTTTAGAGTGCCATCAATGGGCGTGGCTTGTTGCGCTCAATTTGAACAGAGTTGGGACTGTACCTCATAAAGGAATCTGTAACCACGCCCATTCTGGAGTAAATAGAAGTGTCTTACAGTTTCTCCGACTAATGTCCTCGTTGGGCGTGGCTTCGTCCCCCGACAGGGCAAACCGTGTGCCGCTGCCCGGAGCAGCGTTCTCTGATCATTGCATAGAGACCGAGACGAGTTTGTTCGGCCGATTGCCGGAGAACATCCAGCGCGACGATCGCGAGACTGCGGACGCGTTAAGTCGCAGACACGCACGCGTTCGACGACGTCCAATGATATATATGTATACCCGGCAAACAAGAAGGGTAAGAAAAATGACAATGGCGATGCCCATGGGGTGAAAGCAGTTCGTTGACGACGAGAAAGAAAATCGTCCGATGAGTTCTTGGATTCAATGGCGGAGAGAAAGAAAGAAACTGAGAGTATGGGTTCGTTCATGGCGATACTAGAATGATACGATGACACACAAACAGTCGGGGTAGAGAAAGAGAGAAAGGGAGAGAGAGAGAGAGACTAAGAGAGAACTAAGAAATAAAGAACAGAGAGAGAGAGAGAAAAACGGTGCTCGAAGAGAGACGCGTGCGTGTGTGATACAATATATCGATGGCAAA
Source organism: Lasioglossum malachurum (assembly GCA_028455605.1). NCBI lineage: Eukaryota > Metazoa > Arthropoda > Insecta > Hymenoptera > Halictidae > Lasioglossum > Lasioglossum malachurum. Next base: position 21,058,408 of record CM052318.1, on the reverse strand, counting down.
GGACAGGACTGACGATGCACAGATGCAAGAGACGAGAACAAGTCATGATCTTTTGCGAAAACCGATACGGGGACTCGAGTACGGAAATTGATCGAGGACACGACGATACTAATCCTCCGCCTGTAGGCATGGGGTGGTCTCATGCTCTCGGAGCCGACCCGGCTTTTATAGTTCGCGTCGTCGACAGACTGCGGACGTTGATCGACTTAATATCGATCGATTTCTCAGCGTTCAACGCAAACTGAATTTGGGAAACGAGATAAACATCCGCACTCGTCGACTACGCATAAGCCCCTGCGAGCCAATTTCGACGTGCCAAGAACAATCTGCGAGTAAAAGCACGCCCCCGAACAACTAAAATCGCAGGGTGGATGTAATCTGTGCGATGAGACCCCCATAAGACCCAATCATACAACACCACTGCTCCCATCTCTTCTCTTTACGGCTCTGGTGCCCGCCCACTGGCTCGCGGAGCTACGGAAACGGTTCTTTGTTAGATAGAAACCCCTCGTTGTGCTTCCTGTATGTTCTTAGCAGGAATAAGAATGGAAAGAAAGAGCAGAACGAAGGAAAGAAGCGAGACTCGAGTAGAGATCGACGGTTCGGGGCGGGGTAATATCGGGGCGGTGCTAGTTCGGGGCGGAGCAAGCTCCGGGCGTGGCTGGCGGTGAGTGGGGCGAACTCGGGGCGGAGCAAAACGGCTCCGAGAGCATCGTGTCCCCCCGTGAACCGTTGTCGACGAGAATTTGAAGAGCAGCAGCCGGCCGGTGAGGGATCGCAAACTCGGCCCTACGAAGAACGGAGTCGGTCGACGACCCAACGGGGATGCGCGTGCATGCATAGAGAACGAACCAAACACGGCAGAGCGAGACCCTCGCGGGCCCTTCGCGTCCTAAACGAAACGGAGACGAAGGGCCGGAGGGTCTCGCTATCCGTCCTCGGTTCGTCGACTCGACGAACGAATACTTTCGCGGCTACTCGTCGGGGAAAATGAGACTCGAACCTCGCCATCGTAATCGGCGCTCGGCAGTCGCCCAATAATTTCGATACGCTTTTTCCTTTTCCCTTCGTTTCTTCTAGAAATGTTATAGATGCTGAAAACGGATACACTTTTCCGTTGTTCGTTCTCGATTCTCGTTGCGCGACGAGCAACGTTTCGTTTCGTAATTTTTTTTTTTTGTTTCGCTGAGCCCTACGACGTACGTTAAACGGGTAACCTTGTTAATCGATTAGTTGCAACGATAATAGGGTAACAATGGAGGATAATGGAGCAGCGGTCAAGTGGCCGCTCGTCTCCAACGTTCACGCAAAACGATTGAACGACCACCGTCGTGTGTATGTATGTGTGTATTTGTTTGTGTATCTGCGTGTGCTGTCCGTGCTTAACGATTAGGGACGACGACCACCACGATGATCTCGCAATAGTGCTCTCATTCAGAGTGTCGCGCGCTCCTTTTTGCTTCGCGTGCACGCGTTCTCCCCTGCCCTCTTTTCCGTTTCGCGCCTCTTCAATATCATCGACCGTATTTCGCGTCACGAGCGGGTATCAACGAACAAACCAAATCGAGTCTAACAACGCGGTATGTACAAGAAACGAAACGACCTAGGTAAGTACATACGTATATGTATATGCATGAAACGCGGAAGAACCGTTGCTCGGTATGGATAAAACAAGATCGATGCTACGACAAGCTCGAAGCGACAAGAAAACATACACGAACGATACGAGATATAGAAAAGAACGATTGAAATTGTTAAGGAGATCGGATCCCCGATGGTCGAGACGCGTCGCCGTGATATGAAAAATAGATTCGCCTGTATCGCATATGCCCGTGGTCGCTGTGGTCTATCGTATCGCTCTCGAGGAAAGTCCAGGTTAAGCGTAATGTCGGAGGGACGAGTCAGATTCGTGGAAATTGCGGTCGCCTTTCCTCCATCCGATCCACGATGTGATTATTGCTTTCAAACAGCCTCCGGGAACGAGCGGTTTTTGATTTTCTCTCTCTGAAACGGAGCGCGTCTCGCGCCGGACAAGAACGTCACCGCGAAAACTCCGACGAAAACGCGAACCGAAAACTCCAACGTCCGAAGGATGCGTCGATCTAAAAATATTGTTCGCCGCGCGGACGCGAGATTGGTTACCGATACTTCCTTGGCCGCTGGTATTCGCGGGACGGTTTCGTCGGTAGACTGCACGTGCGACGCGTGACACAAACAAATTATTCGAATCGGCCTCCGCTTCCTCTCTCTCTGTGGCCGTAGCAATTTTTCCGAGCTCGTATTTTTAACCCGCGCCCTTACGCCCCACGAGCAACGTCAACCGTATAACCCCGACCCTCGCGCTCCCGCTAATGGCTATCTATTTATTCCCCTTTGCCCTTTTATGCCCGTGCCTGTGCGATCTTCCCGCTCCGGTGCGCCTGTGACGAAAAGCGCTCGCCACTGAACGGTACGAGACGCCTGCGAAACAACGATCCTGCACACGCAACTTTGTTGCGTTTCGGTCGCGAACAGCGGGCCAGCGAGTTTGCTCGACCAACCCCCCTTTTTGACCCGTTGCTGAAATAGTTCTCGTATCAAACGCGGACGTCGTTGATATGTTTCTACTTTCCTACCCCAGTCGAACGCAAAACGAACTTTCACGTAAAAGCTACCTCGCCGCACTCGCATTTTCGTTGAAAAAGGACTTACTTCCTATGTTTAAGAACGCTTAGTAAATTAAGAGAAACGAAAGTACTTTAGCGTTGACCGTTTGTTAACGGTCGTTGGTAACGCCCCTTCCCAGCGCGTGAGTGTGGCCGCGATTCTCGAGTCGTTGACGTTCCTCCCCACTCTATCGCCGGCACCGTCCCTATGCCAATGCTTTTAAGGCAGGGGCGGAGCGAGCAGAAAGCGGCCCGCCCACAGAGTCCCGGAAATCAACCGGTAGACATCAAAAGCCGACAAACTCGCTGAGCCCCGACCATTGATCGCAGTGACCGTTTCGGATCCGTTCGATGTTTCCCCGTCGAAATCGACTGGCCGACAGACGAGACGAGACGAAACGAAGCGAGTCAAGAGGCGGACGACGCGTGGGAGTACGCGAGAATCGTTTTCTTTTTCCCCATCGAAGTATCTACGTTGAGCAACTTGTCCATACGTTCCTAGAAACGAAAGACACGGACCTAAAAACTACGACCGAATTGTATACGACCGGCCGTCGAAGATACGATTCTCGAACGGAAACGAGGCAAGAACCCATGCCTCGACACCGGGCCTCCCGACGATGCTCTCTCTTACATCCGACCAATGATTGTCGTTCTCGTAAAACTCGAACAGCGTCGCGCGATCAATTCTTTTTCATCTTCTTCCTTCTCCTCCACCTTGTTAAACATCTCCACCCTCCCCAGAAACCCTTTTAATTAGGAGAACACAGCCGCGCGACCGTTTCTTTCTATCCGCGATGAATCCCGACACGATTCGTAATCGTTGAATTACAGTAGCGTATTTGATACGCTACATGTGTCCCGGTCTTTGACCGTTGTCGCATCCATATTACAGACTAACTATCGTTAATAGGTGTAGCATCTCGTTCGATTCGTATCATCGGCTTTCTCGTTTATACGTTACACTAAATGCGCGGCACGCCGACCGTGCCACGATTTTCCTCCTACACGCGGTCAACGACGATATCAAAGTAAATCGAGTTTCTAAAACGCGTAACAAACCGTAGATAATTATATACTCTTAACGGGAGATACGTTAGACTAGATTGTTCACCGTTTCGCGAGCCTCCCCTTCGTCGGTCAGCGTCGTATCGCGATCATCCCTGAATCTCATCCTCGGAGACGACCCATCGATCCAACGCGTCGCTGCCAGAAAGGGAAACACGGTCCACCGGGGTACGAGGAGTGAAGACTACGCTCAATTCCGAGGACCGGAAGTCTGTGTACGTGTACGTTGAGCCACGAAATGCCCCACACGAGAGAAACGTTTCCGCGTTTCCGCCGCGTGCAAATCGCGTTCCGGTCGGCGCCGCCCGTTTCCGCGAGCGAGCAGCAGGCCGGAACGCGCGCCGACACCGAAGGCGGAGTACGAGGAACCGGAAGCGAGTAACCAGGAGAGCCGTGTGTCACCAAATCGAGGGACTCGGCCGTGTCGTTTCCCGTTGGAGCGGTCAACGCTGCTGGCGGCGGGCCTCTCGCTCGTCATGCGCCTCCAGGTACTCGTCCTCCTCTTCCTCCCCCTCTTCGGCTTCCTCCTCGTCGTCGTCGACGTCGTGGCTGGCCACGTCGAAGCTCGAATCAGTACTGGACACGATCTGACCGTCCTTGACCTCCAGGTCGACCACCACGCGGTGTCGCCTCTTAAGGTTCTCGCGTCTGCGCCGGCGCACCGTGATTTGACCCCGGATGGGCGTGTGCACGGGGCTGTCCATGCTCGAGGAGGTATCGCCCTCGCTCTGCGGGCTCCTGCTCGACGGAAAAGGCATCGTTTTCGTACGAATCTGCGTCCGAATCGGCATCGGTGGGCTGGACGTGGTGGACTCGCCGCTCAGGCTCGTAGTGGAGTAGTATGGCGTCGATTTTGCCCTGATCGGCACAACCACGGGTCTCTCAGTGGACCTGGTCTCGTGATACCTAGCCGTCTCGGCCGGCTCTGAGAATCCTCTCTCAAACTTCGACGCCGAGCCAGTCATGTGCTTGTCTTTCCGAGTTAGGCTCCCAGGCTGATCCCTCCGCTCGTCCTCGAACGACCACTCGTCGTCTCCACGCGGGCTTCTCGAGCCCAAGGCCAGGTTCGCGTATTTCTCGTGCATATCCTCCGAGCTGTCGCCCCGTCCCACCTCCATGCGCACGTGGTCGCCGCTCGAGTACTTCATCGCGGGAACGTTGTCGTAGAGGCGGTCCTCGTCGTCCACCTCTTCCTCCTCCTCAAGGATAGGTAAAGGAGGTGGGTCACCGTCGTCGGACATCACCGCTCGGAAATCCTCGTCCACTGCCTCATCAAACTCGTTCCTCAGAGTAATTCTGGGCGGCGAGATATCGGCGTAAGACGTTCTCGAACCGGTGCCCGGCGTTTGTTGCTCCTCGTCGAAGCGTCGCGACGCTAGTCGTCGTTGCTCGTCGAACTGGCTCTCGATGAACCGTCTGGCCTCATCCAGTTGCTCGTCCCTGGTCGTTCTGTCCGAGGATCGTCGTTCGTCGCAAGGAGACACAACGTCCACGTCGTACAACGGTCCAGGGGTCGCGTCTAGAGGCGGAGTCAGAGGTGGGGAGTCAGGGGGTGGCGGTGGAGGTAAGGGAGGCGAGGGCGGAGTCGTCGGTGGGCTGTCCGCTGTTCTACACTTGGAGTTCGGCCGCATACTGGTCACGCTCTTGTCCGAGGTGGTGGTATCGCTCTGGCTCTTCTCTACAGCAATCGTGGAGGAGTAGTACTGTTGTGGGATGACGGTGGTACTGCCGGACCAATCTGAGATCGAGGCGCCCAGCTCCGCGAGGGAATTGTCGTCAGACTTGGTGCCGCCAGAGTATTGACAATACTGGCGGACGGTGTTATTCGAGCTAGACCATTCGGACATCGACAGACCCATGGAGGTGTCCTCGCTGTGGGAGGAGCCGGTAATGTACGAGTTCGATTTCGGCTTGACCACAACCTTGACGGTTCCGTCCACGGTAGTGCCGGAGGTGGAGCTCTGTCCGTCCTCGAGGAAGGTCGAGTGAAGGTCGTCGTGGAGAGTTCGATTCTCGTCACTGGAATCGCTGTCGCGATCTACCCGGCCGGGAGTGTCAGTGCTGTCCGTCACGGTGACCTTGACAGCCTCCTCGGGTTTGATCTCCATGTAGAAGGTCTCCACATGACTAACCACCGGAGGCTCAAACACCGGCGAGCTTGGCGGAGATGGCCAGTCCTCGGAGCTCTGCGCCTGCAGTTTCGATCTACCTGCGGACTTCGGGGATTTAGCGTCGTCTTCCTGCGCACCGCTACCGGGTACATCTATCGGGATGTCGGGCAGCTCGGACGAAGTCCGACGATCGTCCGAAACGGACGGTAGAGCGGTACCCGACGGCGGATCGGAGGAGAGGGATGGTTGATGATCGCTGGACATCAGAGATTCGTCGTCCAGACTCGGGGACCTGGAGCTGGGCTTGAACGAGTCCTCCAGGTCACTCTTGTCCTGCTCCGACGTGGTTGACCTTTCCGATATCCTGGAGAGCGTACGGGTCAGCGCGAAAGTACCACAGCTGGTCAAGATGTCCGGCCCGATCGGAAACACGAAGCTACCCGAGAATTCATCCAGATCCTCTTGGAAACTGTCCTCGTTCTGACCGTTGCTGTCCTCGGACTGCGACTGTATGGCGTTGTTCTCGTCTTGCGGCGGCCAGCCTTCCTCGATGCTCGAGCTCCCGGAGCTCTCCAGAGGAAAAGACTTCCAGGTGGAGCTCATCTCCGGTCTCGGGCGGTCCGTCTGCAATCCGCTCTCCTCCTCCAAGGAACCGGCGCTGCGAGCCTCTCTCATCGCGGCAAGCTCCCTTCGATCTACGATCGGTTGGATCTGCCCTATCCCCAAAGGCCGGGCGATCGAGCAGGAACTCGACTCCGGGTCCTCGCGGTCTGGCGTCCAGGTGTTGGTCTCCTCGCTCCTCGACCGCTCGCTGCTCAGCCTCAATTTCTTGTCGATCGACAGACGATCAATCGTCGGTTGTTGTTGCTTCGACACGTAGCTCTCTTCCACCGGCTCGTCCTCAGGCAGCTCCTCCGCGGCAACCTCCTCATCTTCGCCCCTCCTCGCTTCAAGATACTCGGGCGTCAGCTCTACCTCGACCAGAGTCTTCTCGTCCATCCGATCGACGCCGTAGTCCGGCGAGCTGGGTTCGCTGTCTATTCCCCTGGTGCGCATTTGCGTATCCAGGGCATCCAGAGTGTCCTCGCTTGTGTCACCCGAGTCCAACGGACGATTGTCGTCGCCCTCCAACTCTCGATAATCGTCGTCCTGCTCCTCACTCTGACCGTTCTCGTCGTCAGAGCACTCCTCGATTGAAATCTGAATCGGAGACTTCACCATATCCTGACCGTCCTCAAGGTCGAGCGGCCTGCCTGCGTACTCGTGCACATGGTCGTCGTCTCTTGCCGCGCTCACCGTTACCGTCACATCGGGCAAATCTTCCCTTTCCATCGCCAACGGTTTCACTGTCTCAATCGCCTCCGGTACAACCCTTTCCTGGACCACCTCCGGCACGGGTTCCTTCTCAACCATAACGCTCTCAACGACGACGCAAGCTGTTCCAGTCGAGGTCTCCTCCAAGGTCTTCACTTCCCTGACGTCCTGCATCTCGGGCACAGCGTCCTGCTCAGCGCCAGACTCCACGGAGCTCTGATCGATAAATTTGGTCCCGGCGTCCACCTTCACCGTCTCCAGCTTGACCGCCTGCCGCCCTTCCTCATAGTCCTCCTCCTGCGCCGTGTCTCTCTCGTAAGGGATCAGGTCAACGGTTGCAGTAATCTCGTTGCACTCGGTAAGAGGTGACTCCAGATACTGCGCGGATGTCTCCGTGACAGATAACGAGTCCGTGAAGATCTCGGGGACGGTAGTGTGGTCGGTGCTGTCGGATCTGTGGTTCGGCGACGCCTCTATCTGGATCGAAGAGGCTTGCCTCGAGCTGAGTGCGGAGCCTACCACGAGAACCGCCTCTGTTGCACGAGTTTTGGCCTCCTGAGCCTCCTGCTGATCCTCTCGGTCCTCTTCCACGGTGTCGTCCTTGCTCGAGAAAGCATTTACCGGCGGCAGACGGTGCACCGCGATTACAGCAGCGTCCAAGGATTTCGCCCGCCTCTGAGAAGTGGGCGACTGGGTCGCCCCCTGTCTCTGTAACGCGCCGATTCCACTTCCCTCCGAAAGACCCAATCGAGCGCGAGCAAAGAGGACTGGCGTTTGACCTGGTCGACGCAACACGGCCTGCGCTTGCATCAACTCCTGAGGAACAACACTCTTCTTCCCATCTTTCACCTCTTTGCCTGGCTCTGGTGGTTTGCCAGCATCGACCTCTTGCTGTTGCTGTTGTTGTTGCTGGTCCTCAGCTACGACAGTCTCTGGTTGTTCTTGCTTCGCCTCAGTTTCCCGTGCGATCACTCGTACAGTTTCCGAAGGAGACGCCATCGGTCGATCCTCGCTGTCCGACTTGGTGCGAGGAGGCTTTGGTAGATCCTTGGAGGACGGCGACTTAATTTCCGCGGATTTTACACCGGACTTCACCACGACCGTCCTCTTCGGGGATATCTTCTCCGTCGAGTCCTTTTTCTCTGTGCTTCCCAGAGATTTCGAGATGCCCAACGACTTTGGCCGTGCCTTCTCCACCTTTGATCCAGCGATTACCTTGATCAGATCCTCGTCCACCGAAGCGGACTTGGCTCGGCCGCTGGTCCTCGGCACCTCGTCCTTCTCCTCCTTGGAAGCGGAATGCGCCTTTTCCGTCAGCCTGGTGACAGACTTCGACCTGGCCTTCTGCACGATGCTCACCTCGGGCACCGTCGGGTGGTCCGTCGAATCGATTATGATAATCTCTTGCGGCATCTCGCCCAGCTTTAGCTTCGACTTGTCGATCTTGGAGCTGCTGGCGGTCGGTGCGCGCGATTCCTTCGACGCGGACTTCTTCAACGGCGGTTTGTCGCCTTCCAACGACTTCGACTGTTTCTTGAAGTCCTTTTTCGGCTCGGACTTGACCCGACGGGCCCGCTTCGGCGACACATCCGCCACGAAGTGTTTATTCTCGACCTCGGGTGACAGCAGAGTGTCGATGGGCGCCTTCTCCTCGGCCAGCGAGAGAGACTTCGAGCGTAACGGCTCGCCGTGGGGCCTCGATGCGAACGGAACGAACTCTGGTACCTTCAGGCTGTCTAGCTCCAGCGCCGGCTTTACAGGCACCTCGTCCAACGGCAAATCGGCCACCGGATCCACAAAGTCGTCGAATCCAGTGTCGATGATCTTCGGTCGCGCGGCCCTCGTCCTCTTCGACTCGATCTTCTCCAAAATACGCTTAGTCTTCTCAGGTATGCTGAGCTTCTCGAGGCTCTTCGGCTTCTCGGGGACCTTCGGCTTCTCAGCGATTATCGGCTTCTCGGAGATGATCGGCGGCGTGGTGGGAACCGGAGGAGGAATGGGTTTCTCCTGAACTTTGTTTGCAACGTCCTCTGAATGTTTCGCCGAATCCTCGACGACAGGCGATGGGACTGCTTCGAAGCCGGGTGGCACCTCGTTGTCGATCACCGGCGGTAGCGGTAGCGGTATCTCCGGCAAAGGTATCTTCTCGATGCTGTCCTGCTTCTCGAGGCTGAGATCTGGCGTCTTCAAGGTGTCTTTCTCGACCTCGGACTTAGCTTTGCGCTCCAGCTTCAACTTCATCTCCATGCCAACCACGTCCGCCAGGTTCAGCGGCTTCGATCTTGAGTCCAAGGATCTGCCGGTCGCTAGGGTTTTGATGGCGTCCGGCGACCGTTTCTTCTGGATCACGGACACGATCGTCTTGTCCGGATCAGTGGGCGACACCTTGGGCGAGCGCTTCTTGATCGCAGAGACGATGGTCACGTTCGGCTCGATTGGCGACAGTTTCGACGGCGAGGGACGCTTGTCGAGGCTGGACGACTTGAAGACACGGTCCTCGATTACGATCTCGGCCCGCCCCCTGTCGAAGGAGGCGGACCTCGGCGACTGTCTGTCCGGCGACGGAGCCTTCGAGCCCGCCTTCGATGGACTCCTCGAGGTCGGCGAGAGGCTGCAGACTATGCTCTTCGCGTCGGTCGGCGACAGCTTCGACGTCGGGCTCAGGATGCTCTTCGGCTTGTCGGACGGGCTGATGAGTATCGACTTGGGCCTGGTGGGCGTGGTAACTTTCGGCTTGTCCGGCGATGTCTTGTTCGCCGATTTCTCTACGGGAGATAGCTTCGACAGGTCGAAGCAGGTGATGTCGGCGATCATCTTGAGTGGCAGCTTAGGCAGATCCTTGGTCGCGGTCGGTTTCTTGGAGGTCTTGCCACTATCGGACTCAGACTTCTCGTCGGAGGCGGTACCGTTCATCACGTGCCGCTTGTGTAGCGTGTACGGTATCTCCTGATTGGTCTTCTGTATCGCCGCGCTGTCCGAGAACGGGTCCTCGTCACCGGAGTCGGCAGGTGTCAGATCGATCGACTTTTGATGCATCAGGATGTGCCGCTTGCTGTTCGACCCCAATCTCTGCCTCGCAGGGTTCGGATCGCTCTTGGTGCGCTCGACGGGAGTGTGTCCCGGAATCGTGTCGTCGAATCCGAGGACCACGCCTCCGACGATCTTCGGCTCGTACTCCGAGAACACGGCTTTCGGCTTCAAGTTCTCCATCTCCATGGGCACCCCGATCACAGTCTCTGTTCTTGACTCCAACGATAACCTAGCCTGTCGCTCCCTCTCCCGTTTCTCTTCGTCCTTCCTCGCCTTCTCCAAGCTTCGCCAATCGTCCCGCTCCCGCGGCTTCTCCTCTGACCTACCCCTCTCAAACCTGGACCCGGCCCCTTTGCTCTTCCGTGACTCTTTGTGCTCGATCTTCTCGACGCTGCCCCGCCTCCACTCGTACGCCTCGTGCTCGATGCACTCGAGACTACGACCGGACCGAGCGCTCTCCGCGTGTCTTCCCCTCTCCCACTGCTCGATCCTATCGGCGTGTCTGCGCTCGCGCGACTCCAGCCTCTCGAGGCTCTTCCGGTCCCCGCCCCTCGCCTCAGACCGCCTCTCGTGCCCGGTTCCGCCAACTCCGAACGACTCGAGCCGTTCCATCGTCACCGGAATGAAGTCGAAGCTTGATCGCTCTTGCGAGTCGAGCCTCTCGACGCTCCGGCCACGTTGCTCCCTGCCGTGGGATCGCTCTGCGGGGCTGCTCCTATGCACCGGCTCGAATCGCTCCCACGTATGCCTCTGATTATAATCCACCGTGCTGCTCCTGGTGATCTGCGACCTCTGCTTCTCCCTCGAGTCCAACCGTTCCGTGCTCCTCTCGCGACGATCCGCATGCCGATGACTGCTATGATTCCTCTCCTTTGGGCTCCTGTTCAAGTACTCCGAGCTGCCACGCAGACCTTGCGCGTCCAACCTCTCGTAGCTCGAGCGGCGCATCTCGTAAGGATCGTGGCGCGAGCTCCTCTCCTTCGAGTCCAGTCGCTCGTAGCTTCTCTCCCTCACGTCCAGCCTCTCGATGCTTCTGCGTAGCTCCCTCAGATCGATCCGATCTATGCTGCGTCTACCATGATGTTCCAATTTCCTGCTCTCCCGAGAGTCCAGTCGCTCGATCGACCTTCTTTCCCTCGCATCCCCCGACCCAATCTTCTCCCCCTTTTTCCCGTAATCCCTAGAGTACTCCCTCTCGACTCGCTTTCGTTCCTCCCGATCCCTACGATCCTTCTCCTGCAACCTGGACAAGGTTGCATCTAGTCTAGCCTCAACCGAGGACTCCCTCAACTTTCGATCGCGACTCCTCAGCTCCCTACCTAGGCTACCCGTTTCTACGTGCATGCACGACGACGCGTGATCCTCGAGACTCGCGATGCTGCGCGCTCGCACCGTTCTCGCGCGTCGATCTGATGCGACTGCTCTGCCGCTCGTCTCGACCGGGCTCACGTCGTCGTCGTCTATCCGCGATTTCGGCCGCATTATACCCTCGTCCCTCAATATCTCCGAGTCAACGTGAGTGATCCGATGGTACTTGGGCCTGAGACTCTTTAGCTCGTTAAGCACGGACATCTTTTGTTTTTGCATCTGCGACACGATCGGGTCTTTGCGCGCGGAATCCTGATGCGGCAGCAGCTTGCTAATCGGTGTTTGTTGCTGCTGTTGTTGAGATTGCGTTTGTTGTTGTTGGGGTTGCGACTGTTGTGGTTGGAGGTGTACAACCGTTTGCTGTTGATCTACGGAATTCGCGTGACGCATCTCGAACTTTCGCTCGATCTGCGTGCTGGACCGTTGGATCCTCGACTCGACCGTGACGAAGTCGGTGTCGAGTTTCGCGGCGACTGCCGGCGTGTACCGATCGATGGACTTGGTTCGAGTTTGGTTCTTCAGGTCGGCGAGCACAGATTTGAAGTGTTGTTTGTCCGAGGATCTGACCGAACGGTGCTTGACGAAGGAATCGGTCTCGGCGTCCATCTGGAACATCTCGCGCTCGATTCCCTCGTCGCTCCGATCGGAGATCGGCTCGGCGTCGACGGCTTCGATCTCGATCTCGTCGTCGTCGTCGCCGCGACGCGAACGACCTCGACCACGACCACGAGCACGACCGCTGCCGCCGACGTTAGCGGCAGTGACGGTCACAGTCATTGGTTGCTCGTGACCGTTCTCCTGCTCGTTCTCGTCGTCCTCCTCCTCGTCCTCGTCGTCCCGAGGACTCGAGTAGGACTCCGGATACTCAAACTCGTGCTCGCGTTCCAGAAGCTCGTAAGAATCGTGTGACAGATCGTCGTGTGACAGATCTCCCGCGGGGCCGGACTCCTCGTGGCCGGATTCGGTGGACAGCGACGAGGTACCCGGATAGGAACTGCTGTAGACGCGGTCCGGTACCGAGTCGTGGTCCAGCGAAGGCAGTTTCGAGCTGGCGGCGCTGTACGAACGATTACTCTCGTCGTACCTGGTCACCGGATTGTCCAGCTCGCCCTGCGACGGCAACCGGAACGGTTCTAGCAACGGGACCGAGTCGCCCGCGGACGGTTTCTCGTCCTCCCTCGTGCGCGCTCTACCTGAATCCTCGAAACTGGACGCGTACAGTTCGCGGCAGCTCGCCGATCGCTGCCAGGGATGTCGGGGCTGGGGTCGCGGCGGTGGGAATTCAGGGGGACTGCTGTTAGAGGGGCTGATACGACCTGCTGATGAAATCCGCTGATGGCTGGTAACAAGCATCGTTTGCTGACGCGGCGCTGGGGCCTGGCTGGGCGTGGCCGGCGAATGGACGTCGATGGACGTAAGCGTCCGAAACGATGTAGCTGTGTCGTCGCGACGGTGAATCGTCCCTCCCATCGAGACACTCGTCACAGTCGTCGGAGAATCCAGTGTCATCGAGCCGCATGACAGAGACAGAGCTGGGGTTTCCAGGGCTGTAAAACCAATCCCAACTATATCACCATCTCACCCTTCTTTTTCAATTATTCGTCGCTACTGTCTTTCACCTTCTTTCCCTTTTATTTCCTCCTTCTCCTCTCCCTCTCTCTTTCTCTCCGCTTCTGATACATTCACGAATGATTTGAACCAGGCATGCTGATAGAGCGGTCAAGACATAGAAACAACATAGACTTTTATTTCTTCGCGGACCACCTTATCAGCATGTCTGACTTGAACTATCACGTTCGAATGATGTTCAGTGCGAGCCGTAAACTGGGGTAAATCTTTGTTGAACCAAGAGGAACAGAGTCGGGGGAGAGAGAGAGTTTTTTTTTATCCAGCCCTTCAAAGACTTCGTATTTATAAAGTTCATCATTTGTTAATTGTAAAGCGCGAGATCTGTCTGGCTCGAGGTCTCGTATATCCTCAAATATTCATCGTTTTTAGCCTTCGAGGCTAAGGAAGAATGTTAGAGCATATGCATCGTTAGCACAAAAAGAAGTAGCGTTCTGTGTGTGAACATGTACGAAGAAAACTCACGAGCCGAGACATCGTCGGCCGCAACGAAATCTTTAAAAAGCAGCCGCCTTCGGAGGGTCAATCGATCGTTTCGAACAAGCGTTTTCTACGTTCGTGATACGCTCTAAGCTACTCACTATGCTTACGATATATAGATTACTGCTGCTTCGTGTACGATACATGGGGAAAAAACGAGAAAGTAAAACGCTAAAGAGAAAGAGAGATAGAAAGAGAAAAAGAGAAGAGATAGAAAGGAGAGTGAAAGCGGGATCGGCAGAAGATTGGAAGGCACGGGATGAAAGAGAGAAAGAGAGTAGGGAATTGGGTGGTAGTAACCAACTGAGAGAAACCGACGACTGGAGTACACTGTGGGCAATCTCTTCGTGTGTGTGTGTGTGAGTGAATCGTAAATCTGTAAGCAATTTAAAAAAAAAACAAAAAGAATAAAAATCCATAGGGTCTCGATCGTCGAAGACAAAACTTTACGTACTCTAGCCATGCACCTTTTCAAAATTGCTTTTACAACAACACCGTGAATCTCGAAACGAAAGAATACTGTTCTTTAAGCTTTAAACGCACAGCCGTTCTCAAAGAAATTCGTACGAAAAAAAAAAACAGCTACGCAAATACGGTTAACAATTCACATACTATGCAAATCGAGAAGTCTGTGGAGCAAGTGTAAGCGAAGCCTGGCTAGCGAGGCACTGCCACGCCTACTGGAGGAACAATCCACGCATAGAAAGAACAAAATAAATATCGTTTTCTGTCGCCTTCTGTTTCCGAGGGGCCATTTGGCCCGGTAGGCGGTTCGGAGCAAAGTGGGCGTGGCCAGTGCTCAGTTCCGTTGCAGAACCGCCCTCGCCCGACAGTGTACTCTTCTCGACAAGAGAAAGAGAAAGAAATAGAGGGTGAGAGTGTGTGTGTATGTTAGAGATAGAGAGAGATATATAGATAGAGAGAGATAGAGAGAAAGAGGCGGAGAAAACAGCGAGGATGTGAACCAAAATATAAAAGAAGAAAGCGTTTCTTCCGTAGTTTTCTCTTTTGTTTTCCGTCTTTTTCTTAGATTTGTTCTTATTGTCTCTCGTGGAGGTTGGTGTCGGTCATGGTGTACATACCAGGATCGCCGAGGGGCAGGAGGGGGTGGGCAGAGATGCTGGAGCTGCCCATAAGGGAGCTGCTTGGAGTGGCCCCACGATAGCCTCCCCCCTCCAAGCCCTGCAATGCCCTACCACCGCTAGTCTGCCGGAACGAATTGGACCTGCGAGCAAGAGAGAGTCAAGTTCAGCATCAGACTTAGGCTACCAAATGCCAAGCCTGTCCAGAACACTAACTTATACGTGATTCTCTGTTTCTTTTCTTTTCCTTTCCTTTTTTTCCCTTTTCTTTTCATTCCCCTTCTTCTTATATGTCATTTTTGTTTCGTGTCTGTTGTTCTTATCCCCTCGTCTACGCCGATCTACCCATCATACCCTGCGCGCGCGCTCGTTCAAGATGGTAGCGTTGGATCGATCATCGTGGCAACGCCGTTATATCGTTTCAACCAGTGTTGAGCAAAATTTTATTCGACTAACGAATACAAGTAACGAATCACAAGTTTTATTCGTCGCTATCGAATGAATATTCCATCAAAAAAGAATTTATTCGGATAAAAATTTATTCGAGGAAGAATTGACTTCGTATTGGCCTTATATGTATAGTAGATCATTAAATCTGAGTGAAATCAAAAGTAATAAACAATTATTCGTATTATTATTCGAATAATTTTGCGATATTCGAATAAAAATGTTCGAATAAATAATGATGAATCATTCAATTAAACAGAAAGAACTTGTTACGATTAATGATTAATTATTCTCCGAATAAAATATTTGACCGAAGAGAATTTATTCGAATAAATTATTTTAGATAAATATTTATTCGGAACAATTCGAATAATGCCCAACTCTGGTTTCAACCAGTGCTTGAAACGGTTCCGGAAATAACTCTTTCAAACTGTTAGACAAAGGTCCTGATCGAATCAGCTCCAAAGAACCTTTATCCCGAACAACTGTGCCGAAGAACCGAGATTTCCAACTATACCGTCTCTGCCTCGCTTCAGAAACGATTCCTTTTACTTTTGTGGTATTTAAATTGATGCCTCGTTAATGAAGTCGGACATCGAAGACGGTACGAAAACGATTAAACACAAAGTCTATAAATTGCTGTAATAACGTAGGGATTGTTTTAAATTATGGCATAGTAATTTTTAGTGGTGCCTCAGAGGAGACAGTCGAATGCAAAGAGTTAAACATAGAAAAAAAGCACAGGGAAATATTTGACTTAAAATATATAATCAAGTGCAGTATAGAATAAAGTAAAAATTGAGAACAGGAAATCGGAAACTTCTGTTTGTTAACTTCCTGTCCAAAATGATATAGCGTGTACGAGTATGAAAAATATGTAGCAATTAGTGATATCGATTATGGTAATGAATCCGTTCACAGCCGAAAATTATAATGAAACAGATGATAGTTAGGAATTTCGGTTATCCGTGACAGTTATTCGGAGCGAAGGTTCTTCGGAACCGTTTGAAGAACCGAAATCGATATTATAAAAGTTTTCAAGCCCTGGTTTCAAGGGTCGCTCTCTTTTGACCCCTTGCACTGCGATCTCTTTCAAAGCAGCCTCTCGCCGCTAACGATTCGACTAACGAAAAAGAAAACTCGCGCACGACCTCGGCGATAGACCGTGGACGTTCGTGCAAATTCGCCTCGAATTCCAACTATGTTAACTCCTGTGCACTGTTTAGAAAATTTATTCATTTACACTTTGCAAAATTTAATTAAAAAGTCTCAATTTTAAGCTTGCGCGCAGTACATACGAATTGTTGATATTAAATTAATTCCTGATATCGGAAAAGGTTGCAATCTACTTTTCAAATTGACCTAAACGGTGCATCATAACTAAACTTTGCGCTCTGTTAATTTTTGAAGAATTTCCAATAGGTTTTAAACGAACGTCCAACGAGCCGAGATTTGCCCCACGAAAAATTGAATTTCAATTTTGAATTTAGGGTACGAGCTTCCAAAATTGGGTTTCGAAATTTGGGATCGAGGCAAGGGGTCGAAAGTCTCACTATCGCTCGACGTGTTCGCGACATGTCCTCTGTGTCTTCGATCTCCGCGAAGTGTCGCGGTGGAGAATAAGCGAAAAAAGAAGGAAAAAAGTGTCGATGCTTCTCCGCGGGATCGATCACGCCCTCGAAACGATAAATATGCAGATCGTATGCGGCTCGGATGATCAAACGTCGTGGCCCGGAAACTGTCTTTTGCAAGGAGGATACATTTTCTTTGACACGAGGCATCGTTAGCTCGCCGTTTTGTATGGCGGTTTGAACGCGATCTGCATCTAGAACAAATTTTTCTATAATAGTATTTGTACGCTCAATTTTATTGCGATTATTTAGGTAGATCGAAATGCTTGGAGCTAAAATAGTTCCGAGTGCAAAGGGTTAGATATGATCATATACACTTATCAATTGTTCACACTAGCGTCACCTCTAATTGTTATCCAATTACTTACGCTGTTCGAAGGTAGTTAATTGCTAATATTAATCTTGTTCTAATCGTTATGTCAATAAAAAAATTGGCTACCGGAAGTCTATGCTATGATCATTGAACAATCGATTGAAAACTAAGAATGAAACTCGAATGAAACTAAGTATTTTGAATAGTTGCCAGTGGATAAAGCGTCAACAGTGTTTTGATTTTATTTTCGCCACGATAAAAGAGCTTCCGGTTCAAGAAAAAGAAATTAGGTCCTTGTTCCAGTTCTCATAGAGTAATCTACGAAATCGAAGAGTTCGATAGAGACTCGCGTTTGCGAGATGCTAGCAATGGACGTTTCTAAAAGAGCGTTTCTTTGAGCACCGGGGCGCCAACAAAATCGCTATCGATGCGGTGTCTCGCATGAACGGGAGAGCGTACAAATACTTTTCGCGATCGGAAACTGTGACTCAAGCGAGTGGATCGCGCGAGTCCGTCAACTGTATTTTATGTACAAGGACGAGATTATCGTGAGGAAAGAGTAATCGATCTAGTCGCTATCGTGGAGAACAGTCTACCGCTATATTTGTATACATATATATGTATTATATCATATATATATGTATACATGGATAATCTATGTATAATATATTTATATATCTTCCGATGGTGATAGAGAAAACGAACAGAAAAGAAACAAAATACAGCTGCCGGGAACAGTGAAACATGGTGGTTCGCACAGTATGCGTGTGATTGGCGTGTGTATGTATATGCGTGTGTCGTTAGAATTAGAGGTAGGCGCATGGTACGCGTGGCGATGCGTGTACGTGTGGTAGCGTCTAGTCTGGTATGTGTTATAACAATGACGAGAATTAGTGACCACGCTATCGAGAAAGAGGGTAACACATTGATCATTCGGGTTATCGTGCCTGATGGTGAGCCTGACTCCCCGCCACCCCTGTCCGAGCAGGCAACACTGACAAACGGTCAAGTACAAGAAGACTAGTACGTACAGAGAGACAAAGAGAGAAAGAGTGAAAGATGAAGAGAGGGAGCGAGAGGTAGAGAGAGAGAGTGTGTGTGAGAGAGAGAAAGAGAGAGACAGAGTGAGAGAAAATGGAAAAAAAAGACGAAATAAGAAAGAAGACACGCTTGAGACACTACGGAAATATGTTGGAGCAACGACGAACAAAATAAAAAAAATGAATGTCCCGGCTAAAGCAAGACCGTGCCACCTCCCGTCTTAACCACGCAAAGAGATCTCGGTGGTGCGCTCGTTTACCAGAGAAAAGTCTACGTGTACACGTGTCCGAACGAGATATATAGATATATGAACACCAGCGTTAAAAAGGGGGGGAGGGGACAGTACATTAACGGTACGCATGCACTAACGCTCTACGCATTTACTAGTATAGTATGCCGAAGAGGCTCTCGTTCTGATCCTCGAGTCAACGCTGCATAATCCCACCGTGCGCCACTGCTACTCACCTCTGAAACGTTTGCCTCTTCACGTAATTGTCGCGCACGAACTCGACGATCTGCTTCTGGGTTTTGCCGCTATACCTGGTGGCCAAAATTCAATTCGTCGGATTAATCCGTGCGATTCTATCGCTTAACGCTAGAAACACCGAGAGCAGTCCGAGCGACTGGAATTTTGTCTGAATAGAATGGAAAGCTCAGTATCTCCTCCGTAACGTCGCACTACTGTAATTTCGACGTTTGCGACGTTAGGGAGGAAACGGTAGTTCTAGCGTTTAGGTATATAAGCTACGATAAATCGTTCCGCCGATTCCCGGTTACTTCCGGTTTAGCAAAGCTGACATACCTAAACGAGGAACCACGGCTAAGCACCCGCGTCTTTTGTCGCACGACCCGCTTCACCACGGAACAACGGAAGAACCCGTGGTTCTCCACGCATTTCTTCCAGAAGTTCTTGCACTCGTTGCGACCCTCAAAGAAGAACTCGACCGTGTCCTTGTAGTAACCCTGCAAAGTCGAGGGTGATCGATCGGGTTTCAATTCACATCTGCACTGCATATACACGGTGCATTCGAAAAGTGCTCGGCCTCAATTTTCTCGGAAGTATCAGAGCCGTGATCGCTTCACCGAGTGGACCCGCCCAGCGTGAGCATACGATATTAATTGTATCAAATTTCGTCGAGTCAGGGAAGTAGGCAACTATTTAGTGAGCTTCTCAAGCTCTCATTCTATTAAGTTCAAACCTAATATGACTAGACAAGGTTCCAAAAGCCCGGGAACTTTTCGAACGCGTGTTTCGAGGGACCACACGGTGCACTCACGTATCCCTCGGGGTGGAGTTTGATTAGAAACCGCTTCCTCTTGAAACTGATCTTCCGAATCTTTGCCCAGCTGAACGTGTTGATTTTCGAGAAGTGCTGGTAGACCAAGATCCCCATGTGCGCCACCGCCAAATTCAAGGACACACCCTCGTGGTCCTAGAATAAAAAGAGTACGGTCTCAAACTGCTCCCGATAAAATTCATTCTTACTATAATAACTTTAATAGATTGAATATAATACATCGATATTCTCAATTTCTTTTAATCTTTTGCAAGCAAGTGTACACATTTTTCTGCATGTTGCTTTCGCAAGAAAATGTCGCAAGTTGCTTTTGCTAGTGTATTCGCGCCTTTAGAAGAGCCAGAGCGATTACTCACCTTCGCCGGGTGCATTTTCATTCCGTACAGCTCGCAACGACGTGCCGTCTCCAAGAGATTCAGGTCAGCTTCCGCTGGCGATTGGCCTCTATTCGAACAATACAAGGTTTCAATGAACTCGATCCACGAGACAGACTACCAACTGTCGAACGAAACTAATCGGTGTGCATCTTACGCGTGTTTCTTGTGGTTCTCCATGATGCGGCGCTCCAGTTCCTGGTCCTGGTGAGGTACGAATTTGTATGTCGACAGGTAAGTGTGATCCGGGTAATCCTCTATCACGTAATCTCCGCATTCCGCTGAAATGATCGATCGATTAAGCGCCGCTCTCTTTGAAGAATTAACACGAGGCTTTGATTCTAGAATTTTTCAAAAATTTCAAGGTGGCGTGATCCCTGAATGTCGCGGCCAACTCACCCTGAACAATATAGCTAGCCATCAAGGCTGCCGTGTTGTCGTTGCACTGCAGCAAACCTTGGGCCAAGTCTCGCTTGATTTGAAGGCAAAATAAATATCTCGTGAACTCCTCCTCGAGCTGTGCCGGGTCCGGTGTATAAAATTTGACGCAAAATTTCAAAAGAGGATCTATTAACGACAATCCGACTTGTCTGCAAACGGGCTTCTCCAGATCCAACCAGTACTGCAATTTAAACAAGTCAGTTATCAGGATTCAAATCGGATATAGCGGTTCGTGTGCGTGCTCGTCGAAGGCTTACTTTAGTTCCATTAGGTTCCTGATACTCCAATCCGAAATAGTCAGCCTCCAGAAGATGTAACTGTTTGCAGACTTGATCGAATAATACCCTGCCTAACGCTTTCGCCTGAAATGAAAAAGACGCATTCGTGAAAGCACAGAGAGTAAGTAATCCTACGAATTATTTATCGATTTCATCCACGTAAAAGCATCTTTTTCCGCGTACACTCGTTTATGTGTTAAAGTACCGTATAAGGCTAGGGAGAATATGTTTCAGATGCTGTAAGTAAAGTCTTATGAATAATCAATACGTCAATATGTGCACCTCGTGCAATATGGTAGAACCAATTATGTGCTCCAATAGTTCATTTAAAAGTGTTATGCTCATGCACGCTACACACCGAACGGGCTTCGCCGTGTAAGTCGGACGCGTCGTGCAGTAATTATTTAAACAATGCGTAAAATAATGCGCCTATAAAATCTATGATATCTAATCTTTTTTTATTCTTTTAATTATT
This sequence comes from Lasioglossum malachurum, assembly GCA_028455605.1. Taxonomy (NCBI): domain Eukaryota; kingdom Metazoa; phylum Arthropoda; class Insecta; order Hymenoptera; family Halictidae; genus Lasioglossum; species Lasioglossum malachurum. Next base: position 21,037,386 of record CM052318.1, on the reverse strand, counting down.
TCTCGTTGCTCCAAGCGATTATATATAATATAATAATCGCAATCACACGATCTCGTAGATACTATTCAGGAGATTCTGTGGACAATGACCCTTGACCTCTATTCGCTAAATGACCCTGATATGCTATTTGGAACGATTCCATGTCTGCCTGACAAATTTGTCGGAGCAAGCGCAGACATTTCATCAACTTTTCAACAAAAGAGGAGCTGTTATATGGGACACCGATGGCTTAGGAAAATCTTGATTATTCGTACATTGATTTAAAGTAAGACACAACGCGTTGTATTCATCTGTGCCCATTAGATGTGCCATTGTGGAGGTACATACTCAATGACTCGCCATTATAGCATTAAGCCGACGTATTAAGGCACTTGTTCAACATTAACAACCATTTAAGGACATTTTAAACGGTCTCAGAGGTACAAAGCGTTGATAATTCTCTGCTCGACTGAAAAGTGACAGGCATGGGATGTTACCTGAACTTGAAACATCGTAATCGTGTCGTCCAACATTTGTACACGAACAGCAAGCATTTTTCCAGCCTTTCTGGGTGTTGTGGGAGGAGTTCTACTACCCCCATCCACACCAGCCGGAGTCGAATGACTATGAGGCATCTTGGAACCTCCGCTGCCCTTCATGCTTATACTTTCTATATCATTCATTTTTAGACATCTAACTTCGACCGTAGAATGGCTGCTCAGCTTTATTTTCCTAGTGAAAATTTAGTGTAGAATTTCCTATTACGTAGTCATCTGCAACAGAAAATGGAATATATGTAATTAACAAAAATTGTATTAAATAGAAATGTGTTTCTAGATTCGAATAATTTCATTTAATATATACGCGGTCATTCGCGGAGCATTTAATTACGTGATAATATCTATACAGAACCGCGAAACTACATCGAACTACGTCGGGTTTATTACAATGAAATCATCGCCCCATTAATTCTAATTTACAATTCACGATCAACCAATCCGCCGGTTAACAGGTGACGTTTTTCAAACGTCCGTCGGACACCGCGTCGAGACGACAGCCACGAGGAGCAATCTAAAAAATTAACCCATTAACGCTCCCGTGTCCCACTTTGACACGTTCATTTTAATATCTAATTACTCTTGAACCTGGTGGCCTCGCGCAGCATCCGCGCTGCTCAAAAATTCGCTTAACGTTCCAAGCGAACTGTAAATGCGCCTCGAAAACTGAAACGAACTTTCCAACGGACCGAACTCCGAGGACGAAAAACCAGATTAAAAAATAAAAAAGACCGAAAGTGTCATCAACGGGTTGACACGCATCTACGCAGTTGTACACTGCGCGATACATCGCACGTACGGCTGCTCATCGTCCGTCGCGGCGGAGGAGAAACCACCAAGGATAATAAGCGGAGGCGATATGAGCCCGACGGATACGGCAACTAAGTCAATGGCAAGGATTACGTAAACGACAATTAATCGAACGAATTTATCGCGAGCGGCGCGCCGAGGGGAGCGAGTAAGAGAGAGATAGAGAGAGGAAAAAAAAGAGAGCATTATCGCACGCATTTGTTTACATCGTTCGGTAATGTTGGTCCGTGCAAGATGCGGTATACACGTTACTATCGTATACCGATTCGCACGGTCCATCGGGCGTAGTGCCGCAAAGCGGGGAAGATACCCGCCGTCTACGATGGCACGTCAACCGACGATTACACCGATTACGCTGCTGCCGATCGAATAGCGTTAATGGGGTGTGCATCAAGAGATTGGCCGCGGTCGAAACGGCTCTCCGAGTGTTGATTTGTCGATCAATGAACGATCTCGAGATCCCGAGAGTGCACACACGATAGCGGTGTACCGTTAACCGTCCGCCTCGTTAGCTCTGCCTCGCCGAGCTTTCCAACACGGACCAAGAAGAAAATAAACGGAACGGTACGTCGCGATGTCGTTTCGGGGAAATAATGACACCGTAGGGAGACGTACGGGGAACCATTGCGTGTACCGAGGAACGAACCGGAGAGAAGAGGGGAGAGAGAGATAGAAAGCGAGAGAGAGAGGGAGAGAGAGAGAGAGAAGGATGGAGGCAGAACAAGGCGGGGCAGTGAATGTTCTTCGAAAAAGAAGGAATCGCGATACGAACGGCATTACGAAACGACAGGAAGGAGTCTACGCACATACGTGGTATACATTCTTGGATACGTACGTCTGCCGGCTAATAGGTAACAGTGGCAGCACGCCCCAAACATACAGCAACGCAGAGTTCATTGATCACCGAACAACACTGACTCGTTCACCGGCACCACCTTCCCGGTCGTCGTTACGATCGTGAACGCGTTGCCCGTGCTTTTAACGAGCCGTTACCACCATTATTTCCGGCATATACTCCGCGTACGATCCCCGAATATCCCCGAGCTACGGTCGAGGAAGTCTCCGAATTGAACCACATCACACACCTACGGAGTGCTCGTCTCCGCCTTGGCATGAATTATACGGGATGTCAGTGGTTCTCAGCGCTCTAGAAACGGTCCGATTATTCATTGATGGACCGCGGTGGTACGGCGACGTCCGACCGTGCCAGCTCGTAATCACGAAAAAGGACAGAGACTGACCCGACGAATAACCCGAACCACTCAAGCCCGATACCCGACTAAACTCTGCTCTGCTGCGTTGAGAGTTACGGCGCGCGCGGCGCGCTACAAGGGCGGAGTCACGCGAAAAGACACAGCCAACGACATCTACTGGATTCATCGAGAAACCTTTTCGAAGACTGACATTCTAGTAGAATGATTCTACAATAGAATTAATTTGTTTCAAACAGGAAAATAGATATGTAGGTTTCGCACAAGCCAAACCGCAGTGTCTATTACATGGACGGAGAAACATTGATGTATCGTTATTCAGTAGAAACAGAGTTTTAACCATTCCAAATACTTACCGGCTGCCTCTGTCGGTAATATTTGTCTAGCAGTTTCAGCGTTTTGACTCTACGTATATTGGCGCTGCACGGACCCCTGAACAGAGCTTCAAGGATTCGCCGCAAGAGGTATCACTGTTGTTTATTAAAATAATATTTCAATAACAATTTTTTAACACTAGAATTAAAACTAGACGAATGCGCCTCATGATGGATGGATTAAGGGCTAAATATAATTACGATGGCATACTCGAAATCGAAATTAAAACCCCTTTTCTGTCATATTATAGTTCAAATATTGCCGCGCTTTGCAACGATGCCAATTACTTGGACGCACTGTCTCTTCGTCCTCTTCCAATCGCAAGGCTAATGTAAAGGACAGAGCTTAGACCATATATGATAGCAATAATCATCTATGAAATGAAAGAATATTATGAACAGAGGTGTTTCAAAAATTATATGAACTTCAACATCATTTTTTAAGAGAACGGTTGAGTTGTGACCTATGGTTCCTCTCACAAAATTGGTCCTCATAACCAGTAGAACATGATTTTTAAAAAATTGTTTTTTTACCTCGTTTTTCACGTTCAAGGTCTATTTTGCGGGGGGTTGCTTATGTCATTTTCGACTAGATCTGGGGATATATAATTTTGTGACACCCTGTACATAAAAAATTTTCAGGTTGCGAACTGCGAACATCAGCGGCTCCGATAATCGGGATCGGGAGCTTCGCCTCTGGTACTCGGTACACTCTCTGCCAAAAGTAAGGCAGTGCCTTGCTTTTGCGCACACATGCTCCTTTTCACTTCTACTAATACGCAAGATGGCGCTAAGAACCTGAACGCTCGCGAGACCTGTCAATTCGTGTGTTCTTCGAATCCGAAATGTCAAATTGTCAATGAATAAAAGAAATACAAACAACGACGGCGTTTATCGTGATTTTATGTGAGGCGAGTAGCAAGCTATTGTGTCGTTGATTGTTTATCCGTTGCATGGGTTGGTCACGTATGTAAGTGAAACGAAAATACTGCAGTCTTTTGTCAATATTATTATTACCTCCTACAAGACTCGGACGCCCGTACCTAAAACAATCTTGTAATAGAAACTGTAGCATGTAGTGTCGAAAATAGTAACGTCTTCGTTTAGGTATGTGTCTGAACTATACGCCCGAAATAAACTCCGAAACGATCATACAATTCGTCGATGTTTCATGCGACTGCAATTTACAGGACTTCAGGATAGATGGTTTAATACGAATCCGCAGAAGGTGTTATTGAATTAAAAATACAATGTCGGACGAAGAGGACACAGCGATACTATTAAATAACGCGAACAAAACCACAGAAACATCTATAACCAAAGCTCCAAACGAGGAATACCAATGCCTGCCCCCAAAAAACTTGAGGAAACCGATTCCAAAGCAAACCGATAATTTAACACCGTTGACATCAGGAAATCAGAATGTGTTTGTCTCCATGGTGGCGGTTCTGGCAGGTATTGCCTTTGGCTGCGACATGGGAGTAGCAAAACCCATAGCTCCACTGATCAAACATGAGTTTAATTTGAATTGCTTCGAGAAAGACTTTGTCATCAGCATTTGGTTCATTGGAGCTCTTCTTGGTGGACTAACTGGCGGTAAGCGTCTACACAAAACCACCTTAAAATTATTTTCAACGTAACAACTCCTTACTCTGTGGTAGGAGCTTTAATCGAAACTTTGACAATATAATATTATATTACAGGGTTTCTTGTCGACTCGTTCGGTCGCCGCTGGACGATGATATTGACGCTGGTCTTCTTGACTTTCGGCGCCACGTTATCGGCATTGGCGAACCATTACATCCTACTTCTGGTTGCGCGAATAATTTGCGGATATTCTGGATCCGTTTCAGCCGTGGCGCACTGCATTTACATGGCAGAGGTGTCGGACTCGAATAAACGTGGGTACAACATGATGCTGTATCAACTGGGCACTGCCACCGGGTTCCTGGTTTCCGTTATCGCCGCCGCTGTGAAGAATATAGATTATCAATGGCGATTTTCCATTGGCATCACTGCCGTTCCTTCGTTAGCGGCCTGCATCATTACCATTATCTTTCTCCAACGGTCCCCACCGTTCTTGCTCTACAAACGCATAACGAACGTTTCCAAGCAGCCGTCGAAAAACGCTTGGCATACGATTCTCGAGACTTTCACGATCATGGTTTTCCTGTTGATACTTCAACAAGGCACCGGCAAACGACAGGTCCTGTATTACGCGCCGCGATTGTTCGCGTTACTGGGCATTTGTTCAAGTAAGTTCTGGAATTCCACTTTGTCTCGCCGTTTGCTATTGAAACGGTGCGTCTCTGTATCGTTTACCTTGCAGACGTCGCCGAGATCACCGCCTTAATATCTCTCGGCGTGGTGAAGGTGTTCAGCACGATGCTCTCGTTGATCATAGTGGAAAGATGCGGACGACGGACCGCACTCATCACCTCGGCGACAATTTGTATGACAACAATATCGTTGCTGTCGCTGCTGGCCACGATAGATCGAAGCGACGATAACCTGGACATAGTGACGCCTCACTGCAAGAACTTCCGTAACGAGGAAGTCAAAGTTCAGATCGTCATGCCAGCTGGATCGCCGCCGCCATTCCCATTGTTGCCGACACCTCTGGCAATGATCGCGCCCAGTCCAGAAACGTGGACTCAAGTGAAGTCTTCCTGCGAGGTATACACACCTCCTAAAATTGAATATGGCACCATGCCGGTTCGATGACACGTTACTTGTTGCAGACGCAAAACATAATCGTTTCGGAAGGTCTCACCGGCGGTCTGCGTATCCTGGCAGTGATAACGTTGCTGGTGTACGAGGCTGCTTACGCCTTAGGACTGGGTCCAGTGCCCTTGCTGAATATTATAGAAGTCTTCCCTGCAGCGATCCGAGGAAAATGCATCAGTTTTCTCTTCATCGTTATATGGGTAACGCATATTATCGCCACGGAATCGGTCGTCGCCATGATCAGTGAGTCCTTCATTTTCTCAATCGAATATTCTTCGATCAATGTACCCCACGTTTGCAATTATTCCCTTTCAGAATCGTTGACACTGGCCGGATCGTACTTGTTTTATAGCTTCATGTGTCTGATCACCATATTCTACGTTTTCCTGTTCATTCCGGAAACGAAAGGCAAGTCGTTACATCAAGTTGCTCAGGAGCTTCGGAAAATTTCGCTCGGTACACGAGTATGCAATAATTTGCGCAGCCTGCCGTTGATCTGCCATATTAAATGGATAAAGAAGTACGATAAGAACGCGGGAGCCGGTCAGAGTACTTTAATCTGAGAACGTACGGAACGAAAAGTTGTGTACCGTGATGGGTATACACACGCGATCAGGATGCGTTTCGAATGCCAACGATTTTCCACGTTTTCTATGTGTAGACGACTCGCTGTTAGTTTTAACAATGAAAAAGGACGCGAAGGTATTCATAAGTTGTTTGTGCAATAATATTGTGTTCAGAAGACGTTGTACGGAATTAACGCGTGTCTGGTTATTTGAACGGAACTTGTTTGACCGCCAATCATTGTATCACATATCAGACGAACGTGACGGAGAACGTCTAAAATATGCAATCCACTTTCAACCTAAAAGACTGACGGTATAGTTTTAGTTTATTTTCTTGTTCCTTATTTATTTTCTTCTATTTCGCTTCGTTGAACACCACGTTTGCACGTTGCAACCACTTTAACGAGAAATATAATTGAATTCGCGAACGTAGAAACGAGAAGTAAGTATTAAGTGTACGGTAAAAGTAATTGATTGTATGTTACATAGTACAGTAAAGATTGCACTGAGAAAAGTTACGGTAACGTATGCATAAATTAGATACTTAGAGAAGCGTACATGCGTTGTACGCCACTTCGTACTAAAAGATAGTATTATTTTTATTATAATATAATAGTAATAATGATAATCGTTATTATTATTATCATGCTGTTTTTTAGAGAATCTTTTCAATCTCGATGTTTACCGCATTTGTTCCGATCTACACGTTGTAGTCTCCTCCTACATCGCAATAACATGCAATGTTTTCCAGTGCCATTTAAAAAAAAAAAAAGAAGAGAAACATATATGCATGTACTCGATGAGCTTCGCGCGACGCTAAAATATCTCCGTTGCGTTTCGCAATATACAAAAAAAAGATTACCGTCACTAAAAGCAACGGAGACATTTTAGATTCTAATTTCAAGCAGCTCACCCTGTACATAAATATATACATATATATACATATACATATATTATTATGTAAAAAAAGTCTTTTATTATATATAACATTGTTGTATATAAAAATAATTTTCATATGTATAATTATTACAGATCTTTAATATTGTATAATGTAATATCGTACTTGGCAACGATGTAATCGATTTACATACTTAATAAAAATGGATACAGTACACAATACAATTCGTCTCTGAAACGATCGCCGTGCGGCAGCCGAACCAGAGCACAGGAAGACATCGATCCAGTAAAAAAATAAATCTAAATATCACTCTCGCGAGGAAGCTCGTTACCTTAGGCCTTAGATTCTTAAGAGTGCTCCAATTGCCCCAATGAGCTCTAACTCCTTTGAAAGCCACGCCTATTCAGGCTAATCAATGAAAAATATCTGATCAAGATCAAGTTCTTCCACTGGGAAGGGGCAAACCAGAGGACGATGCCAGATAGCCCTAGAACTTTTTCACGGCTGAGCCGACGAGGGTCCTCTTCTTGTTCCACGTGAGCAGCTTGGGAGGTGACAGCACCTGCTCCAAAAATATGTGCCGCCTCTGTTTCAGATTCAAATCGGTATCGCGAGACTTGTCGTTCTCGTAAACCGAGTCAGTCTTCTCCCGATTCGCGTGGCACCTGTCCCCCGTTACATTCTTCGGATGCACGACGTTCAACGGTGCCGCAGGGGCTAAGTTCTCTTTATCATGCCTCGCGGATAGGTCCGTATTCTTCTTCGAGGCAACCGACGCGTTCTTCTTGGACGTGTCGAGCTCCGAGGAAACGGCAGACTGCCCCAACTTGATAGCGTTGTTCGGCGTGACAACGTAAACCAACTGCGACTTGGTCTCGAACTTCTCCTTCAATAGCGAGAACTTCCGTTTCGGATAGTTCATTGGTCTCCTGCGCCTGTCAGGACAGTCTGTCTTCTCCCCTGAACTAGCGTCTGTGGACTGTGTCGAGACATTCGGTGCGACAGCGTTGCAAGTCTTGACAAATTCGGGGTTACCGGAGAAGTTCTTCTGTACAACTTGGACATCCTGAACGACCGGGACCAAAGGACTCATTTCGACGTATATATCGTTATCCTTCTCGGTATCGTTCTCCCGGTACGCGTCCTGCTGTTTCTGAGGCTGCTTCGCTTTTCCGCCCAGAATAGGCGAATCGGACAATATAGCATCTATCAGCGGAGTCTTCCTGATCGACTCGATCGCGCAATACTTCACCAAATCCCTGATAGCATCTATCTCGCACCTGCCGCGAACGATCGAGTCCGGCTCGTCCAGTCTGTTGAAGTAGTTTTTACTGCATGTGGCAGGGTCCTTCAAGTCGTTCTTGAACAACGCCCTGGTCAGCTGCGCCTTCTTGATCAAATTCTTCGGGTCGAAGTCCTCCCACTGGTTCCCGGTCGTGTGGTAGACGTGCCTCGGTGAGTTGTCCGCTGTGTACCTTCTGATCTGATCGATAGTGCTCACCAGGGTGCTAACTGAGTCGTGAGCCGGCCTACCATAATCCAATTTCTCCTCATCGTGCTCCTCTAGAATGGTGTCCAGAGCAAACATGCCGCCTTTCTCGTCGATCACGACAGGTTTCGCGATGTAGACTGTGGCATTCTGCTCCTCCGCTTCGGACGGCCTCTTCGCAGAGGACGGGTCCTCGCTGTGGACCGCTCTCAGTTCTCTGGGATCGATCAGATCGTAAGCTAACGTGTCGAGGTAATCGTCCTGCTTCAAAATCCCCCTGAGTATCGAGCTGACGCAAGTTATATCGGAGAACTCCGAGCTGTACGTAGTCCCGGTGGTGGTACTGGTCAGAGTGTCCCTTCGTCTGTCCCTGACCACGCTATCGTCATGAATGTAAGTCTCTATATCCGTGTATCCCTTCCAGCTGCGAATGCACCAGGGTGGCCTGGCGACTCCTAACGGGCAGACATTCTCATAGTCGTGTATCGAGGTGACGCAGCTCATGGTCTCGTCTCTCTGCTCCTTCGTCAGCTTCTCAGTCTCCGAGATCTTCTCGCAAGCATCGTCGAAGATCGGTGGGGTCTTCAACCTGTCCCTGCTGATCATTTTGTTCGCGTTATCGTGGTCCGCTTCCATGTGCTCCTCCTCATCCTCCTTGCGAGCCTCGGACCGGTCCTCCAGCAGATCCTCGCGAGCTCCGCTGATGTTCGACAGCAGCTTCTTGTCCGCGAGCTTCTCGTTCTCGTCGTTCTCCATCTCGAGAATCAGCTGGGTCGAGAAGCAGATGCCTCGTCTCTTTCGCGACGATCCCGGCAAGCTGGACGGCGGTGGCGGTGCCTTGGGCGCCACGTCCTCAATATCGAAGCCGTGACTGGTCGGCAAACAGATGCCCCTGCGTTTCTGCCGGTGAATGTTCTTTTTCTCGGCCGCGTCGTTGCAGTCGTTCTGCATCTCGAACTCCCGAACCGCGCTGCTCTCTGGGAGGAACGACCCTTTCGATTCACCCCCGCCACTCTCGTCCTTGAGGGGTGGCTCATTGTGCGCCGACTCGCACTCAGTGACAACGCGAACGGCAGCAGTCTTCGATTCGCTCGCGACATTGCAGCTTTGGTTGATAACGCCGGTCTCCGCGCAGTCCGAACTCTGCACGATGTTCGTCAGCAAGGATTGTTTGTCCGTGGTGACCTCCTCGGACACGGCCCCCTGAGAATGGCCGACGGAACACGGCGAGTTCGAGTAATACTGTTTGAACGACCTAGGCGTGCCCGTCGTCTTGGTCGCTGTCTCGGCACGCTTATCTCGCTTGTCGGCGGCCATCGACCCGCCCCCGATCATTACCTTGGAGGGATGATACTTGCCATAGTACAGTAGCATACTCGCTAGACCGATCATCATCCCCCCAGCTACCAGACTGGCCACCGTAGCGATCTCCTCGGTCCTTATCGTGTTCTTGTAACAAAACACGTAGACCACCAGGAACACCGTGTTCTCGAGTGTCACGATAAAATAGAAGATAAGCATTCTGTACCGGGACCTGCCGACCCGCAGATTAAAGAAATCGAAGCAATAAATTAGTCCTATGATACAATTATAAATACGCTCCTCCCACATCGTCGGGCAGAAATCCGTGTTCTGTAGGATCACCCAAATCGTCATAAATAGCCAATGGAGTCCTGCGAACAGAGTCGGGGATCATGAGAGGCGCTGCCGTGTCGAACACATAAATCTATTTCTAGTCTAGGCGTTCTTTTACGCTGGTTTACAGCCTGCCGACACACTTACCCAGGAACAATAAAAACCATTCCCTTAAACAGAGCGCCGTTAAGACCAGAACGGCTATTCTAGACATCAGCATACCCGCCCGCCAGAGACTCTGAAGAACCAATGCCACCCATGTCGCCTCGTGGTCAGGATTTATCTTGTGCATCGCTTTCGTGTAGGTACCTATCGCCCAGCTCAGCGAGCAAAAGGACACCGCAGCCGACAGACCTGTTCGATCGTGCGTTTAAGAAAAATTATTAGTTTGTTCAGGTTCCTGTGGTGAGATCCGGCGTCGCTCGCGGATCTCTGTAACAATTTTTTTAGTGAGGCAGTGACAGTGGCAGTCATTTTATTTTTAGCGCCTCGAACGCTCCCATGCTACTCGAGGAAGAGTATTTTTTAGTCATCGAACCATGAACTGCCCATATGGAATGTCCGATCAGTAGTCGCACGGTACGATCGTGGACCGAGAAGAGTCTTCCGTAGAAAGATAGAACCTGTCCATGATATCTTTGTTCCTGCCTCTGTTATCTGTGGGGGCGGGCCGAAGGAAGTAAAAATATGCGGACTCTGAGCTACAGTATTCTTTCGAACTCTGCGAGTCACAGTACCTTCCCGACGACAGTATTATCATTTTAGAGGAACTTTTTATACAGAAAGAGAAGACCACAAAATGCCAATGGCCAAAGTGACGGAACTCGAAAGCCAAACGAATATACGTCCATGTTTTCTAAAAGTGAAGTGTTTACATGTATTCAGTAACATGTTCTTAGGGCTACATGTAAGTGGTCTGTCGTTCAATGGAACGGTCGAACGCTTTCGAATGAAAACGAACATGTTATTTTGTTACAGAGGCAGCTGACATTAGTGAAACTGATCACGATAGTCGCCATAATATTTATGTCATTGATATTCGTACAGAATTTGTTGCACAACTCGTGTTTACAGACGAGCAAACATTTGAAATTTGTGAATTACATCGACAGTAGATATTACAAACATTACGACCCCGTCAGAAATAAATCCACCTCGGCTACTTTGACGAAGAGAGAAATGGAGAAGACACGAATTCAATTGAACAATAGAAAAATTGAATTGGAAACGTATTGCAAAAACATTGTTAGACCAGTGACGAACTTGGACAATGTATTGTCCAATATGATCATAGATACGTAAGTACGACATAATGCGTCTTTTTGCAAACTTGAATTAATTCGAACGCGCAACTTGCAGAATGCACGCGATATCGTGGTGCCCCATATACAAAGCTGCGAGTTCCACGTGGATGAAGCATTTCGCTACGCTCGGAGGAGTGTTAACGGATACAGCCATGGAATTGATTCGCCGAGATATTTTACAAATTAATACCATCGTCAGAAAAGCGTTCCCACGTGACAGAGACATGAAAAAAGCATATCAAGTATGTAACAATAGTGTAACAAAGATAGAATAAAAACACACGCATAGAAAATATTAATTAAACGATGAGAAAATTCTTTGTTGCAGAAGCTGAATAACACAATGAAATTTCTGATCGTTCGACATCCGTTTGAACGTCTCGTTTCCGCGTACAGAGATAAATTAGAACACATACAAGGAAGAGATTATTACTATAAAAGATTTGGACGACACATTGCGCACAAATATCATAAATATAGGCAAGCAAACGAAACGAAATTGGAGCCAACGTTTATCGAATTTCTTCACTTCATTGTGGAAGAAAAGTATTTCGACGAACATTGGGCGCCATTCATCGATACGTGCGAGCCTTGCTTAATTAAATACAATTACATCCTGAAGTTCGATACGTTCGATAGAGACCAAAAGTTTCTGATACAAGAACTAGGTTTAAGCGATTATTTATATGAAAAGGGCGATTGGAAAAACATCAATCCGCGAGGAGTTACAACCACTGCTCTCGTTAAAGAGTATATGCAGAATGTTCCTCGATCATTGCTCAACGAAATTAATAAGGTTTACGAAAACGACTTTAAATTGTTTTCTTATTTACCTCTGTGATAATTTACGACATTTGTCGCCAGCGATAAAAAAAAAAAAACGTGAATGTGATACATAGCTGCATTTAGCCAAAATCTGTGCATCGACGGTCTCTACTATAACGTAGATGATACGACTGATTGTCCTTACTTGTCCACAGCGGCGTACAACGTAATACTGCCATAACGTATAGCTGCAATATTAATTGCGGAGCAGCCCCCATAAAAGATTCGAACAGGTGTAGCATGCATATATCGCTTTCCTGTCTATATACCCAATTTTTATCCTTTACAAATCGTTTGCTCCTCAACGAATAAACCGTAGCGTAAAGTAATATCAAATACCTAAAAATAAAAGTATGTACCTTCTCTCAGAGAAAATGCAACCAAAGATTGTGAACTGATTAAACAAAAGAAAAAAAAAGAATTTTTAACAAAAATACCTTTGTAATACTCCTAAAAAGAGAAAATGTAACAGCCAATGTATAGCTTTAATGGAGCCGTCGCTCTGATACCATCTCAAACTAAACATTTGGATAACAGCGGCGGGTAAAATTGTGAAACTCAAGGCGAAGCATCCCCAAATAAATTGGCCTTGTAAAAAATATTCCGTAAAAACAATACTGTCTACAAAAAAAGAATTAGATAATAATTTGTATGTTATCGGTAGGCGCATTTAATAAAATGCATTATATTTATTAACATGAACAGATCAACTTGTCTCTTAATTTGCATTTAAAACCTGCATCCAGAGTAAAAGGCATTGATTGAATGAAATTCTTTCGTATGAGAATACATTATTTAATTGTACCTTATATATTTATTACATGATACATTGAGCGTATATAAAACGTAAAAACATATTAAAAACGTTGTACTGTGAAAGATGTGCACTAAAACAACACACACAAGACTGGAATAATATCTGACATACGACACGCGTGAAACACATCAATGATGCATTAGACTCGTGAACAACAATTCAAATTCGTTAACGATGGAATGCTCGTCACTCGTGTTTACGTTGCATCGATCGAAAACAGAATTTCTAAATGCAATAGAGAAAATACATGGTATAGTTTCTTTCTTTGTTCACCTGTTGCTATATCGATGAAAAAAAAACTGACAGAAGTCATATAGTAAATTAAATCGAATAATCGGAACCGGTAACATTCGATCTCTCTGTGCGACATCGCTGTCGGTGCATTTCTTTTCACAGTTTCGTAGCACGAAACATTGTCATGTTTCAACTCTGCCGCCGCCATCTTCCCGGCCATTCTTTATTCAATTCCACACAATAGATGAAAGAACGCGTTCCACTGTCAGCCGCGTGCGTCCCATTTTTCCGATTTATCCTAAATCTCAGCGTGAACCTCGGCTATCGATTCTCCTGTTCGGAAACCATTCGTGCACAGACGTAACAAGGGAAACGAAAATTTCTCTGCGAACGAAACCACCGCGACTGATCGCAACGAAAACATCACGATCACAACCACTGACCACAAACATTAATTACAGCCAATCCCGAATTGAAATCTGCGATTACAAACTAGATGCGTGCCAATGAGAAGCGACTAATTTCTTGTGGCGCGTTATACGAAATATAAATTCGAATTTGAAAAGCAGCACGTTCTAGAATATTTCTTAGATTCCCGTTTTTCAATTATTTAACTCCCTAAATGCTCCGTTGATTTTTTAACCTGTTCGTACACTGAAATTGAACACTTGAACATGTTAAATTCATAGCAATTTTTTTTGTCGAACAATGAAGTTAAAAGAAAGTTTGAGGTAATGACTTTTTTTTAATTTTTGTAAAATTTAGGAACTTCGACCTTTTTCAGTAACAGATGATTCGTACCGCTTTCCCCGTATGCTACCGCGCAATTACGGATAGAAACAGTAAGATCGGTAATAACGCCTCTGTCGGTTCCATTTGGCGTGTGTTCGTACTCAAATTAAAATTGTAAGAACGCGCTTCAATGTTATTAACTTTTAATTACTCGCATGTAGTACTTACAATCTCAAAACATTAAATTTAGTACTTTAAGCATAAACAAAGGAGTCGACCACACCAACAAATATGTATTTTGCATTAAAGTATATATATCATTGAATAAAAATTGATTTATGTTGGAGTCATATAAAGTTCCATCTAACCAGTTATGTTAGAAAAATGGAGTGCGACTAACTTCAATAAATTCGAGGAGACTCAAATGAATATAACAAAAGTACGTCATTATTTATTACCTTCGTATAAATACAATGTTTTTTTCTTTCTTTCAAAATTCAACTATACATAAATAGAATCTGTTGGTCTATATTATAAAATGTTGACAATTGCGAAAATGAATAAAAACTTGCATCCCTTGGTGCAAATATGAAATGCGCGATACAGTCTTACGTTGTAAGTTCTCACAGTTTCGTGTGAAGGAAAAATATATATGTATGTATATATTATGCTGTTGTATAGTGTACCATTAGCTTTTTAAACCGAGGATAGTACGATAGTAGGAAAAGAAACTGTCACCCGACTCGAAGAATTATAACAAATTCTCGGCGGGAGGCTTTGCCTTATTTATATGCCGGCTCTAGAAAATTTCGACGGTTTCACCTCGAATAGTTTTCTAACAAAATATATTTGTATCGTCGTCGTTACTATTATGACCGTTATCTGGGTGATGGACCACATTTGGACATAAAAATTGTTGTCCAATAGCAAATTGTAATCTCGTTCTTCGCTACCTCTGCTCAAATATTGTGTTTGGAACATTTCATTTACGTTCCTCTCCACGAACGATATCGATCTCTGTTAAAGAACCAAACAACTATAATGCAAACAAACTATGTTGCGATAAGCGTGCATAAGATGGGGGAGATTCTTACCGTAAAATTATCAACAGATACATTTAGGTCTTCCAACTCCTTGGAATATTTATCCCATTCATCGTACCTGCAAAAGATGATATTGTTTAATGATACTGATTGAAGCATATAAATAATTTATATTCTATAATAAACAAGAATACATTACTTGATCACAGAAATATATAAATTGACTAATCTTGAAGCAAATCGTGAGAATGTATTATCCATGCAAATACAATAGTATCCAGCCGTTTTCACAGTGTCCTTATAAGCTGAACTAGGAAGCCATAGGTAAGGATGAACCAGGGCACCTAGTGGATCCCTTACAGCAAGGCCAGCTTTACCATCGCCACCTCTTATCACCTGCAGTCAAAAATATCATCTAATAAATACTTGCTAGTTCGAAAAAGAATATAGCAAACATTTAAATTTCTTTCTGATTTGTTATTAATAACAGAGCTTACTAGTTAAACCTTTTATTTGCGCAAGGTATCGTCTTCTGTGTTTACCTGTATTTACCTTGTTTGTTTATTAATTAACATGTGCATTGTCTTCTTAGTTTCTTGTATCAAATCTATTTAGCTTTACACAGATACTCTACATTCTAATTCTATTATCGCGTAAACTCATACTTTCTGTTATTATTTTGTATTTGTTTTATGCGGTAAGGACGACATTGTGGTTGTTGTTATTAGCGTTACTCATAGCCATATGGCGAAAGTGTTGATGGTAGGAATTTTCGAGAGGCACACGAGTTTCTAATCTCGATCGAACAAACACGCTTTGTGAAAACGAAATGATTTCAGTCGACGGATCGAAAAAGACGCTATTCTGTGACGTACCTGAAAGTGCACGTAGAAATCCGCTCCGACGGAAGCATATTGAAAGTAACAATCCTCTTTCCCGGCATCGATTTGTACTTTGTAATTCGAGATTACCAACGGTAAAGGTTCGTTCCAAGATCCAGGCGAGCTGGTATTCACAAGGCTGAAAACCACCCCGAGAACCAGACTTCGTAAAAAATTATACATTCTACGTGTTTGATCGAATAGATCATTACAATGATCCACCCGTCCGACAATCGCTTTCACAACGACTGACAGACAAACGTGCTACAATCTAAACTCTCGCTGGTGTCACATCGACAATCAAATACACAGAGTATGTACCATACGAGAGACGAAACTCGCGCTGCTCAACTTTCACTATGGTGTCTCCAAATTCGATGACCGTGACGCAAACATACACAAACAGTGTTATCGTTTCGTTAACCCTTTTACTGCTGAAAGCCAGCGCCTGCGTGCTTCATAATTTTTAAAAGAACAAATAAAAAAGTCCGAATTGCACGGATGTTAATGCACAATTTTAAATAACCGCCGATAGGTATCGATACTTTTCGATAACGACGATCATCGAGAATTATCGATAGTTTGAAATTCTCGAAGAATCGGTCTCGAATGATTTCCGCACCTCGATCTTTTAGGAGAATCGATTCTTTGAGGATTCTTCTCCTTCGGCGAAGAATCGATTCTCCCAAAAGATCGAAGTCTGGAAAATAGATTCAAAAGATCGATCTTTTCGCTCGAAAAATCGAATCAGCATCTAACTTGAATATTTCGCCACGGATGACGCTACTTGTCCAAGACCACGATGCTGTTTTCTTTGAGGAAATTATTATTGCCGTAAATGCATGAAGTCTGACCGTATGAACGGCAACAATCATCTTACATGATCTGCTCATCTTTCTATCGTTTCAAAATTTGAAACGGAGGAAAATGCCGCATATATTTGTACAATAGCCTTCCGTTAGGTACATTTCGAGGAACTGAGTCGACTCGACAGCGCTTTACATATTTAGTTGCAAGACGCTGCGAAACGATCCACGAGAACGCTAAATATACTGTACGATAGCCGTAAATTGTAAGGTTAAAAAGACAATTATGATACACTTGCGACGATATCTTTTAGCGAATATTTCGTCGAAGCATCATGGACTAAGTACCACGAGGATAACGTTGTTACATGACAAAAGTAAAGCGGAACACCCGACGGCGGGGATAATTGGTAATAACAGCATGTACGATTGTCAGTTGCGTAGGCTCGCGTACGTTGCTTCCCGCGTTAAAGATCTTTGCTTCTTTTTTCTTCTTTCTATGTATATAGTTGTTGGCGATGAGATTTTGAAGGCTCAAGTGAGAGACACTAATTCGTTTTATGCGAGCTTATTGCTGTACAAGCATGGAGTCAAGGTTAAAAAAGTTAGTTTCTAAATAAATAAATACGTGCACATCCTAATCACCGGCTCACCGGTTCCGTTGCCTATTGAAATAATTGACGCATTGCAGATCACGATCGTTCGAGACAACGTCCAGGAGATCGCAGGAGCAATCAGGTTTTTCTCCGGAAATTTTAATTATGTCTTTACCACCGGGGGAATAGGACCGACTCACGACGATGTCACTTATGAAGGTATTTATTTGGAATTCACGCATGCAACGTTGTAGAACAAATAATATGTATTTATCACAGCCTTAGGATTGGCTTTCAACGATACGCTGCAATATCATCCAAAATTGGTAGACATTGTGAAGAATCGCTTCGGTTGCAACGCTTTTCCTTCGCCCGCTTATAAGATGGCTTATGTAAGTCCAAGTTTCACAGTTTTCATTCAGCGGTTGATATAACTCCACCATCTTCTTTCAGATTCCAACCAAATCTGTTCTGAAATTTTGTGTAAACCCAGCTACGGGAGAAGCTTTTCCTTATCCCTGCATAGAGTTACGGAACGTTTTTGTCTTTCCTGGATCACCTATGTTCTTCGAGTCTCCGTTTCAGGCCCTGTGCAAGGTACATTCCGCGACGATTATCTTATACGTTTCAGAGAAACAATTATAGAAGATGTTTGTAGGAGTTATTTGCGGGATACAAATCTTTTTCAACCGTAGAGGTTTTCTTGAACGCGAGGGAAGACTCGTTCGCGAACGTGCTAAACGAGGTTGTACAGAAGTGTCCGAACGTCACGTTCGGCTCGTATCCGGAGAGTAATAGGTAGGGAGACTTGAACACGATAAAAAAAAGTTTGCCGCGCGATCGTCGAAGGTGTCTGTAAGATTCGAAACATTTGTTGCAGGTATTACAAAGCGCGTATCACCATAGAGAGCGAGAACGAGAGGGACACCGAGACTGCCAAAAGAATGTTTTGTTCTCAAGTTCCGAGCGATGTGTTGGTGGATTACGATCGCAAGCCTCACGTCGACACCCTGTCCAAATACGAAAAGTTGCTCGAAAACTCGGAGAGTCGATCGATTTATCAGAAATCCTTCGAAATATTCCTGTAATGCATCAAGTGGAAAAAAGTATCGATTGCTCGTGCCGTTGCGTTTCCGAAATCGGCGGATTTTTCAATCTTTTTCGTTTTATCTTCTTTCCAGGGACTATTGTCGGGAACCCGAGAAAGTCTGGATTTATTTGGACGGCTGTGCAGAATCCGCCGTCATGGTGCACCTTGCTCGTATTGCGATGGAGAAGCTTGGAGGACCTTCGATCAAATTACGCGCGATCTGTCTACAAGCGAATAATTTTCTTCAGGAAATTAGCAACAGGTAGATATGGCTACTGTTAGCGCAACACGGAAACAATGGAAACCGAATAAGTAATCGAAACAAAAGAAATTGACTATTGTCATAGGTACAACGTCGAATTGTGCTGCTTGAAAAACAACGGAACGATTCTAATTAGACCGGAAATGCGGATGTTGTTTCTCGGGAAACGATCGAACGCCAGCGAAAGAGAAATAGAAAATTATGAGAGAGTCAAGAGATTGTTTAACGAGTCTCTCCCGAGTGTACAAATACATTTTCCTCTCATCGAGTGGACGGACAAAGATGTCGCGAGTTTCGTCGGGTCTCTCTCTCTACCTTATCGTACTGCGGACGAAGTAGCATCGTTTCGCTAAGAAAAGCAAATATTCTACTGTCCTACATTACGGTATACATCTTCGAAAAATAATTATCGTCCATTGGCTAACTGTTTCTCTTGAGCATGATATGTTTTTCCGTTTATAGCTCTGGACAGGGTTAAAGCGTTAATGAATAAAAAAAATCTTTTTTCGTAGATGATATGACGAATATCGCGCGAGAAAACACGAAGATAAGTCGGAGACACATTGGTGCTGCAGTCGACACGATTGTAATTTAACTTGACTTATATCATTGTTATTTAATGAGCTGTCGTGGTTATTAAAGAGTCTCAAAACAAAAATTGGAAGAGTTATTGGAATTTTAAGACTAGGTAGCTTAGAAAGTAGGTGCGGTTCAAGGTGATATTGCTGTTGTAACTGTGTGTTAAGATATTAAGTCCTATTCAGATTTGTGCAAGGTACATTTTTTGGGAAAGTGGAAAGACCGTTTCATTTTGGAGGTACGAAAACCGCAGCGACTTTCTGGGCCGCCTATATCTCGAAATCGATGTATGTATTCGCAAGAACGAGGACACTCGAAGGATTTTCCTGGACAAGAGTCGTACACTCGTCGAAACACATTTATTTCGGTATATGGTCCGGGAAAATATAGTAAGCGCGTTCGGATGGAGTTTGCCAGAGCTACAGAATAGCTACTTCCTTCCCTATTTCGATGATCTTTTAACGCGTCGTATAAATCAACGTTCCAACCACTTTGCAAAAAACTATTGGAACTACTTCAGATCCTGAGATCACAGATTCTATGAAAATTAAAATTGTATTAATTCGAAGATACAGAAGCTACAGAGACGTGTACTTCTTTTCTCAATAATGGATTGAAAACAGTGCCACGTCGGTCATAGGGTAACACAATGCCACATCTATCCTCAATCCATTAAGATCAATAAAGAAGAAAAGAACTTTCCGTTTACATTCTATTTCCTGCAATTGATACAGAACATTTTCATTTCGCATCAAGATCCGCAGTCTACTCGTGTTTTTTTGCAAACCGTTCGTTTACATTCGCGAGGTACGATACAGAGTCAGGTCGATGTCGGGTGGATGTAAGATGCTTGTTTCTCGCGGTATCTCGGGAAGTGGGGCCGCCGATCCGCACTCGCGTGTACGCGATAGAGTGGTTTGCAATGTAGATTTTGCAGAATGCACGAGA
Organism: Lasioglossum malachurum; assembly: GCA_028455605.1. Lineage (NCBI taxonomy): Eukaryota > Metazoa > Arthropoda > Insecta > Hymenoptera > Halictidae > Lasioglossum > Lasioglossum malachurum. Next base: position 21,017,023 of record CM052318.1, on the reverse strand, counting down.
AAATAATGAAAATTGGGGAAGCAGGCAGCTTGGTTGCGACTTCGACGACGTTTCTAAACGATGCATGTCGGAGAACGTATGTCGGGTCTGTGGGTTAGGCGGAGAGAATGGCGTGCTAGATGGTTAGTCGAGAGTTCGAAGGAAGGGTATCTGAATTCGTATTACATATTTTTCAGTCGCGCTGCAACGCGGAAGAAAGAAGCAAGGAGAGGGTTGTTCGTTGGAGAGGGAATCGTTGTCGGCCCCCTTTCCATCCTTTTGAAATTTCATTTCGAGTTAAAGTATTTCTAGCTTTTTTCCTTTGAAAGTTTAAAATGAGAGTGGGTGGTAGTTGGCTAGAAGGGGCGAGGCGGAGGATTGGGGCTGGGGGTCGGAGGGGTTGGGGGCTGCGCGGATACGGGGGGAGGGGCCGAGGGGGATGGGGGCTGTGTAGAGATGGGGGTTGGGGGCCAGCCCCGCTCCGACGGGTGGGGGCTGGGGTTCTGGGGGCCGGGGTGGGCGGCTATATAAAGCTGGAGTAGAAGGAACGATAAAGAGGGGAATGAATCGCTACTACCCGAGCAACGCCCATGGTTCTGCAGTTCACGGGCCGCATACAGTGCGCCACTCGACGCTTTCCCAGCCTCCGAACTTAACCAAATGCCGACTGTTTTTCATATTTTCGATTATCTCAGGCCAGGCTAGGTCAGACGTATTCATCACCGACGTCGGTATTTATACGGGGGCTCGTACGGCCAGCCGAAAATGATTTTTCACAGATTCTCGGTCCGATCGGCCACCCGACAGCTTTCTTCTATTTGATACACGCCGGTAAATGCTGCTCGCCCCGCACCCGGCCCTGGGATAACCTTTCGAAAAATTGACGGACATTGATCTTTCCGCGTCGCGGATTATATCTTCCCCACTCTAAATTACTCCTCCGACAGCGGTGCCCGAGTTTATTTTGAACCATAGTATCAAGCTCGTCATACAATTAATCAATGTCTAGCGATTAAATCAAATGAATAGCTGTTACATTAAAAACAACAGAGAAACTAATGGTCTGCGAGTAGTACCTTCAGAGATATACTTTCAAAAATTGCTAAATAAATGTATATGTCATGCTTAAGCATCATCAATTCTGTAATACGCTCGATCTAAAAGATATAACGTCTTACTTAGCCCCGTTCGTCGACTTCGAACGTTCGTTCATCTTTCACGTACAATCCCTTTGCCGTTGAATAGAGAAAATTCAATTATATTCGTACTTGTAATTGGCGACGTTGCTTTTACGGGTGCATGGTAATCGCGTTACCAACGGACACAGCATAGTTAACCACTATTAACCCCTTGTCCTAGATGCAAAATTCTATTTGCCTGGTACTTCTAGGACAGTGCTGTTTAGTAAGCTTGGCATGGATGGAGGCAAAATTGCTGGCTAATAATGTCATTCGAATTACTGCGGAGTGGGGAAAAAAGATTGTCATTTGTCTCACGTCAATCGGCCGATGATCAGTTTATTTCACTCAATCTCGACGCTGTCCTATAATCTGCTGTCGATCGCTGTCACTGTCTTCGGCCAATGACGACAACGCGTGTCACGGACACGTACAACGTCCCCCGGAAGGCGTGGTTTGTTGCCTGCCGATTTGATTACGTCTGGAGAATGAAAATACGCTACCAGTTATAAGCCTTGCGGAACAGTAAAGATTATAAAAAATGAAAAGGACGAGGCAATTTTCTTTGTAGAAATCGACGGTGGTCAGAACGATGCTTCCGTTTTCTGTAGGTTTTGGCTGCGGCGCGAGAGGAACGACCGGAGCGTCGAACGATCGAAGAAGAATGGATCGTGCCTAGCCACATATAGGTCGCTCACGCGTTTCTAGATGCAGGGGTAGGTTCGGCGTTTGGTCAGTTTTGAGAGAGTGAGAGAGATGATCGGTTTCAGTCCGGGTAAGAGGATTCGAACAGGTTTGAAGAGGATCGGTGTTCGAAATCGAAAGTCGAGAAAGCGGAACGGAAGGAGAGAGGAAGTAGTAGAGGAAGGAAAGAAAATGTACGGAGCGTGAAAGATCGAACGGTGGTCCAGTGGTCGCGTAATCGTCGATGAAGCCGGTGGCAAGATAGAAGTAACAGTGGTAACGGTAACGGTAACGTTAACGGTGGCGGCAGAGCAACGGTGGTTGCGAGGGTGGTGGCGGCGGTGACGGTGGTGGTGGAGGTAAACGACGGAGCCGACGACGACGACGACGCGACGTTGTTGGTGGTGGTGGTGGAGGTGGTGGTGGAGATGGCGGTGGAGGAGGTGGTGGTGGTGGCCCTCGCGAGCCGACGACGTGGTCGATGGCGTTGGTCGCGTGCTGGTCGCGTGCCGGAGGCGGAGCCAAGCTCCGACTCTCTCGCGTGCCACCTCCACCCTAAAGTTCGCGGTCCCTGTTGCACCCTCTAACACCCAACACCCAACACCCTCCCGGGCCGGCACCCGGCACCCGCTACGCTACGGCAGGGAGCTCTTCTACTCGACGCGCGACGCCCCTCGGTACTCTTTGGTTCCTTGGGTTCCCCTTCCCCTTCTCTCTCTCCACCGGTACCCGAATCTACAGTCGCTTCCTCGTCGGTTATTGATTCCCTCGGGTAGCCAGTCCCGAAAAGGATGCTAAAATAGGATGAGGACTATCGAAACGATGGAAACGAAACGAAACGAAACGAAACGATACAAAACTGCACCGGCACCGTACGCCATCGTACGATCCGACGGCAATACTTTACGATACACCGGTGGCCGACTCCTCGAACTTTGTCCAACCATAACCAACTCCAACCCTTTGCCATATTATTATTGCCATATTGTACGATTTTAGGGAAGCGTGACTCGAACCCGTTTCGACTCAGCTTTTTCACACATCAGCCATCGGAACCCTTCCACTTTCCTAATTCTCATACGTATCTTCTAAAGCTGAGCTAAATTTTGAACGTCACCAAATGACCTTGGTTGACCTTCGAAGACAAACTTGTTATAGGTCAATGAATTCGTCTCGGGATAGACTACATCCATACCTAAATAAAACAGACAGTTTAGAATAAACAAACAGAGGTCACCTTGAAATCTCGGAGGCACATCCGCCTAGAGAAAATTTGCGACCACTATAAGATGTCTGCCTCGAAACAGAATAAGTTCTATTTGAAATATTTTTTATATATCATATATCATTATATATATATATATTTGAAATAGTTTGGGAAATACTTGCGTGTGAAACATCAAATTGGACACGCTGTATATTGGAAACGTAAAGTATGCAATGGAATTGAAAGCCGGGTCCTCTTCAGGGCCATCGAGACCGAAAATGAAGTAAACTAACTAATTACTCATCCGATCGGTACTGAACGATTGCGTTCCGTGTCTGTGAAGGGATAATAAAGGCGGATTTCCATTTAGTGCAGCAAGGCTCGAGGTCAACGGGGCTTTCGTTCCGTTCGATCGAGTCGTTTACGGTTTTACCGCTATCGTAATCGACGTTCTTGTTTCACCGTCGATTCGAGTCTGTCACAGACTCGTCGGGTACGAGAGAGACGCGGTTTCGAAAACGGCTTTAAACGTCGGAAAACGGATCGTCACGCGAGCGAAAATGTTTTCGGCCGGACGTGTCCGAGCGGGACTGGCCGCGACGCGAAAACGAACACGCGAATCTTGTTAGAGCTGAAAAGCCTGGCCGCAGAGACAGTGAGGGTGAGCGGACTCGTGCTAAATAGGATCGTCTTCCAGGAGAGCGCGCGCGCCACGATCCTGCGGTTCAAAGCCAAAAGGTACAGTGAATGTCGATTCGATATCGTTGTTGGTCAAAGTACAGTATTAACATATGTCTCATAAGCAGACTGCGTATGCATTTATGAAGAAATTCGTTGGGTGAAATGTAAAACAGTAGAAGATTTTAAAAATTCAAGAATGCTGTAATGTTGCTTTTAACGTAACAAGGTCGTTAAGAGATGAAATCGATTTTTATGTTATTCCTGCTTCCCACAATCAATGTAAAACAATTTTATTTTGCATAAAGATCCGCAGTCTACTCATAAGACTCGAGAGATTAATTAGTCTGCGATACTATGAACAACGCGTTCATTGGGGGTTCAAATGGGGATGTTTCTTCAATTGATCATAGCAGTAATTAATTTTTAAATTGTCATGAATACATAAGGACATTTGCAGGAGAAATTAAACAATAAAAATTTCGTGCTCAATGGATTAAAACAAGGTAGAAATATGTTCGGCAGAGGCCACGAATCGAACTTTTTCAACTCGCATAATAATCCATGTTTCGTTCGAGCAGATTGGCGACAGCCTCGGATCCCGGTGCTCCGAGGGACCACTGTGTCTATCTTCATCTCCGTGTTGCTTTGCTTGGCCCTCTACCTTCCCGTTCGCGTAAATTTCTGCATGGACGTCGCACGCGTTACATGCAGTTTGCCTATGTAGAATCGCACGCAACACCACGCTATATTATGCAGGTGGAGTTCGCGCGCGCACGCTCGTCTCTTTCTCCGTATCCGTCTATCAATTCAGCCGTTCCATTCTCCCCGTCCGCCTCTGTTTCTTTTGGTTTCGCGCCTCGTTCGTTGCCGTTCGTCCGGAGAGCGATAGTTCCGTGGGATTCAACGGCATAACCTATTTTACTTTTGAAAACTCGACGGATCAATACACCGACTCGAGAATAGGAGGAAGAGAAACGAGCGGGCCAAGAGAGAATCGCGAAAGGGGAACAACGTACGCGGTGTGCTCGATGTGTGTCTTTTCGCGAGGAACGTTCGAGACCTCGACGATTTCTCTCTTTCTCGGTATGTGGCGGAGGTGTGCGGGAACCCGAAAATATCAGGACGGGTTCTCGAAAATCTCGGGATTCTCAAATGTATCGATATTTTCCGGTTCCAGCACACCTATGCTCAGTAGTAGGCTCTCGTGGCGACGGAGTTGAAAAATCGGATACCACGAACCTAATCGACCGTGATCGACGAAGATCGAGTGGTGCGGCCGACCACCACCGGTAAACGGTCGCGGTCTTGGTCCCGGTCTCGGTATCCAAAATGCCAGCGATCGAATCTTCGCGAAGAGTCTCGAGTTGCGGCACGAGACCGTCAGCTGGTCAGCAGGGACCGTTCGCTTTCTTTTTTCCTCCTGCCGAGAAGGTTCTCGCAGGACCTCCCTTTGCGCGGCTAAATAGCGACGTAAATAGCTCACCTCGCCTAACCAAGCCGAACCGGACTGGACCAGAGGCAGGGACCAGGTGGACCTTCCTCTTTCTCGTCCTTCTTCGTCCCTCCTTTGAACCCTCGAACAAAACATTGGATTTGTCTCCGACAACCGGGGAGACCGGAACGCGATAAGTCGCGTTAAAGCGAACCGCCATTGTACCCTGAAAGAAAGCAAAGCAAGAAAATTTCTTTTAGTATTGTTAACCTTCTGTTCGAGGTTCGTTATCCTTTGTCATCGTCTGTCAACAATTTTGCACTCTTTCCTTAACCCATTGACGCATAAAGGCGTCTCAAATACCAAGCGGTTTTAGATAACAGTTTTATCCATCAATTATAATATTTGTAATTAATTGTAACACATTATAATTATGATCCGTTCAATGCAAAGCGGAGCAAGTCAGACATGTTGATTATTGGACGTTGAATTCGATGTTTTGGGCAGATTGAATCCAATTTCGAAAATTGCTTATCAATTCTCTTTTCGACTACCATTTTCTACAATTATTGTCTTACAATTATTGGTTTTTCCGTAAAACCGCGTGGTTCTTCTTCGCAGATCCCAAGGCACAAGCCACTACAATCGTCTGATAAATTTAGTATTGCGAACTCTAATAACTTGATCAGCCAGTGCATCTGCTCGATCGTCGCAGCACTTTAGACAGAAATAGACGCGGTCGTCGATCCGGCGGACTGCTGTTCACCGGTTTGATTCGCCGGCTTTTGCGGCGTCTTTCCCGAATGCTCGGACACTTTCAAAGAGCGTTTTCGGGACAGAGACGAGCTCTCGTAATCCGCGCGGCGTCAAACACACCGAAGCGACGCGTATCGCGTACTTGGAATCGTGGAGAGAGCGCGTACGCTCGTTGCACACACCCGCCTCGACGCGGAGGACACTCGCGGCCACGGTTTATCGAACCTTTGGAACGGTGGGACGGGCCGTACAATTAACGCTGGGTTTACGGAGCGCTGAAAGTAACAATATCACATTACTTTATAAAAATAACAAGAATGCGTCTATCCAAATTTTTAGCCATTTTTTTAATGATATGTACCCGAAGAAATAAATTTTTTGAACAATTCCTCGTGGATGCATCTCCACTCTGTTGTGCCAAAAGCAATTTAAAAAATTTCCTTTACACAATAACACTACACGATATCATCAGATTACGTTTCTGGGGGTGAATCGTTGGTTTCCAATTATAAAGTTGTTGCTGTTGAGTCTGGCCCAAGAAAAGTTTTTAGCAATGGATAGTAGACTATCAAAAACGATGAAATAACCACCCCTTGCACATCGAGTTAGCCTCGGAAGACTATCGAGTGGATGGGTATCTGCTGATAACGGTAGCTAAAGCAGGTTGGTAGTGGATGCATCGGTTTCGAGTAAAAATCGAGCTCGGCGTATCGACTCAGGTGGAGGGAAAGGAGAACCCCGGAGGGAAGAGGGCCCCGGAAGCAGTGTTTGCTTCGTCGAGGAGGGCCGAGGGCTGCGGGTGAACGAGCGAGTTCCACAGTCGGGGGAAGGTTCTGTGTCGCTGGGACAGAGAGGAGGCGATTCGATGCGCGAGAAACAGAGAAGGTGAGCGAGAACGAAAGAAAGAGAAAGAGGATGCGTTCTCGCGGAGGATGGATCTGGGTTCGAGAGACAGGGGTATACATGCAGCCCGGAATACGAAGACCGATCTGCCGGAGGGGGGAGTTAGGCTGTCGTATACGGGCCAGTCCGTTCTCTAAATCACGTTTATCAGAGACGGATGGCGAGCGGCGCGATGCAGTATCGGAGAAGAAGGAACCGGAGGTGCGGCCATTCGGAGAAGAAATAGAGGCCCCGGTTCTGTTCGGCGAGGGTCGGTGAGAAACAAAGGGGACAGAGGGACACCTGCAGAAAAATCGAGGAAACAGAGGAGCAGAAAAAAAGACAGAGAAAGGGAGAGTATAGGCGAACGATGAACGCGAAACGCAAAACGCGGACGGTTGATAAGTTGTCGAGTAGCGGAGGCGCGAGGCGCGATGCGCGAGGCAAGAGGCAAGAGGCACGAGGCCGAGTATGAGAACGATGAAGAAGGGAAAGAAGGGAGAGGAAGCAGAGAGGTACACGCGGATATTGATTCCCGTGGGATATGCGCGCGCTCGACGAGACTCGGAAATCTAAACGTATGTACGATGCTTTGGCAGACATGCGGAGAGATATACGCGTCACGAGACATATAACTCGCGGCACCAACCACCTCTCTTTCTCTCTTTTTCTTTCTCTCTCTCTCTCTCCTCTTTCCTCGATTCGCTCGCAGAAACGACTCCGAGAAACAGGCGGCCTCTCGTATCTACTAGCTGGCCAACGGACACGGCCAGAGGTGTTTATCTTATATTGGGAACGCTCGAGAGCTGCCACGCCGCCGAGGCGCTTGGAAAAATATGGGAGCCGGTCGGTCCGTGCGTCCCCTGTCTCCTATGGAAAGATTGAAAACACGGATCTTGACGGCGTATCGTCTTTCTCCTCTCTGACGGTTTTGCTCGCGAGGCACGCGCCCCGAATCAGGATTTAACAGCACGGAATCGGTATAAGCAGTTCGTTTAAAAGTTTAACCCGTTCGCTGCCACTACGGTGATCGTAAAAGTCACGCGAGAATAGAACAAACTGCTTAGTAATAGAAGGATAGAAAATACGAGGAGATTCTCATGCTTCGTAGACACCTAACACGGTTTACTTAGTACATCGTAATGAAAATTGATGTTCAGTTTTGATAAAAGAACGGTGTCGAGCGTGTGCGACGAGGAAGACGATGCGTTCAGAGAAACGTTCGTTAATTCCTCGCACTGTAATATCGTGTCAGATCCGCGACGAAGGTTTCGAACGAAATTAAATGAACATGTACGATATTGATTTCCTGCGAGTCGGAATAAAATTCTAGTGTTCCGTCGTCGATATTAACCCCTTGCGCTATAACATCAAGACGGAGTTATTTGGTTAAATTGTCCGATTTGGCACGAACGCGATCGCCACGATCTTGATCTTTTCCGTCGTCGCGACTTATGACCGGACAAGAAGAACGGAGACAGGATAGAGCGTGTGTGGCGGGCTTTACGGGCGATTAGTGTCCACTCGATTCCGCGATATAGATCCAATAAGCGCTGGCGCTCATCAAATTGTGTACATCCATCGCCAATAAAGTTATGAATCAATGATAAAACGGCGACGATAGCGAGGCTGTCGTAACAGCTCCGCCGGTCGCGTCAACGTAAACACTTCCATTCTAGAGCAGTAGAATGCGTTTCCACGGTTCGCTCGGATCGTTTATCGCGGCTCGTGATCGTGAACGTACCTACCTACCCTAAAGGCCGCCACACGCGCTCCGTCTTGTCTTCCCTTTTGCTTGTCCAGTCGCAAATTGCAATGCAAGACGGAGCAAGTTGGAACGTTCATTTTTCCGTGGATTTTTCGAGATTCTTAATTCGTTTAACATGCTTGTTACCAAATTATAAAATTCGATCACGTTTCTATAGGTAGCTCTACTAACCTATTTAGAACAGTTAAGAAACACTACGATTGCTCTTGCACAACATATAACTGTGACATTACTGATGAATACAACTATTGGTGCAAAAGCAAAATGACATAGGACCGCGAATGGTTGAAACATCAACTCTGTTATTTCAAGACTGGCAAGAAAATCTACATACACCTATACTAAACGTAGCAGGTTCATCTGTGTTCCGTCTTGCATTGCTTATTTACGACTGCAGAAGTAAAAGGGACGACAAGACGGAGCGTGTGCGATGGCCTTAAGAAACGCGAATAAACGAGGCTCGCGAAAGAGAGAGAGAGAGAGAAATCCGGTGGAACATGGGGCGGTTGGGGGTGGGCCGGGGGTGGACGCGATCAATGTTGCACGATCGTGTCACTCGACGTTACGAAGGGATTAACGCATATTATAATTACGGGTACGGTTTCGAGACACGGCGAGACCCTACGCAACGACTGCGCAATGTCCAATGGTTCGTTTGGTGTTTTCGTTGGCTGCTCGTTTTGCGGATGCGAAACGAATTCGCTCGATATCGAGGGAGAAAAGCGCGAAGCTCTCCTCTGAAGAGGGAGCTCGTAACCTCCCAGTTTTTTCACGCGCCGAGCGGATCGGATCCGCGGATAATCGGCGACCGGATCGGAAGCCTGGGAATTACAGGTTCAGCGGAAACGGTCACGTGGATCGCACGTGGGTTTCATTCATGAAAGTCGGCCGTGGGTCTCGGAGGTGGCGTCAGCTGTGCGATAGCGGTAGCGGTCGGTCGTGGTAGGTAGCGGTAGGTTATGGCCATAGCCCGGCATTAGTCGATAGCATTGGCTCTGCCAGAGAGCGACTTCCGACTGCTCGCGAACACTCGCAGCACGCCCGGCCTGCTAATTCGCACGGGCAACGACGCGTGAAACTTTCACTCCCTGCTGTATCGTTGCATGTATCGTCCGTGTAGCGTCGCCGTGATAACGGCACAGCGGCGGAATTGCGACCGGTAACCGACAACGATCGCAGCTACTAGGCACGAGCTATCTTCCTTCTTCTTCCACATTGAATGTGGCTCGGGGGCTGCTCCTGCGACGATAGTGAAAACAAGTTTAATGCACGCATTTATAACAATTCTTTCACAACAACTATTGGACATGTGGGACTAGACCTTTGGTACAGAGATAGCTTTGCAGTACGAGAGGTCCTTTTTCAGTTCAATTCTCCTTATTATGTTTATGACACTATGTTCTGACTGTGTCTTTAAACTGGTGTGCACGTTGATTAAAAAGCTAGTAATCAACTTTGGACGAGGCTCATTCATTTCTTTACACATCTCGTTAGGGATTTTTTGTTCAAATTTCTTTTAACAGAACTGTGACAGCCGCTACAATATTGGTCCGGTTCGGAACAAAAAGGGTTCATCTGGGTAGTTGTCTAAATTCGAGTGTCTTCTGCTTGGGAAAGGTACTGGTACCTTCGAAGATCGAAGTCATATACTGTCATTTCCGAAAAATCGATCTTTTCGAAGAGAATGAAATGAAATTGATTTTTGGATCGTAGGGAACGAGAACACCTCCTTAACTCCTGATTGGTAAATTAGGTTTAAAAGTGCCGAACAACAGTGTCTCGAGTCGATATTGGTCCCGTCGGCCCTAAAGCTGTTCAACTAACGTCGTCTAAATTCGAGTGACCTCCACTAGTTGGGAAAGGCAGAGCGTGCAGCTTCGAAGATCTAAAGGTAGCAGAAAGAGGAAGCGCAGAGAAAAGAGGAGGTTCGGAGAACGTCATCGTTACCATCGTGTTACAGTCACCGTCATCTCCATCTTTGCCGGGCTGCATCGTCTTTACCCCACCTTTCGCGTTGCTGCAACAACCACTAGCATTGACAGAGCGCGCGTCCGACGTTGACGTAGACGGCGCGGCTGTGTGGTGGCTGGTGGTGGCGATGGTGGCGATGGTGGCACGGACAGCGGAGTAAAAGCTGGAGTTGTAGGTGGAGGTGGAAACGGCGTCGGTGGCGGCGGTGGCAGAGGTGGTAGAGAGGCAGAGAGGCAGAAGAGGCAGAGGAGGCATCGCCACCACCACCACCACCAACGTCACGAATAACTTGGTTGCTTTCGCTCTCAGCGTCGATGTTGCCGTTGCCGGTACCGGTACCGGTGCGCAGTTCGCGATCGCAGTCGGTGCTAGCTGGTTAGAAGGAAATGGAATTGCGCTCGTGCGGTGGCGACGACCGCGGACGATTACGATAAAACGCGATTCGTCCACGTGGTTCGGGTCTCTCTCTCTTTCGGCCCGCTTCCAGCCCGCTTCTGCCCGTTTCCTCTCGAGGGAACCGGTCCCCGCGCCACCGTGGTTTGTGCGATCTCTCGGTGACTCTCGGTGCTCGCTCCGAGGAGCGTCGAGCTGGCACGAACGCCGATAACCTGACGCAGCACACACGATAAGCGTAAGCGTACGTACTCTCTCGCCACGTCGTCGTTCGCCAGTGATGAGCCTGCACGAGGAGATACGTCGTGCGTGAACGCAGCCGAATCGATCGACGACACGGCTCTCCGTGGACACACGAACCTTCCGGCACAGAGAGAGATCCGCGACTCTCGTGAAGTCCGCAAGGGAAAGTTCGAACGCGCGACACGATGATACGGTTGAACATTTTCCGCCGCGCTGCGCTTCCACGGAGGAAACGGCAATACGTTTGCGACGTGCTCGACGGACGAGGAATCGTCGACGCGGTATAATCGTCGAGTACAGAGCGATTGTATACTTGCCGGTCGCGAGAGTGGTTCGTTTTCTTTTTTCGTACGAGAGTAGCTTTGTTGTCTTGGGATTACGATTTGCGGTGTCGGGATCGGGAGTATAATATTTAGAGTTCGTTACTAGTTCGACGTCAGTAGCGATCGACGATCCGATGAAGGACGTCGATCGTGAGCCGTGATTCGTGGTGGTCGGGTTTCGTTAGGTGCATCTCGAGGCGACGATAACTCTCGCGAGCGGGACAAGCCGGCGGAAGGCCAGGTGCGAAGAGGGTAGCAAGAGCAGAGGCCAGAGACCAGAGTGACCAGAGAGCAGAGAGCTGTAAGCTGTCCGAGAGCCGGTGCCGGCCGCAGAAGTCGCGAGAAGATGAGCGACGGCATCGTCGGTGCAATCGCGATCAGTTTGTTCGGTACTGGCTCGTCGCGAGAGTCGAAGCGCGTTTCCGCGGGCGATTTTCATTGACGGAAGCCTCGTTCCAGGCAGCGAGAAGAAGCGCCGGGACAGCATGGATTCCGGTTACACGATCCTTGGCAACGATGTCGACGTCTGCAGAATGTTCGACCAATTCTCTTACAAGGTTAGTCTTTCATTTCGAGCGCGAGCGTGCCTCTCCTCGCGAAAGAGAACGCGCCGTGAATATCCTATGTCCTATGTAATAGCTGTTTGCTAGCTGGAAATTACTATCCGACCAGAGAGAGAGAGAGAGAGAGAGAGAGAGAGAGAGAGAGCGGTTCTAGGTTACACGGAAAGAGAGAGGGAGCGAGAGAGACAGATACAGGAGAGAGAGTACTATTTCAAGGTCGGCGTATCGCTACGACTGAATCGTAACCTTCCGGCCTGTTGTTTATTGTCTCCTTGCTGTTTGCCGATCGCGCGACGATCTTCGCGTTTCGGCAATCGTCCGACGAGGTTTCCAAAGTGTTCCGGAACGCGGTATGCATCAGAGTGCCACGCACCCTTTTGTTTTCACGTCCCCGCGCGTGTTTCGCCTGCTAGCTTGCCTCGTCTACCCGAATCGGAACGGGAGGCGTGCGACGAACGCGTTGCTACGTAGAAACGCGTGGCCAGACAAACAGGTATCCACGGATCGAGACGCCGGAGAACGATGCAGAATCGCGTAAGCACACTTTTATTTCTACTCCCCTGCGCGTTTCACCTTCTGGTTCGCGATCGAATCGAAACGAAAGGCGTATGAACGCGTTGCTACGTAGATACGCGCCGCCAGACAAACAGATATTCGCGAAACAACGAACGAACTCGGATCGGAACGTTTGGAAACCAACGGTTCACGTGTATTTATAAAACACCCTGTACAATTGAATTCGCTTATCGCCGTTCGGCTCGGTTCGCCAGGCTAGAAACTTTCCCCATCTTCGCTCGCATCTAATCCTTCTCGCTTCTCTCTCTCTCTCTCTCTCTCTCTTTTCTCTTGGTACTTTTTCGACGCGGTAGACAACGAGGGTCGCGGCGAGCAAGCGAAGAGAAGCAAGAGTGGGAACGTGCTGGTCGCTGAAAGATTGCGTTTGCTTTCTCTTTCGTGCGTAGATAAGCCGTTTCGCGGAGAAAGTGTGCCGCGCGCGCCGCACGGACGAACGTGTAGGCGATTCCCGAGGAACACGTCGCGGAACCGAGAGACTCGCAGAATTGAAAAACTCGCAGAGTCGAGACAGGAAACTCCGTCATTTTGACGGGCTCGGTAGTCCTAGTGTTAAACGCCGCGAATAACTCGCGAGGGGACAATCTCTAGAATGAGATTTGTTCCCGATCCGGCGAGATTGGGAAACCGATGAACCGCGAGTTACCGCGGAACGATACGAACAGATAAAGGTCGATTTACACTGTCCGCATAGACGCACGGTTCCGTTTTGGTATGACAATTAGATATCATGCGTTTATAGCAACAATGAGCAGCTACATTTTAAAAACACAGATTAAAATGATTTAAGAACACCGATGTGTTATGTTCAACTTGTTAACATTATTAAAGCAAGAATCAAATACCTATCTGGCTCCTGTCGATGTTATAAAAAGAAATTGAAAGTGGGTGACCAGGTACCCGGTTATCCACATAAGGGTTAAAGAATGTCTGATCGGTGCGGATAGTATAAATCGGCCATAATACGCGAGGGGAGAGTCGCCGAGGCGGAGAACTGGATCGGACACACTGAGCTGCGCGACACCCGTTTTCTGGATGAAAATCGCCAACTATTGCTGCCTTTATGATAAAGATATGCGATACAGGCAATTCTGATCCTAGCGAAGATCGACGCAGCTGTGAGTGAGCCTTCATCGCGCAATACCCTATGAGCGCATAGTGCTCAAACGGAAGGTCCGAGAAATTTGGAATCTCGGCCGGACACCTGGAATTAGCGATTTCCTCGTTCCGGCGCGTCGATCGATGAACTCGCGGGTAAATCGCGGCGGATCCGTGATTCCTGTTTCACGGTTTTGCGAGATTGGGAAACCGATGAACTGCGAGACGGTATGAAACGCTATGAACGGATAATGCGCTCGGGGCGAGAGTCGCAGAAGCGGGGAACGTACCGACGCGAGTGTTTCAGCGGTAGACCGCAGGCGGGTAACGGGTAACGGATAACGGGTAACGGGGTAGCGGGTATAACCGGAGGTGGACAGACGGACGCACGGACGCACCGCGCCGCACCGTTGGTCGGCTCTACGGTTCTACGGGTCGACGGGTCGGCCAACGGGCCAGGGTCGCAAAGCCACTGACAAAATCATGAGCCACTTGTTGATCGGCCAATGACCAATCGAATACGCTACTTTGCGGACGTCGCGGTGCACCGACAAATATTCGAGCACGCAACGGATCCTTCAAAATTGCTCGCTGCGCGGATACGGGACCGCGATTTCAGAGCTGAAGTTTTTGTAACGACTCTGCCACTATTAAACAGACGACCACGACCAGTTTATACATATAAACGAACGAGGTTCGCGTAAACAACGGACATTTGATCGGGAGTTTGATGAGCGAGAACCTATAATACATAGTGTACTTTCAAGAATGACGCAATCAATAGTTATCGACTCGAATTCAAACGTTAGATTTCCTGCGGGCCGAGTCCCTGCGTTATTCTCGTAAGTATCGCTACAACCCATGGGGTGTGAGTCTCCGAGTTCAGGGAACTCGGGAATACATAGGCGGGGGTTGACGGCCTCGTACAATTATGATGGAACAGTTAGGTAAGCTGGTTTGATCGTATAATCGCATTTAGTGTCTCCTCTTCGAGATCCACGCGTGTTGTGCTTACTTGACACCTTGTGGCCCGTACAGTGTCCGGAGATTGAGGGAGAGATCTGCATACATTACGACAAACATATACTAATATTACGACAATCGTTCTTAAGTAAGGCAACAGCGCCGGTCACTGGCGACCACCGCGGCCGTCAGCATGTTAACAATGACAACTCTATGTTTGGCGCTGTTGGCCGTTTTCATGGCATTCGTCGTTTTCGGCGGGTCTGTTTGCCGGCGTGGGTTGTCGTGGCATGGCTCTGTTCTGCTCTGCTCTGCCTCTGCTCGACGCGACCCCTTATTGGCAACCGCTTCCCTTGTTCTCCGGCCCCCGACCCTATCTTACCCTACCTTACCCTACCTTACCTCGCGTTACCCTACTCCATCCATCGCTGGCGACCTCGCGAGCCAGCGAACCCGCGAGCCCTCCCCTTCGCCTAGCCTATTCCGCGTTACTCATCTCCTCTCTGTACCCTCTCCCAGACTTGCCTCTAACCTCCCCGCCCCCCGGGCTTCCCTCGATCTCCTGCTCGCGACCCCACGACCACCCCCGACCGCCTCCAACCACCCCCAACCTCCCCCTAACTGCCTCGAACCTCGCCGAGCTTCCCCGTGCTCGGTTTCCTCCTGTTTCTCTTCCGCTTCTCTCTCTCTCTCTCTCGCTCTTTTCCTCTCCTCCTTTCCTCCTCGCTCTACCCGTGTCTGTCTATCTCTCTCTTTCTCGTTAAATCAATAAGCCATTCGGTCCGCTGCCACACTAGCGACGAGGGCACTTTGTCCGATTTCGTTCCCGATCCGATTCCAAGTCGAAGTCAAAATCCAAGTCGAAGTTGAATTCGGTTTTCGGCACTCGATGAGGTAGAAAGGCCAAGGCGATCTCTCGATCGCGATCGACTCCGAGCTTTATTCCCCTCCGTCATCAGAATCCGTAACCCTAAGTGGTACCCTGTCTCGCCCGTTCTGCGCATAGCGTCCCCAATTAGCTGTGCTCACGCTTAGCGCGCACCCTACTCGAACAGGAACACCGAGATTAGGATAACGTCGTTTGTATTTTGTGCAGCTTCGCTCTGTGTTGTGAAAATTTGTTAGACTACGCAGCGGTCGCATAATTGATGGCACACTGTTCGAAAAGACTTTATAACCGGTAAACCGATAGATTAGAAAATAATGTACCGTTATGCTTCACTTCTTTTAGCTTTCCACTATTTCAAATTTCCTCTATTCAATTTTCTCGTAAATACCACGGTCCACTAATAAAATTGTGAATGTGCAAAATCAATTTCAAGAATGATGAACCGATATTTAATCGATTTAATAACTCGGAAACGATGCATCGACGTTCCGGAGCTCCGCTCCGTCATTTTCAACCTCGCGCTTCGTCGTAAACACGAAATACGCGTCGTCTAATAATTATATTACAGCACAACTATCCGCATAATACAACCTTTTAGCTACAGCGAGATCGCGGCGGAGGTACGCCGAGGCACTCCGCGAGTCTGTGCGTAAACGACGTTGTAACATTTTTATACGCCCTTGTATTAAAAATGTTAAAAAACGTCGCCGTAGCGTACACATATATAAGCATATAATATACGCGGCTTTCAATGAGAAAACAACAAACGAGCCACTGTAGCAGCGTATCGTTCACAAAGATGACAGACGAAAGCCACGCGCGAGGGCTTCTTTCTGTGTGTCCGTGCACGGAAGACCGTCCTCAACCCCTTGCGCTGCAATTCGCTCGCAGAGGCAATAATCTGCCTAGGCACGAAGTTTCATTTTTCGGAATTTTATAGGACAGTGACTAACACGGAAACTCGGCAGTTCTGTTCGCCGAACAATTGGTTATTATTAAACGCTTCGGTCCTCGATAGTTGCCGACTGGCAGTTCGTCGTTATTTGGCATGGAAAGCTCGTGATCAGCTACACTCGTCGGTTCAATGGAGAAGGCCAATCCCTGCACAGTGTTCGATTACTATAGCGTGTTCAAATTACTTCGCCAATATTAGCTTTTGAAGGACCATTTTTCAAAAATGCAGATTACAGTTGCGAACGAACAATTTAGCCCTTTGTGGACGAGCCTTTACAGCACGAACCTGATTTTGCCAATTTGCATTCGTCCTCAAAGGGTTAACTGATTATAGCAAGATATTAGTACTAATTTTCCCATCGACCAAAATAAGAAAATTAGAATAATGTTTCTGGTATTTTGGGACCAATATTTGGGACCAATCGTGTCAAGCTTTGCACGATGGGTGGAAGCATAGTAGTCGAGGGACTCGTGAAACGGTTACGGACTCTGCCGACGGGAAGCATAGAGTCGTTCGAGAAACGTTTCCGTATCGATTCGCCGACTCGATCGACAGCGAAGATCGCCGAAGCAGAGCCGGACGGAAAGGTGCGTCGAGAGAGGAGAGAATATACACATAGAGAGAAAGAAAGGGAGAGAGAGAGAGAGAGAGAGAGAGAGAGAGAGAGAGAGAGAGAGAGAGAGAGAGAGAGAGAGCGGGTAGGTACCCGTAAGGTAGCGACTTGGCAAAACAAGCGAATAAAGCGTAACGGAGAACCGAGTTCGTTCGTATTCGAAAGTTTTGGTGCGAACTCTGCAGCGAGGCAGTCGAATACAATGGCCGGGCAGAAGTTTCCGCGAAACTAAACAAGTTTATTTAACTTACCTCGGCACACCGGTTCCCACCCTTCGTATTCTCCCCCGTATTCTCCGCCAACTCTCTCTCTCTCTCTCTTTCTCGAGCCGCATCTCCGCGCGGAATCTACCCTGCGAGGGCTCGATTCCCCCCGCTGCGTCTCGCCACCCCCGTAGCAGCCCTCTCTCCGCGAGCAGAGCACCACCGACTATGGTTCTTCTTCGCCGGTACCCGCCGATCACCTCATCCATTTCTCCCTTCTCCGTCGGTTTCTCCTCTCTCCGTTTTCTCCTCTCTCGTCTTTGCTCGCTTTTTACTTTTCCGCTGATCCGACTTGCATAGTCCCGCCCCTGTACCTGCAATAACGGCAAGTTTTCCAAAAGTTTCCGACAGATTAACGACTATTGGAATTGTTCGAGTTATGGAAGACAGAGGAGGGAAGTGGGTGAGGGTGTAACGGGGTACGGGAGGAAGGAGGTTGTCGGAGAAGGGTAGGGATCGAGGAGGAGAGACGAGAGGCGGTCCCGATACCTTTACGAACGATACGGTCGCAGTGTTCGAATACCGGCATTTCCATCGATGGCTCGGTATTGCTATCAACGGGCAGCGATAGCCGGCTGCGAAAGGAGAGAAAAGGCCGTGGATATAACGGGGCAGTCGATATCCGAGAAAATTGGATTTGATCTACGAGGAGATTGACCATCGTTCTTCTCGCTCGTCGATCCCCGGTGTCTCTTCGAGGGCTGCCCGGTTTCGAACGGAGCCCGAGAAAGCCTGTAATCGTTCGGGTTCGTTTCGCCGTCGCGATTCGTCGAGGAACCACCCGCGAATTCGAACGACGGAAGCAAAATGGTGGCCGAAAGTCGAAAAGACGAGAGCCGGCGAACGAAAAAGTCGAGAAGCTCGTGAAGAGAAGAGAAGGTGGAGAGAGGGGGGGGCGGGCCTCCGGGTCCACGTCCGCGAAGTACATACCGCGAAATAGAATACATATGTACCGCTGTATATCTTCTTTATGGCAACCATTAACATATTTTTTGCTACGCGTATTACCATACAATAGTGGCGCAAATATTACAACTTATGGCTGTAAATCAAAGCGCGGGAAGGGGGTGACTCGGGAGACGGAACGCCGCGCCGCGCCGCCCCGAGACGAGACGCAACGGGGGGAAGTGAACGGGAAACGGGGAAAGAGGAAAGAGGACGGAACCGGGAATATGAAATGGGAACGGGAATGAAAAAAAAAAAGAAGGAGGTGGGAAACGGCCAAAGAAAATGAGGGAGAGTGGAGTGGAGTGGAATGGAATGGAATGGAATGGAATGGAATGGAGCGGAGCGGAGCGGAGCGATCGGTGTAGACGCATATACATATTTACATCTATACTATTATACGTTATATATCAGCGTACGTGCGCCATTCCTTGTACCTGTATATCGCGTACGTCCAAAAGATGTGTGCGTGTGTCGGTCTCTCTCTGTGTGTGTGCGCGTAGTACAAAGACGAGGCTAAAAGTACAGTCAAGTATTATAGAATAGGTCTTATTCATCGCAAGCGCGCGAGAGATATCGGGACGGTGCGCGTCCAGCGAGGTTGCAGCGTTACGTAGCCAGCTGGAGACCGGAATCGCCAAAAGCCGGTCAATTGTGCATTATTAACCTTTTAACCGGGTGTCTTTTCAATTATTAATCCCCCCGGAAGGACGTGATACGAGATTAATAGAATGGACGTAACAATTTTACGTAAACACGGTTTACACTGATATGGATATTGCGACGCTCTAAAGCAGAGCAATTGCTTGCCGAGAAGAAGATTAATATTTGTTGTCTCCGGATGGAACGTTAACCCTCTGCTCTCGAATAGCGACTTTGAGGCGCCAATAAGAATTATTCTTGTTGTACTGTAATAGGAAATCAGGCACGAACTTTTTCACTGACCAAATAATTCATTTTCTGGTCAATGTGTACTTCAATTCGTTACCGAATTACTCGATGGTAATCCGAAACACGTGGCCTTACTGTGAACGCAGGAAGCTCGGGTCACACCTGGCCATGCGGTTCGCCGCTGCCCGCGCGTACACGCCCGAGGAAACCCGAAAATTCGCACGTTTTCTCGGCCACCGTAACTCCTCGTTCTTCATTGGTACGCAACTAGGACCACCAATTATTATAGTAACCCCTCGGACCCTCGTAATGACAGGAATATTTCCAAATTGATTACTAGACTGCGGATTTTATGACAAAAATTATGATTGTTCGTTTTCTGGGGTTTGAAGATGGCTCTAGGGAAAATATCAAAAAGTCTAAATCATCAAGAGATTATTGTAATGTGTCCTTGAAGGGTTAAGGCATCTTAGAATTCTCCAGCTTATGATCGCGATATTACACAAAACGAAACCGTCGCTCGCGCATTCGAGACTCCGGAGTGCGTTCGTGCTTCGTTTATGACAGCATCCGCGATTCTCATAAACGATTCACTGCTTTCCCCTCGAAAATGCTGTTCTTACCGTTCAATATCGGCATTAACGTATCGTCAATAATCAATCAGATTATCGAGGATTTCGTATAATCAATCACACCGAATATATTCATTCTCAAGGGGTTAAGTTATTATGCGCATTATCAATTAACCAGGTTGCTACGCTACGAACACATTTTAATTATCTTTCCACCGTGAAACGTAGGAGGCGTGTGTAGATTCGAAGTTCCGATATCAATTCGTATCGGAGATTTACGACCTGCGTTTCGAATAGTGGCAAACACGGGGAGTCGAAAGAGAAGTAATCGCATCGAAAAGGGCTTTCGGATCTATCAGCGCTGCTTACGTCGAGGCCCGCATATACATAGAAAAGATAACGAACGAAGGAAGGAAGGAAGGAAGGAAGGCCGTGGTGTTTCGGCCTCGATGTATATAGCGTTTCTTTGTACCTCCTGACGCGTTCTATCGCATTGAAACGGAAACGTAGGAGAAATTTCAGATAATGCTCAATAGTAAATTAAGATATAATAACTTTCGTGAAAGTTGTACGACGGGGCGAAGAGATGGAGAGAAGAAAAAGACGATGGAAGTACGCGGGGCGAGGAGGTAGGGAACTCCATTAACTTTTATTTCTCTGGGAAAGTAACTTTGCCCCTTCCTCTCGGGTTCCTCATTCTCCCCGTTTCCCCCCTTGCCCCGTACCACGTTCCGCGCTCCCCCTCCCCGGAGCCTCTCTCCACCGCGAACCACTCGGCCACCCTCCGCCCTCCACCCTCCGCTATATTCGCCCTCCGCCCTGCGCCCGTCACCTGCCACCCACCACCCATCACCCGTCACCCACCACCCGCTACACAACGTCCCGTCTATCCGCGTCCGTCCCTCCATCCTCGGCCGCTTCACCTCGTTCGCCTCCCTTCGCCGTTTCGTCGTTTCGCGTACGCCAATGCCTCTTCTACCCTCGCCTCCACCCCCACCTCCTCCTTCTCCTCCTTTCGTTTCCCGTCTTTGCCCACCCCCTTCCCACCACCCCCGCTGCTACCATCACGCGTTCGGTTCCCCCGCCACGGTTCTCATTCTCGAACCTCCACCTTCGCCACCTTCGGCAGTGCTCGTCCCGCTTCTTCGAGAGGATTCCCCTCCGTTTCCTCTCTCTCTCTCTCGTTGTTCCTCGTCGTTCCTCCTCGCTTCTGCCGGCTCTCCCACCGGCGGCGTAGCCCCGATCTCTCGCGGCGCCTCGCGCGCAACCCCCTCGCAGCTCCTCGCAGCCCCCCGGAGCCATGCACTCGCAAAGCCCCTCGCAACCCCCGTCGGCACAGGGCCCTCTTCTCCTTCTCCTACCAAGCCCTCGTCTCTTCTCTTCTCTTCGCTTCTCTTCTCTTCACCGTTTCGTCTCGTCTCTTCTCTTCTCTTCTCGTTCCTCGCAAGCTCTCTCGCAAGCCCGTGCACCGCTCCCGCTCCGCTGCCTCGATGCCACGATGCCTCGGTGCACCGGTGAAACTTTGTAAAGCGACTTAGTCAAACTTTAATAAATTCCTTCGTGGAGTTTCAAAGCGGTTCTACGCGGGATTGCAAATGATTACGTTTCCTCGCGCCCCACCCCGACACAGTCGCAGCAGCTAGTCTCTCTCTCTCTCTCTCTATCGTTCTCGCGCCCTCTCTTTCTCCCTCGTTCTCGCGCCCTCCCTTTCTCTCTCTGTCTCCCTGTTCGAGAGATCGATCGACAAAAGGAACGGGTAACGTGGACGCCGTTAAAAATTGCATCCGCAACAGAACCAGTGCGTTCTTGCGAGGCCGCGAGTCGAACGGACAGCTTCGGGTAAACCTGTGCAGAGCCTGCTCCATTCCCATCGATGATTTTTGGATATGTTGTTGTAGAAATCGATATTTTGAACAACTCTTTCCTTTGTACATCAGCGGCGGCCCCGTTCAGTTCCGAGATATTCGTGGAAAAACTATCGACGAACTACTACAGGGAATTCCGCCTGTACTTGCGTGTCCGTGGAACGGCGTGCGTTAGTATTGGTCGCCGGCCACTTCAGAAACAAGGATAGAACGAGCTTAAAGGTCCTCTACACAACTGCATACGAGAGACTGCAAGCAATGTCTGTTGTAACTCGATTAAAAGCGACTATACTGGTTTGGGTAAGTTTCAGTAATCCGGCCGGCAACGCTTGCGTGAAATAATTATAACAGAGATTTCTTGCAGTGCCGCAGATACGCAGTTGTGCACGGTCCCCGTGTCTAAATAATCTAACGATTTGAACCTCGACTATTGGAATTTGTATGGATTGCGTGTAAGTCTGGGTCGAAACGGACCCGAGTCCCGCGATGGAATTACTTGTCTAAAATTGAACATTAATATTTGCGTTACCAGATCGAATCTATCAAATTTGCTTACGAGTCGCGAAATGCGAGAGGTTTGAAACAGTAATTAATCCTTTGAGGACGAATGTCGACATATTGCCTACGTCAGAACCGAGCACTAAATTCCTACAGCGAACAGGTAACTTAATTGTGCACGTGACGGAAGACTAATGTGTAGACTGCGGATTTTATGCAGTTATGACGAACATGGATACATGGAATAGAAAACAATAGGATCTCTAAAAGAATTTTAGAACATCATAATATGCTTTACAATTTTCATTAGCCCTTTGCAATCGGAGCTAATTTTTGGTGGTGACTCTGAGTCAGCCCTCGTTAAGAAATGTAATCGGCAAAATTTTAGAAATTTTGACACTTTGGATCAAAATAGACCCGGTCCCCGCTGCTAAAGGATCAGATCAACCAATCGGATTAGTTTTACAACATCACAATTTCGAGAAAATCGGATCCCACGGCATAAATAGAAAGAAATTGAACATTTTGCAATATCTGGAAATAGAAAGTGGGCAAGATTTTACACCCCGAGGAACGCACGAGGTTTAACGAGGTTAAACTTGATTTAATACCTTCGAAATCGTCGTCTAAATCCCCGTAGCTGTACGTTTCTCGTACACCTCAACGCTAGAACTACCAAACCGGTCAAAATGGCCCACTTCGGAGGCTTCATTTTAAAATTACTAAAAATTACGAAACTGTTCCCGGTCGAAAGTTACGAAACACGCTTTCTTGTTCGTGCTCCTGTTACTAAAATTGCACGAGATCCCGATAAAGTAGCTCGTATAATTTTAATGAAACGCCGGAGAATCGGCCAATTTACTGTGCAATCGTTCTAACGTTCAAGTGTAATTGGATCCCGAAATTCCAAAATCGACGAAACACCGGCGAAAAATGCGCGCACGTGCAAACGAGACCGGACGCGGTAACAGGTCGCTGACGTTGTCCAAGTGGCGATAAACTTGCTTACGACAATTCGAGTACAGCAAAATTTCTTTATCCCACTTACAGTTCGGTTTTAACACTACGTGTACCGCGGTTTTATGTATACCTACTTCGACTCATTTCTTCAAGCAAAAGTGCACATAAATACGCGCGAATTACTGAAATGCAGAGATTTCTTTGGCCTATGAAATTCTCCTGGACACAGTGAAGCAGAAATTGATGATAGGGACACTTCATTCTTCCTTATGATGCAAATGGGTTAAAATTTGCTTAACGTTCTCGTTGACAAACAGCGCAACTGCAATCGATTTCTACGTTCTTGGATAGTCATAAATTGAATTGCATTCGTGGCACAAAAATACGCGTTGGAGTTCACGATGCAAATGGATTAATATTTGCTTAATGTTCTCGTTGACAAACAGCGAAACTACTATCGATATCTACTTTCTTGAATACTCATGAATCAATTCGATACGCGTTGGAAGAACGAAGCCGTGGAAAATTTTATTGACACAAGAGGGTTCCTGCGAAATCAAAATGAAAGTTTGAGAGGGAGAAAGAGAGGACGATCGTCGAACTGAATCCGTCTCGTCGTCTCTCGTTCGATCGGATCGACTTCGGA
Organism: Lasioglossum malachurum; assembly: GCA_028455605.1. Lineage (NCBI taxonomy): Eukaryota > Metazoa > Arthropoda > Insecta > Hymenoptera > Halictidae > Lasioglossum > Lasioglossum malachurum. Next base: position 20,993,232 of record CM052318.1, on the reverse strand, counting down.
CAGGATCGGATCGGATCGCATCGCGTACACGCATTCCCATGGCAACGATCTCAATCAGATACGAACTAGCAGAACGGAGAACAGAGAACCAGCTAGATAATGTATTCGATACAGGTAATATATAGCGTTCTAGATACAATATTTATGTCTCGACGTATTTCGCCTAGCAGCGCATTATTCATTCCGTATCGGTGAATAAGCATTTTAGAGTATGGTATCGCGTTCGGAGCGCTGCTGTTGCTGGTGCTGGTGCTTGGTAACGTGCGTCCGATTTCTTACACGACTACGAATCGCTTGTACGATCAATCCTCTCCCTCCCGATCTCGTGGAAACTAGCAAACCACCGATCGATCAACCGCGTTTCCCAAAATCGCGAAACCCCTCGACACGCGGCGCTTCCTCGGAAAAATCGTTACGCACGTGCTCACGACGATCGAAACGAGTATACTTGCACGGAACAGTACGTTTCATAGACTTCGGACTTTTAGGCAAAATAAAAATCGCCTGGAGCCAAATAAAATTGTCATTCTTTAACCGTATCAACAAGATGAAAACGATACGTCCGCACTTTCGAATTTTTTTAATACTTTTATAAATACATGATATCCACAGTTTATCCATATAATACTTAGCAGGAACTAGAAAAGGAATATAAGCAGTCGAGTAGATTTCTAGAAATCCTTCGGTGCAGTCGAGTCGAATGCATTGAGAAAATACGTCCCGTGTGGGACATAGCATTACGCGGCTGTCTTGAAAGCAGGAAGGTCTTACACCAGCAAATTGCATCAGAAATGTAAGCCTCAGACCGAATTAAAGATCGCAAGACTGTTGTACCGTTTGTTGCGACAGCGTGCACGTCCATGTGGTTCGATGGCGTAAGTATTAGGTTGTCGCATACGTGAAATGTCCGATTTTAAAATGCAAATGTTACTTACGATATTCTACAATAGTGCTTATATGTTTCTTTAACGATGCTGTTGCAAATTTTACATTTCACATGCACCGACCTAATAGAATGATCGCGTGGTTGCATGAAATTGACCAAAAATCGATTGACCAACTTGCGCATGCGATCGAACACGGAAGATCCTTCATTTTTCTGAATGCGTTTACGGCAACAATGGACGCATTGTGAACGCATTGAAATAAGGAAGACGACTGGCACGTGTCGCATGCGACCGAAAACCGCATTCGGCGTAACCGCATCCCTAAGAAAACGTGTCCTGCATGAAGAAGAGCTAAGCCAAATGCATTCCCAGAACTCTCTCCACAATCGACAGTGAGTTCAGATCGACTTCAACGATTGTTGCCGACATTCAATTAGGACGTAGGCTAATGCTTTGATCCCGTGGATCAACGATTAGTCGTGGAAGACACAGGTTTGTCGAAAAACGATGCAATCTAGCTGTAGTATCGCGCGCACGACTCGCCGGGGGAGAAAGAGGGGTGGCAAAGGACAGGGTGAGAAAGAAGGACGAGGTGAACACGAGGAGGGAGGAGAGGGGAGACGAGAGGCGGTGGTAGTGGCAGAGCTGGTGGTAGGTGGTGGTAGTATAGGAAAGCAGGGAGGAAAGCTAAGAACGGTCCGATCCGTAGGGTAGACAAGATTCACACTTGTTGCTCCCTTCTTGGTTGTAACGCGAAAAGCTCGTTTATCCGAAGAATTTCCTACGGTCAAGAGATCACGCGGTCACGAGACTCTCTCGCCGTTCCCCATTGGTTTCCCACGCTCGCAAGCTCTCGACAAGGACCGTCGTCGATCCTCCAACAGCTGTCTTAAATCATCGGCCACTACATCCCCGTAAATTTGTCTTCAACCCTTGAACAGTGGTACGAGGTTGATCTTAACCATCCGTCTGCATATTCTTATCGGCACCGTCTGCATACTGGGTCGTTTACGTTCACATTTGTTTGCTGGTGTAGATTTTAAACAATTTTTTAAACTTCTGGGATAAGTGCTGAAGTCCCTATTTCAATAAATCATCGTCGGAAACAATATTGAAAAGGAAGAAGCACCTTGGTATTAATGTAGACAATTTTTAACAACGATCTTTCTAAAATCTTTGGAAAGCGTTCACGATCGAGGGACGATCGCGAGGAGGTGGTCACGAGGAGGAGGAGCGTGCGGGAGGGAGATCGCGGGTACACAAAGAAACGCTCGCTTACCGTCGCCGGTAATAAGAGATCTGCGAGAGATAAGCGAACGCTCGCGTAATAAGTAAAACCGGTTTAGGAGACCGTCGACGATAATGAGAATCGACGCGCGCGCGCGCGCTCGCGAGATAAAGACGAAACGGTTTAGCGAGTTGCGCGATACGTCTGGACGTGGACGAGGGACACGGGAGGGGACACGGCGAGGGTGGAGAGGAGAGAGAGACGCGAGCCAGTGAAACGCGAAAGTGCAAACACGAGAAAATAAAGGGACGTTTCGTCGGCGAGGAAAAGAGAAAACTGTTGTTTCGCCGATAAGCCTGGGGCTATTATCAGCTGTGCAAACGTTCGTCCAAAGAAATTTGTAAAATCAACATTTGTTCAAGATGTTGAAAAGCTCCGTTAATGGAGTCTGAAACGAACAAGAGCAGGGGAAAGAGAGACAGAGAGATGGAGCGATATCGACTCGGCTCCTCACTGCGAATTCGTTTTCGGGTGGCTTGGTTTTCGTTGCATGGATTCGCCTCTGCGTGCAATTCGTGCAACTCTCGTACACCTACAACTCGTGCGGCTCGTTCCCGGCCGGCCGACAAACTGGCCGGTACGCTGACGGGACGGTTGGCAAGCGTGGACCCGCAACCGTACCCGTACCCGTCCCGGACCGGGTATCCGGTCGCCGGTTGCCCGTTTGTCCGGCTGTCTTGCCCTTCGACTACTCCTCCACCTTGCTCCCTCTTCCCCTTCTCCATCGTTCCTCGACTCGGAACAACTATTCGGTTGAGTCATAAGCAATCGCCGTTCCGTTCTTTCGCGCCGACTTTATTCCTCCTCCGTGCAACTCGCAGAATAACTTCATCTAGAACGTATTCCTCATCGACGAACGCGACTTACGAAATTAACTTCTTACGCTTTCTCGTCTTTAATACAATCTGCGGATTTTTACTTTTACACATTTACGGCTTATGGCCTAGTCTTACTGACTTAACATTTCTAATAAAAATAAAAAAGAAGAATGCGCGTCTACAGACTACCGTGTCTTCGGGCCTCGGGTCGTCCGGAATTCCAGAAAAAGTTTACGACCGGGTACCGGCAATTACTCGCGACTTAACCGAATATTCACGAGCGAATCCTCCGGGTTGTCGGAGCTGTCCCAGCTGGGTTGACCACCTGTTCCTCGGCGCAGAATTTCGAGGTCCATTTCCTGCCAGGTCCGAACTAGCCGTTCCGTTGGATTCGGGTCCGTTTGAGGACGGCACACCGTCGCGTCTCTTCCGATTCTTTCTCTTTCTCTCTGGAGAGAACCGCGCTCCGATTCAATCCCGTTAGCACGCGTTTTAGCCGTCCGGGGGTCGATTCTCGCTCGAAACTTTTCCTCGTGCGATGACGAAGGACGCTCGTTCGCCGTAATCTTGGCTCGTTCACGGCGCAAAAGTGAAACGATTCTAAAGAGGCTTATTTATCGCGCGCCGTGGACGCGCTCGACTCGATCCGATCTGATTCTGCTCGACTCCGTTCGACTCTGCTCGACTCTGCTCGACTCTGCTCGACTCGGAAAGCGTTTAACCTTTCCACGAGAGCACCGTGTACCGAACGTCTCCCGCAATCCTGCAATGAAATTCGATGAGAACTCGTCCCACGGTGTCCGCCGGGCAAATGTTATATGGAACATCGTAAAATCTCTACGAACAAGCAACGATCTGTCCGCTGAGCTACCCTGGCTCCTCCCTATTAGGCACTGTTTTTTTTTTACATTATCGATTCCTAGTTCTTATAATTAGACTACGGATTTTGCGCGATCATGAGAAACACGAGCTGCCGCAAATTAACCCTTATGTCAATAACCAGGTACCCACTTTCAATTTCTTTTTAAAACTTCAATACTTTTGTTGTGGAATAGCAAGATCATTGTAGATTCGTGTGTTCTCGGATGATTCACATTATGTTGAAACTGTAAAGTTTCTACGTGGCTCGTGTTCCTCGCAACCGGTGCAGAGAATTTTCATTTAGCATGAAGATCCACAGTCTACTTAGAATACATTCAACTGCAAGCGAAAATATTGGCACAGCCAACTTTTAATTACATAACTCACACCTCAATAGTATAATGTTATCTAATGAATATTCCGTGCGCAGTCCACAGTTCTCACGTAATTAAAAGTTAGCTTAATAGCTGTGGCAATACTCTGTTCGTAACTGTATACGATGGTGTATCAGTTTTCTCGCACAGCTTTCGTTACAAAAGCACAAATTCCTCTGTTTTTGGCAGCCGTTCGAAATCAGGTGTTCCGCGTTATTATCGTTTAGCTTACGGCAAGTGAAATATGCTTGTAAACGGATAACGTTCGAAGAAACGGACCATAAACGGCTGGACGAGCGGCCGGTGCTCGTTCCGCCGCAATCGCCGATGAAAACGATTGAAACGCGAATCCGTTTCGGTCGCGGAGTGTCCCGCGGAGGAATACGTGTATGTATGTATATCGATTCGCAGGATATCGGCTCCGCGAGTCCTGTTTCCTTGTTTCCTCCTTGATCGATCGTCGTTGTTTTCTCGAGCAACGAATTCGGTCGTGCTCGAGGACGCGCCTTCTTGCAACGATGCTCGTACGTTTCTCGCAGATGATTTGATATAAAGGGTGTACAAAAAGTGCAAAAAATTATTTCTACAGATTTTACGTAGTAGATTTTACGTAGGAGATTTGAAAACCTCGCTCTCTTACTAATGATAACTTTGTATACCAACATTATACCGGAACACAAACAGTATAAGAGTGTCTTATTTGTTTAAAAGAGATTCAGACGTATAAAAATCGGTTTTGTTAACACTATCTATTTTACTATTTACTTGCCAGAGTACGAGACATTATTTGCTCAACGCATATCCGACCGCGTGACTCAAATTACTCATTTCACTGGCAATCACCAACGAACAAATGACTAATACCGGCCACATTAGTCATTTGTGTCTTCCAGTAAATAAATGACTCTAGTTTCTTTAACACGTTCGCCATCACCATTTGTCTCGTTGCTTACCTCCATTGTTCGAATGCTTGATTAAATGCAATGCACATCGTTCATTCAATACGAAAACAATTTAACCGAACAAAGTCGTGTAGTATCTGAAGAGTTTTCTGAGTAAACTGCGCATGTGTTATGCTTAATAAAAATTGTCTGTATTAATTTCAAGACTAATTACGAGTATTTTTATATTCTTTCAATGTTTTTATGGTCTTGCATTCGATCCACACATTTTTGTTACGTATGTATCAAATCCACAGTTACGTGGTAATTATCTTCATAAGAAAACATAAGGAAGAACAGTAAGTTGATTCTGAATTAAAATCGTATCCCATCATCAAGTAGTAAAGTTCTAATTCCTCAGAGTAAAACACCTTCGGTAAGGATAGTTTTACAATCGCATCTACATCCTGGGAAGTACCTCAGTTCCGTTCGATAATGTATAATTAACAGGGAGATGAATTTTGTGGAGGGTTTTGTTACTCCAGGCCAGCGGTGCGGCGATCCCGTTGTCTCTCGATCGCGTAACAACCTCGTTCCAGCAAACGTTCCGAGTAAATTGTCGTTTACCGCGAACACAAATGTACGAGAATATACGTTAATACGATTGGAATGCCACTGAAATTAAAGCTACCTTTCACGGGAACGTAATGACTCTTTATAAACTGCGACGTAATCCTGGTGCGCGGTGCGGTGCGGTGCGGCGCGCCTCTTGTTCCCCTCCAGCCTAGCTGTTTCACCGCCACCGCTGCCGTGGCCTACTTTCTTAGAATATTCGAGTATCCGAGCGTCGATAGATAATAATACTGCGTTAAACACGCCGTAGAAACGGACCGCTTGCTGCGACGAGTTTTCTTTTCCTACGCGTCGTCTTCGTTTCCGTCTTCGTTTTCGTCTTCGACGCTACCGTGATTTGCAAGTTTTCCGTACACGTATTTCCGTGGGAACGAACCACGACTCACGGTGGTCGATAAGTATGAGAACTAGGAGAGAAAAAAATGTTTCAGAAGTTGAAAAATCCTGAACCTTGATTTACAACCGTAAGGATTTCCTCTTACCTTCAATTAAATAATCTTAATAATCATATTTTTCTTCTACTTAACTGAATATACTCCGAATCGTTTGGAAAGCTAAAAATGGATAATATATGAAATTTCTTAATTACATAATTAGTATCCACTTTTTATGTCAGGAAGTTGTAGCTGGCGTTAAGTCAAATCCAACGACCTAACACGTTATGGCCTTGAAGCCTTGAACCTCTAAATATTCTGTTAGTCCCGTACCCACGTTCCAGTGGTTAGCCGCTTCAAGCGTTGCTATTATTAACTACTGTTTTCTAATTTTGTTTATACGAGTGCCGAGATACGGCACATTTATATATGTATATCCTATTTTCAATAATCTTAATTCCCTTAACCAAAGCCAATGAACGAACTTGTCCTTTCTATTCGACGAATAGTCCTCTCAATTTATGTTTCGCTGACCTTGTAATTGAAAAGGGACTCTTAAGAAATGCAGAATAATCTCTGGGTGCAATACTCAAACAATGTTCGACTACCTAAATAAATACCTCTTTAGTAAGAAGTAACACAGAACTCGGAAATCATAACGGTACCCTATTACAACCACGTACCCAAGGATCGTGCTGTAAAGCAGTGGAAGGAAAGGACAATATCCCCAAACACCCCTGACGGTTGAGGAAAACCCATCTTTACGGTTGAGCCCTCACCGTGCTACAGCATTGCTAGAACTAAAAAAATTCCCAAATGGTCGTAAAGGATCGAAACAGAATGGCAAATTGCCGCTCTATGTTCAAAGGGTTTTACGGCAGGGTCTTTGGCCTGCGCGCGGTCCGGAATGAAGGTGCACGGAACAATGTTCGGTCGTCCAACTATCGGTTGTCGCAGGGATGTTTATTAGGACGGGGCATGCGAAAGTTAGGGACTGAAAATGGCCTGACGTCACGAGTTTTGACCCGGAGCTCCCCAAAAATATTGCTCGGCAGATGGCTAATAAATATCCTCCTCATCAATTGCAAGGCACTAGGCCAGGTATTTATTTTTAGGTTTTCCAAAAATCTGAAAAAATTCTGGAATGCGTATGGAAATCTTTATTTTAGTATATAATCATTAGAACGTCAAATGTGTTTAAAGCAAGTGAGTAAAATAGCTGAGTAAAAATAAATATGTTAAAGGATAGACCTTGTACTTTGAAAGACAGGACCTGGCTGAGAAGTGGTAGAAACGAGGGTGCCTTTTTCGTGAGAGGGTCAGCCATCCTAAGACCTTGGGGGATGGTCTTATTTATATATTCCGATGATTCTATCGTTACGGACACGTGTTTCTGATTCGTTGTATTTCCTGGCATATGCCAGACGATTCGCGGATCGAGTCGAGTCGCGAATTGAGCTCTCTGTTTCCCCTGTCGGTTGCGCCACCGACCTCTTTGAATCGCTGCCCCTCACTCTCCGCGCCCCATAGCCCATAGCCCCATGGAGCCAGCCTAGGTGTACCATACCATCCAGTTGCTCCCCTCCTAGGAGCCGGTCTTCCCCTTTCTTTTTCACCGTCGTCGTAGCGTCCAACGATGCATGGTGCACGATGCACACGATTCCCGAGAGTCACGAGTCGTTATATGGGCCACGAAACCATGGACGCCATTGCGTTCGACCGATTTGTCGAGCTTTTCGTTGCACGAACGACGATGCTTCTCGCTTTTTCGGTCTCTCGCGTTCTCGCGGGACCTCCAGGAAATTTCCTTTGCTCTTGGTCGTGCACGACGTTCGTTGAGGATAGCTGCGATTGAGGATCACTGGCGATACCTTGTCTCTCTTGCGAAACTATTATATTTTCTCGATCGAAAACCGAGTCTGCTTTGCTGCCTTTCTCGATGGTTTCCGTACGAAGGGGATCCGCTCTATCGCGTCGTGTATTTAGATCAACGGGCCGTGATTTTTTTTAAATAAATCGTCGAACCAAGCACTTTTTGACACAGTTCGAAAATTTTAAAGGTACACATATCATGGTACACACAGGTATATGTATACTGGGTAGGATGATAAACCGTCTGTAACCCCAATTTTTGTTACGGGTATAGAAAAATGTATGCAATTCAGAACAGATATTTAGATACCAATTATGAATTTACGAATAGTTTAGGAAAATATTCAATCGAGTCTGACGCGCGAGGGGAAACTTGACAGTTGCGATACATAACCTCCTCAACCACGAAGAAGAGGCGGTGGAACAAGATAAAAATGAATTTAGATTGAAAATTATTAATATCCGTATGCGGCTTTAAAGTCACTCGGAGTTAGAGAGGTTTAAAGAATAAAGAATTCTTAAAGTAGATGGAACTTTTTCAAACCTGGATTTCTTAGGGTCCGGGGACGATGGGGAGGAAGGATTCTCAGGTTCGTGTTCAGGAAGTCTACGAGGAACAGAACAAAAAGCAATTAAAAATCGCGTACTGTTTCAAGCGTGCTATAAATTTCATAATATTTGTAGAGATTTTGAAATTGAATATGTAACCTTTACCTTTGTAACTGTCCGAATAAGTACATTTCACATGTTGAAGTTGCCTCATTTGTGCCACGGTAGAAAAGAAGCTGTAAGTACCCAGCAAAAAGATTTTAAAGAATACATTTTATTGCGACCTTAATTATAGATGATAACTTATTTAGAAGTAATAATATCCTAACGCATCTCCTAACGATACAATGAAACATAAGTTTATAGAACGAAGGAGATAGTTTCATAGAGCTGCCTCTTTGCTGCACGAAACAAATTAAACACGCAATGCTATCTATTGCGAAACCACCATACTTATTACTTGCAGCTAACTTCTTTTTATACCAGGTGAAAGATCACGCGTACGTATTTCTACTCTCGTACGTTCGCCGAATGAAAATTCGCCTATTTTCTAATTTGCATAAATATGTACACCTACCCAGTGAAATGAAAAATTCATACAAAATAAGACTGATGATTTAATTTGAGACTCTATTTATTCATGAGTTAATTCTCATCCGACTTTTATTTCTTAATTATAATTGATATAGAATATTTTTATTTTGCATAAGCATCTAGTCTAGCAATAATGAAACGTATAAAATTCACACTGCAGTCGACGCGTTCAAAGTTACTATTTTTGAATGTCCGTTATTTTGAATACCGTGTAAAAAAAACCAGCGTATAAATCGGTGGAACGGTGCACCGTAAAATTTTGTATTTCTGCGAGATTGCGTCGTAATTCGATGTGTTCGCTGAAAATACGAAGTTACGAATGAAACGTAATTGATTGAATTAGAGTGTACAATGAGATTGGACGAAGACTGTACGGGAGAGGATATTTTCATCAACAATCGAGGATCAATCGAGGTTAGAACAGACCTGGGCGTTTAACAAAATTATTAAATAACATTATTCTTAAATTATTTTTAGTTATTTCAGATATAATTTATTTTTTTCAAATAACAAAATTTTATCGTTAAGTATTTCATACGAAAATTCAATGACTATATATTTCCCATTAAATTATTTATTTATTATTTCTCGAAATAAATTATTTGAGAAACAAATGTTTGAGAAATGAGTCGTATTAAACGCCAAAACAAATTTTCGTAGCAAAAAAAATTTTGGTTCCATTGACATTTATTTTGAATGTTATTTCAGAGACAATTTCTCGATAAACAATTAAACATTATTCTTTCAAACAATCAGTTGTGTAATTTATTATTTTCCCAATTATTTGCATAGCTTCAAATTCCTTCAATTAACCAAATGAGATACATACATATCATCAATTGAAATACATTACTTGTGAATTACTAAAGAACAGTATTTCTAGAATTTATATACAAATTATAATTAAAAATAAATATCGCCCAGGTCTGGGCCAGAGAAATCGACGGGGAGCGTGTAGAACTGGAAAAAAAGGTGGAGGTATCTCCTTATTGTTGCAAACCCATTTGTTGGACAGTGGTATCGTTGGTTTGGGGGATGGTAGGGAGTCGGTTAGTCGCGTTCGGTTGTCGGTTCTACTCGGCCTGTGCTCGGGTCCCTTGATTCTCCGTGTTTCGTCTCGCGTCGACTCCCCTCAGCCCCTGTTGGCCCCTGTCGCGAGACTTGCATCCCCACCAGCGGCGCGTGCCACGAACCAAAGGTTCTTGAATCATTCCCGCGCCGGCCGCCGCGAGGAGCGCGCGTCGTTTTGCCACGCTGTCACCGGTTACGCCACGAGTCGACTCGAATCGAGTAGTGCCGAGACGAGCCGAGCGGAGCGGTTGTGTACGTTGCGCAGCAATTCGAAACTCGATCACGCGCTGTCTTTCGGTCTGGTGCTCGCGTGTGTCCTGTTCCGTCTCTCGCGCGCGTGTTTACACGCGGTGGCAGGCGTTACGCCATCGTTTAAACATCCAGTCCACGTCGCGGGTACGCGTTCGAACAGCCGCGACGCCGTCCGATAATCGTGCGCGCGCGTTCCGAACTATTTTATTTCTTCACGGCCGCGCCAGTGAAACCGTAAACTGAAGCGGGCTTCTAGTGCATCGGTGATCCACCGTTGCAACGTTTGTGTGTTTCGAGCGTACCTGTGAGGTTGCACGTGCATCTCGAGAGTCGATAACCTGGATTTCGTTGCATCGCATGCTCCGTGGTACAAGGCTGCACGGTAAGTCGCTGTTTGGAAACGACGCTTCTCTGCGAACGCACTCAGTCGCGTCTCTTCTCTATCTCTCTCTCTCTCCTCTCGCAAACCGCGAACTCGGCTACGAATCGAATTTTATCGTATCGTATCGGATCGAATCGAGTCGCAACGATATCGCGAGAGGTTACCATTCGACGCTCTTGCATTTTCTCTCTCGAGGTCTGCACACGGCGTAAACGCGTGGTGTCGAGCGCCACCTCTCGAACGCTCCGTAAAGTCTCCGAATTGGAGCCGCGGCACGCCATGACATTTTTTAAAGTGAACGTGTTCTCTCCCTTTTACTTTTTCCGTTTGTCATCTGCTTGGATCGTCGCGCGTCCAGCCGACCGTTCGGCTAATTCTACACGAAGCGAGACGTTCGACGACAAAACGTCTCGGTCGCCCCTCGTCCCTCAAACGTTTAACCCTTAAAGCGTGTCCCGTCAGAGAAACCGAGATACGGTTCTCTGTCTAAATTCGATCCGCGCTACAAGATCAACGATGATCTCCGGATCGTTTAATTCCTCGATTCCCCGTTTCCGGTTGCTTCTCGACGAATGAACTAGCTGAAAGTAGAAAATGGAGTTTACAGTGGTGTCCGACGATTGCGCTCGGAACCACTAAATTTCGTCAGAAATTGAGAACGACTGCACGAGCAACGAGGGGAGCAACGAGCTGCGAATTACAAAGGATAATGGTTGAGAGCGGGTCGGAGTGGGGATAGGAGAGCGAGATAGTGACGGTGTTGGCGATGGGGGTGGGGCGCCGAGGAACAGGTTTAACGTTGCTTACATCGAGTAACAGACCTGTTCGAGTATATCTATTAGATCTCCGCTCGGCTATTCTCTCCGCTCTTCTCTTCCCTCGCTTCTCCATGCTCGCTCGGATCTTTAACATGCTTTCTCTTTCTCTATCTCTCTCTCTCTGCCCGTGGTCGAAGGAAAACCTGGTCCCAAGATTTCCACGAGTCAAATGGTTGCGACAATCGAAACAGAAGTCGGAGAATGAACCGCTTTCGATCGAACGAGAATGGTTCTCGTTCCGTAATTTGTATGCGCCATTACAGTATTGTTGGCGGCCACGCGGCCGCTCGCACGCTCCCTGCGACGAGAAACCGTCATCGTGTCGATTGGACGAACGGGGAAGCGGAACGATTCTCCAGATTGCTAATCCACGATACTCGAGCGTGCACTCGACAAATATGTAATATGTTACGTCGTCTTCGCCTCATCTCGAATCTACTCGCTGTTAGATGCTCGCTCTCGCGTTCGTCCACCTAGCAACCTACCAACCTACCTATCTGCCTACCTTCCTGTCTACCTACCTACCCACCAACCTACCTACCTACCTACCTGGCCGCCAGCCTGCCTGCCTGCCTACCTGCTACCTATCTACCTACCTGTTCGCTTTCTTGCCTGCTCGACCGGCCGCCAGCCCGTCTGCCTGCTGTTGCTTCTACTGGAAAAAGCAAGCGTGTATGTACTACTCTCCTCTCGCGTTTCGCACGAGTCGGACGAGCTCGACGATCGTGTCCCGTGTTCTCTCGTTGCCGAAACGACACAATCATTTCCTCCGAACCCGTTACTCCCGAATCTCCGACGATTCTCTCTCCTCGGGGGAACGTTTCGCTGAAAAGAGCAGGCGATTCGATGCACCTGCTCGTTTAGACGAGAATTATTATCGTTCCCAGGCGAAAACGGCGTATCGGTGCATCGAGAACCGAGGATCGCGGCCCGCCTTCCAGATGTCGGGGACCGCTACGACCGACGAAGACAGCAACGTCCTCCTCTTCCGAGACCTGCTCCTCGTTTTTCGAGGAACCGACTCGTTGGCTGGATCGTTTGTCCTCGGTCTCGAAAAAATAATATCGGCGATCGAAACTATGGGGAAACACGGGGATTTTGATCGCGTTTTCGTTCGAACGAATCCGGTAAACTAGAGGGAAGCGCAAAGGGTCGATGACCGCGAAGGAACGCGAGTAACGCGTTTGGTCGAGGGTGGGTAGCGTCGGCGGCGGCGGTGGTGGTGGTGGTGGCGGTGCTGCTGCTGCTGTCGGTGGTGGTGGTGGTGCTGGGTGCTGGATACTGGTGCCGATGCCGGCAATGGTGGTGGTGGTGGAAGCAGCGACGGTAACGAACGTAAGGGGAGGCGGCCGAATCGAACTCGAGACGCACATAAAGAACCTAATAATGTTTCTGTTCGAGGCCTGCGTCCCGTCGACGAATAGATGAATGCGCTTTGTATTTGGCTTCTTTTTGACTCTTTCCTCTAGCCCATAGTAGTCTAGTCGTAGGTTCGAGGGGCGAGAGACTCTCGCGAGGGAAAAAGCTTCTCGCGGACTCGGAAACAAACGTCGGGGTCGGTCTTCTCTCCTCGGCGGAGCAGCTTAGGGAGCAGCTAGCAGAGCATGGCGGAGAACAGCGACGGTTGATCGCGACGAATCGAAACTCCGACGAATAAATTGAAAGAGCGCGTTTCGTTCCCCTTCCACCCTATCTCTCTCTCGTCCGACTCTCGGCGTTCCGCGTTCCAACGGAGAGGTCCAAGCCCATAGTTCGGCAATGATTCAGCCGTGAGCGACGGTTAACGTCGTTTGTCTGTTTCCAGAGAAACGAGAACCTCGATTTCGCGCTGAACGTGCCGCAGTCTCATCACCCGACGCCTTATCATCATCAAGAGGGTTACGCCATGGCCGATCAGGTGAGTTGCCGCGAGTTCTCCAGCGAGAAACACGGTCGAGCCAATCTAACGCGAAGGGAACGCGCGTGCACGTTCCGGTCGCGGACACCCTAACTGATCCGGACCGATCCGGATTCGGGATATTCCGGGTTCCCCAGTTGGGAGATGAGATTTTTCTCATTTCGAAAAATCGCTGTCCCTGAGAACGACTTAGTACTTTTCCTACGGTGTCTCGAGTTCCCTTTAGGCTGTTAGAGATTGAATGATCAGAGTTTTCCGAGGATAAAGAAAACGAGAAGGGAACGAAACGTGTACGCGCGTCCGCCGCGATATACCGATACGCTTTCCCCCCCGTCTCGGTGCAGCTCTCGACATGGTTTTTGGGACCGGGTTGTGCGCAGCGTTTCGAGCGACAAAGGGTGTCGTCTGCCGGCCCGCGCAGAGACCGAGAGGAAAGGCTTAGGCCGAGATCGCACAGCTCTTGCAGGACAGGCATGCTTCTCTGTCCCGCGTTGCTTTCTCGAGTCGTTCTCGGAGGCAGATCCCTGAAGGATACGAAGGACGGGGGTTTCTCTCTCTCGAATCTGGTCGTGGATGCGGGTAAGGGTACGAGTTACGCGGGTAACGCGAGGCTGTACACGACGAGTGAATTCTCGGCGTGCATGCGGACACGAAAACGAGCTCGTTGCGTCGTCGCTCGCTGGGAACGAAGACACGGGCGAATAGGATCGCGAAACCAGGCGAGAGCACCAAGCAAACCTACCACTATCTTGCCGGAGGTATATACATATATATATAATAGGGGCAGAGAGAAGAAAGGGGGTGAAACAGGCGAACAGGAGAAAGAAAAGTTTCAACCCGGTGGAGGAAGAAGATGGATAGATGCGTAGTCGATTCGGCGGAGACGGAACAGGGTTTCGGGGAGTGGGTGCGCTGGAGAAGGAGTAGGAGTAGGAGTAAGAGTAGGAGGTAAGAGTAGTTGAAATAGGACGGGACGGGACGGGACGGGACGTTGGGATGGGATGGGATGGGACGGGACGGGCCGGGCCGGGACGGATACGATGTACGCGTACACACGATAGCGGAGGGGTAAAGCGCGCAGCGAAAAGGGACGGGAGAGGAGGAGCGGGAGCGGAACGATAGAGTAAGAGAAACACCGCGAGTTAAGGGGTAACGCGATGGGTATGGGGGAGGAGAAGGGAGGCAGAGGTAGGTGTACTCGATCAATAGGCAAGTACGTTCCTTCAAAGGAAAATTCCTGACGCTATTAAATCCAATTTAAAAACTTTTATTCCCCATGGCCCCGCGCGTACATGGCGAATTTAGTTCCCTTTGTTTCCCACCCCTTCGCGTGCCCCCTGTGCCCTCTGTACCCCGAAACACGCATTTTGCGGCGTGCGTACATATACATATACACGAGTCTAACGAGACGTCGAGGAGGAACATACGAACGAAAGCTTCGTCATTGGAACCACGATCGCAAAGCCATGTGTGTATGTACCCGTTTCGAGAACGACGAGAGAGCGAGAGAGAAGCGCGCCGGGCAACGGTGCCGGAAAACCGGAACTGGAAACGGATACGGAAACGGAAACGATCCAAGTCCGCGAACCGGGCATGTGGAGGGCAGATTTTTCAAGTTTTTCCGATTTCTGTCTTTGTTACGCAAGCTCTTCCCGCGCGTGCCACGTTGATTCGCCGATCCGAGCAGGCCGCGCTACTTCGATGCGTTCAACCGTTCGTCAACTTTCCCTTTCTTCGTAGACGTTTCACACGCCCAGCTTCGGCGACGAGGATTTCGATATTCCTTCGATTCATTCTCACTCGCACCAGCAGCAGCAGCACCAGAGGCAGCATCAACAACAACAGCAACAACAACAACAACAACAGCAGCAACAACAGTCCCAGCAACAGGCTCAGCACGAGCAGATGCACAGCTATCAGGCGCGGGTGAGTTTTGGTTGCCGGCAACAGGGAACAGCAACAGAAACGTTGGCGTCAATTCGTTGAAATTCCTTTGAACACGATTTCACAGATGATGCAGTCCACCGGTGGTATTCAACAGTCCCCGGACGGATTAAATCTGGATCCCGGAGGATATCAGCAGTCACTGTATATGCAGCAGGACCACGCGATGCAACCGATCAACGTCGGGTAAGTTGCCGCGTCGATTCGTTTATCAGCGCGTCGCGTTTCCCTTAATCCGACACGGGCCACGCGTTTTCCTGTGCCGATCGCAAATCTCCCCTACTGATCTTTTTGCGACCCTTCAATCGTGGTGGTCCGATCACTTTTAATTTTTGTCAGCATCCTTATAATTTCAATAAAAAATTGCGATATAGAAAAACGGTCACTTGACCTTGGATATATAATTTGATATATAAGTACTAACCATTTAGGCCAGAAATTTAAAAATCTAAATTTAGAACACCCCCGTGCCTACCAACTTTGTACAGTAATTTCGACGACGGGAATTTCGAATTTCTTCTCGTTTCAGCTCCAGCTATAGTAGTCCACCAGGCTCGTACGCGCCGATGAGTTCTCCGCGTCAGCAGCACGGAAATCAGATGATGTTGTTGCAACAACAACAACAGCAGCAGCAGCAGCAGCAACAACAACAACAACAGCAGCAGCAGCAGCAGCAGCAAGCACAGCTGCAACAGCATATGCAGTATATGCATACTCAGCAACAGCAGATGCAACAGCAACAGCAGCAGATGCAGTACAGGAGTCCCACTGGTGGTAGTCCGCCCACTATACAGTCGAGCAACGTGCCTGAGCCGAACAACAACACGACCACCAGCGAGGACAGCGACGACAGCACGCCGCATTCTGGAATGGTAAGCACACCTACGAGACGATTCGGCAATCGTTCGTACACGAGTGGTAACATCGATTCCTTCAGATCACAGGGATAAAGCGACCGTCGCCGGAGCCAGCTGACGTCGGCGCGAAGAACCAGAGGAAGCCCAAGTCGCAGAAAAAGAAGAAGAAGAGAGATCCGAACGAGCCACAAAAGCGAGTATCGTTTTTTAGTAAACCCGCAGAACAGCTCCCTGCCTTCCAATGATTTTTGGACGCACAAGTATAGACAGAATTCTGTAAAGAATAAGAAAATCAGAAAAATGTTTATAATATGTCCAAAAGTCATCGAAATCGGGAGTAGCTGTTCTGCAGTTTTACCCATCCTGTTTTTCCAAACACTCGCAGACTCTACAATGGCCGACATATTTCCGTTTTAGACCAGTGTCGGCGTACGCTCTGTTCTTCAGGGACACGCAGGCTGCGATAAAGGGTAAAAACGCGACCGCGAGCTTCGGCGAGGTGTCGAAGATAGTTGCCTCGATGTGGGATGCTTTGGACAGCGAACACAAGAACGTGAGTCCCCGTTTCGTCGCTATCGAGGCGTACGCCTGTCTTTTGTTCCATCTCTTAGTCCCTGACGTTTTATTTTAGGTTTATAAGAAAAAGACCGAAGCGGCGAAGAAGGAGTACTTGCAAGCTCTGGCGGCGTACAGAGCGTCTCTCGTTAGCAAAGGCGCGGCTGAGAACGAGCAGCCGCAACAGGCGTCCCCTCAACAACAACAGCAGCAACAGCAACAACAACAACAACAGCAACAACAGCAGCAGGTTCAGTACGCCACGTACGGGAACTACACTGGAAGTGGGACTCCCGTGAGCGTTTCGTATCAGGTGTATAGCCCGCAACCTCAGCCACCGTCTCCTCAACAACAGCACGCGCATCCGCATTCGCATCAGCATCAACACCAGCACCATCATCCGCATCCTCAGCAACAGATGCAGATGAAAAAGTCGGCTCATCATTTGAACATGACGGGGAATCCACAACAGCAACAGTCGCAGCAGGTAACTTATCTTTGGTTTCTCGCTTATCGACGTAGATTCGAAGCAGATTTCTTCGCTGTATTGAGGACAGTGCCATAAAATATGATCAATATGGATAAACACAAGCACATTCTGGATTATCAACTATTCTCCTTGTACAGGGTATGATGAACACTGCGATGGTGTCGACGCACATTGGCCAGCAATCGCAACAGCCACAGTCGCAGTCGCAGCAGCAGCAGCACATGCAACAGCAGGTCTCCCAGCAACAATACATGCAGGTGAGCATTGACAGAGTCGATAACTAGACTGTGGTAGCTGTAACTTGGAACAACAGAAAAATTGAAAGAATTGAAGAGTCTCAACTTTCGACTAACTCAAATCATTAGACATTTCCAAGTATATCTTACTTTTTTACAATTCTCTTCGAGACTAATACGGTGTATCGGTGCACTTCAGCAGGTGCAGCAGCAGCAAGTGCAACAAGTTCAAGTGCAACACCAGTCGCAGCATCATCACCAACACCAGCAGCAACAGATGTTGCACGCGAGCCCTCCCAAAGGAGATTCAATGTCGAGTCCTTCTCCGGCTGGTAGTACAGGACAAGCGACCATAACCGGTCAGCGACCAGCGTCGAACGCGTGCATCAGGCACGGTTGCCCTAATCCCGCGGTTGCGAACAGCGAATGGGAAGACGAGTATTGCAGCAACGAATGCGTCGTCAGCCATTGCAAGGACGTGTTCACCACGTGGGTCACGTCGAATCAAAATCTGCAACAGAACTTTTCCACCGTCAAATAAGATAACGTAGGATCTTGAAACGTGCGATTACCTGAACGCGTTCGGCCGTCGTCGTCGTCGTCGTCGTCGTCGTCGTCCGTTCGTTCGATCGTTCGTTCATTCGTATTCGGTACGAATATACCTGATCTAAAGCGTGTACATAAATTGACAAAGAGAACCGCGTAGGATCGAGCAATCTAAAAACCGATGACGTAAAACACTCGACTGGTGCGTGCAAGCGCGTATGCGCGGCGCGGCACCAGTCGTTTATTGTTCGTAGCTCTATATGTGCAAAACGCGAGAAGACAGTTCTGTTATCGCGGAAGAGTATTATGAAATCGCCAAAGTAGCCGATCGAATCGAACCGTAGTTCCGAAGCGTCGACGTCGTCCTCTTCTCCCTCCCCCCTGTTCTGTTTGAGATTCCTGCGCGTCAGACACGAGAAAGAACGGCAAATCGAGTGTAAGGAAAATGCATTTGTTTCTTGTAACGTTCCGTTAGGCAATCGTTTTAGGGATTACGTGTCAACGTAGAAGCACGGTACGCAACCCCTGCGCATCACTTGACGCGCACTCGGTTTCAATGTTCTTTCGCAAATCTAAGCGCGTCTTTGTCTCTGACCGTTTCTGATAACAATGTCCGAGAACCGTGCCCGGATGTCGGATATCTAGCGAAGACTCGCACGGCAACGAGCAATTTATTTTTGTATAATTATACGAATAATCGGTGGAACTATAGCAATACGAAAAGGATATCGGTGAAAGCTGTGTGGTAGATCCACTCGCCGGGTTTATCCTCGTCGACGACGGACGACTTAGGTGCGTAGATTTTTGCCGAATATTTCCGCGCGTGCGCTCGCGCGTTTTGGATTCTATTTCACGTGAGATTATGCAAATCACGAAAAAGATGCAATACGTGGAGAAACATCAGCCCGTATGTCCCCCGCGTATTAATCCTTGCCACCACCACTACCCCATTGTCGGCGGCGATTCTACGCTCTCTGATAGCTGATTCTAGACAGACGATAAATAATAATGCCAAGGAGATCCGTGAACTCTGCGTGCCGGTGTTTCTATCGATGATGCAAGCAAGCATTTTTGACAACCGTTTTTTAGTTTCTTTTTCTCGAGTATCCTCTTGTACATAGACAAAAGAAATATTCCATAGATTTTCAAAGCTCCACGATGTAAGCATAATCGGTAGTGTACCATACTATGATAAACATCCCTCGATATATCGTAAAAGAAATGTACGAAATATATAAATACAAAACAGGAAACCAATACGACGCGAGTGTACACAAGTACGTACGGTTTGTGCATGTATACGTATAGGCGATTCGCTATTGTATGTACGTATGTATAGATGTACACCGTGACAGCGTAGCTATCGTCATACACGTAAAAAAAAACAAAGAAAGAAAGGGAGAGAGAGAGAAAGAGAGACACACACCACACACTGACACACACATACACATACGCATCCACTCGGCGAGCTGAATCGGACGAACGCGTAGATAAACTGAAATCGAAGCAGGAAAACCAACTCTAAAAAGTTGTCGCGTCGTCGGCCACGTTGCGGAAGATTCTTCCCATGTTAGTCTTAATGGCGTCGATACGTATACGGAGAGAGAGACGATAGAAACTGAAGAAAAGCAGGAGAAAAAGACGTGAAACAGAACGAAAGAATGTAAGAGAAATGGAAATAAATCTAGAAAAGCTCGAATTACTTATCGTAGTGCTAGCACTTTGCGCCGAACGTATGCATACACGCATGGGTATGGGTGTAGGTGTGTAGGTGCGTGCGTGCGAGCGTGCGTCCGCGTGTATGTATGTATATGTACAATGGTGATTCGAAAAAAAAAACGAGTTGATTTGAATTCCTGTTGATTTCTGTACAAAGAGATACGATTAAACGAATGTCAGTGTGGAACATGCGTAACGCTTATCGGGGAGTTTCGCGCGCTCGTGTGCGATACACCGTCACACAGTGGAGGGACATGGGGAGAGAGGTGCAGCCGAACACTCTCTCATTCTTCCTGTCCTGGGGTAGGGGGGTCAAGAGACACTGCAAAGCGTCGGTAACGTATATGTAACACAATGACTATACCTTTTATTTAAAGTTATTTTACGAGGTACATTTATATACATAAAAAATGTATGATTAATACGTTTAAGCTTACGCAATATAGACATTCGTACACGTGCAATAACGTAATCGTAACATTTGTTTATCATCAACTTTAGCTTCTTATTCTGGTTTCGATGCGAGTCCACGAATATACATCTAACTGTATCGATTTTCTACGAACGATACCGGAATGTTGCAAGTTTCTTTGCCCGAAACTCATAAAACTCTCGTAAATTGTCAACAATTTATAAAGGTCCGTCGCACGCGAAATGGAACAAGTGGCAACGAAAAGTTTGGTCGAGCCGAGCCGATAACATCGCCTAAGGGACGCGGGTGGAAACGGGTCGAGGAGAAGATAGAGGAGGCAGAGAGGACGATGCCGAGCTGTGGACATAATATTTTCACGGACGAACACACAGTGTCCCGTCGTTTCCGTTGATGCAGCCAGGTTTTGGGGAGATACGAGGAGCAAATGGGAAAACTCGGAGGAAGGGTTCGTCGTCTTAAGCTCGCGACACGAGTCGACCAAAAAATTGTTTCGCGCGCTTGATAATTCCATGATTTTTTGGTAAAAACACGAGACGACACGCGACGAACGCTTGAGATTCTTCACGGACAAAGCTTCGAGAGCGCGTCCGAACGCATGGCGTTCGTTCTCCTTGTATGTACTCCGATGTGCCTTTAACCACGCGAGGCTCTTTTTTTTCTATTTCTATTTCATCCGCGTGGATACACAATCGTGCAGGTACGTCGCTTGTTCGCGTGTCTCTCTTTCTCTCTGTGTTTTTCTTTTTCGTGTTTTTCATCAAATGCACGACACAAAAATAAATGCTCCTATTTCAATTACATATCCGTCATTCTCTCTCACAGCCATTCGCGCGCACACGCATACACGGACACACGCTCTTATACATACACGCGACACGCACGCACGCGCACAGACAACAAACGCGCGCGCGTCAAATTTTCAACAGTTTTTTTTCTTTTTGTCGCGTAGTACTCTCTTGCGTACAGATTACAGCATGCATACAGAGGCGCACGCACTCGCACGCGTATCATTAATAATTAAACATAGCTCGTTAAATTTCTTCTGTTTTTTTTACAAAATATCACAAAAATCACACCAGCCTTTGTTCACGATAAAAACAACCAAATGTTGCTATTCCGTTCGAGGGAAATAGAATCGCTGCATTCGCGCGACACGCTGTGCCGTTTCTCGCTCGATTGGCCAGTTGGTTAGTGGTAGTAACTACATCCGCTGGTCAAGGAGGGTCGAGGGAGCCTGGCAGTGGGATGTTCAAAGGGGCAAAAGACGATCCAGACACGGTGTACCTGATCGGGAAAAGGCTGAGGATGAGGTGTACAACATGCGCAGCTCGCTCGTGGAGCTGGGAAAAGATCCTGGCCTCAGCGGCCCTCCTGCTGTAGGCCAGAGTACGGCTGCGACGAAGCCTACTGAACCCGCCCACCCGGCGGGCTCAGCTACTAGGGACAAGGAGGTATATCAAATACAGCCTTCGCAAGATCCCACGCCAAAAATGGGGACTACCTTAAAAAAGGCGAGCATAGACCACAGGAGTGCCTTGGACGCATCATAGGCACCATTAGCGAGGGTAAGGAGACTGAGGCGTTGAAGTGCGAGGAGTAATCCCCGAAGGGGATTGGAGCCCTGATCTTTGCAGGGAAAAGCTAGATCTGGGCTGTCCAACGTCTTCCCCGTCGCTGCTTTACGAGCCTACTCCTAGTCATTCGGCTCCCCCACTAATTGATACATTTGCCGTATTTGGGAGAGAAAGAGAGATAATAAAACAGGTTTTGATTATTGTTAAAGCTCTTGAATGCAAGCCGTGCCCTGGAAGAATAAAATAAAAATTCTCTGCACTAATTGTGAGAAATAGAAATAAAATTCTTTCTTCCCCCAATAAATTCATAAAATGAAGCTAGTTCTAACGTTTGCGAAACGTTAAGAATTTACACCGAGAAGTTTTAACAATGAGGATTAGTAAAAAGCTACCAAATCTAAAAGCTGTCTGCGAGCAACTTGTTGGGCAGCCTCGAACTAGATCAACTGCGTCAGGAGATTGCGAAGGAGTACGGAAACCACGGTTGTGGGCAAAAAGAAGCGTGGGAGGCACCGTACACCGATTTCCTGGAGAGTCTTAACAAGTAAAAGATGCCCCAGCATACCCTGCGAGGGCTATTGCTGTTTCTGCCTGAGGTTGTGTTCGAGGACGGCGTATATTTACTTATACGAGTCCAATCGGCCGGGCGAAATAAGCGTATGACGATGCGGACGTGGAATCGCGGGCAACGCAACGGAGAAGAAGAAAACGTTCGAGGTGACCCTAACGCTACTGTCTTTTAAACGAGAAATCGTAGTAGTCGTCGATTGCGACTCGTAACGAGGGGGATAGAGATCGCGTGCGCGCTTCCAGCGTTTCCGGTCGGTTCGTCGAGGATCCTCTCGGATGAACAAGAAAGAAAAAACTACCTACCGATCGAGTCGACGTTTCACGGTCGACGTCGCGGAGGAGACTCCTCGCGAACAGGTGGGATTTTTGAACGGCGGCGCGGAGAAAGGTTTCTACACAGTTTCGGACGAATATTCATATTCAACCGGCCTGCGTTACGTCGGATGGATGCAAACGGATGGAGATGATGCCGCGCGGTCGCTCGTGGGCACGCGAAAAACGCAACAATGTCGCAAAATGTCGTGTCACGCCGCGTACAAGGGGAAACGGCGCTCGACGGAGAAGATTTGTCGGCTGGAGGATGATTACTCCAGACGGCTACGGGTTCATTTGCCGTCGTCCTGTTCCATGGGCTCCTCGGAGACTTCGCGGGAATGTTCTGGGGTGGTCCTGCAAGAAGCACACACAATGTATAAAGGACCTAATTTTCCAATAAGGTCTTCCAATAAGAGCGATAGATCTTTCAATTGTCACAGTCGCCATATTCGTTGTTCAATTGTTAGTGTCACATGTTATTTGTACTCAGTAATACTCTGAAAATCATCATGGATAGATACTCAATTGCTCAACGCTTTGAAATTATTAAAAATTATAGCTTTATTGAAAACGTAATTCAACGATAAGATTATATCGAGAAATACGGCTGTCAAATTGGCCTCCAAGATCTTGCGACTTGACGCCATTAGACTTTTTCTTGTGGGGCTATGTTAAGTCTCGTGTTATTTTTTAATTCGTGTTTTCTCTATACATATTATACTTTAAAATAAAGCAGTGGGTACTAGATTATCTTCCGTATTTCGTTTTATTTCAATTCAAAGTTCTATCGTTCTTATTGAAAGACCCTGTACTTCTTCGTGTGATCGGCGTCTTCGAGACGGTGAGACTCACGTTAAATTGGTAGGCTGCTGCATCGATAGAGAGGCCATCGCGGAGACCGTCTCCGTTTCGTCGCGCTCCTTCTGGCCGGCTTCGATCGCGCTCATCGTCACCGTGTGGGCGTTCACCTTAACGCAAGGCCAGTGCGACATCTGCATCGTGAGAGACAGCGACATAAGAATAAGAAGAGAGGCAGAAACGAGTTGACAAGGTTGAATGAAATGTGGTAGACAAGGCTATGATGAAGAACCGTGTCGAAGGGGAAAAAATGATGGAGTAGAAGAAAGCGAGCGATCGTACCTGGACGGCGATAGTTTTCTGGAGCGTGTCGATCGCGTTTTGGCAAGGGATCCTGGTGAGCTCCTCTTCCCGGAGTTGGCTGGGTTCGTCGCCGAGTAACGCGCGTACGCATTCCTGCGCGGAATCGCAAATGGCGGCGAGGTCGTAGCCGCCCTCCAGGGCGAGGACGACCTTGCCGTCCGCCAGACCAAGCAACTGTTGCGTCATCTTGCCGAAACAAGCGGGGCTGACCTTGTAGCCGCCTAGGGGCGCGGCGTGGCCGACGGCCGCGTCGAATCCGGCCGAGACGAGCACTATGCTCGGTTCGAACGCCTTCGCGATCGGCATCACGATCGTGCGGAACGCGGCGAGATACTCGGCGTCCCCCATCGGCGGGTTCAGGCCGCCGGACCAGGCGACGTTCACGTTGCAGCCGAGTCCCTCGCCGGCGCCGCACTCGGTCGACCCGCCGGTCCCCGGGAAGAAGTTACCTTCGTCGTGCCTGTGTATCGACAGGTACAAAACTCGCGGATCGTCGTAGAACATCTGCTGCGTTCCGTTCCCATGGTGGACGTCCTACGGTACAGAGAGAGAGAAAGACAAAAACACGGGCCGCGCTTTCTTCGACGAGGAGGCCGTTGCCATATCGTATCACAGAATAGAATATAAAATAGAGAATAAAAGAGAAAAGAACAGAACAGAAAAGAATAAAATAGAAAATTCCGATAGAAGCCGATCTGAGACGATACTAATCTGTTTTTCTGAGTCGATAAGGCGGTCTCGTGCGAGCCGAGGGACTGCCGAGGGACCGACGAGGGACCGACGACGACACCGATCACCACCGGATGATACCCGAGTGGCGGCTGGTGGTGTTCTCTAGGTCCCCCGTCACCCGTCACCCGTGGCACGGAACGCGCCCAATTCGCCGAATCTTTTTCGAGAGTCGAGAATCGAGAGCTTGCCTTACCCAATCCAATATCATGATTTTCCGAACGTCAAGCTTTTGCTGGAGCAACCTCGCGGCGATTGCGACCGAATTGAAGAAGCAGAAACCCATAGCCTGATTGGTTTCGGCGTGGTGTCCCGGTGGTCGCACGACGGCGAAGCCGTTCTTAATGTCGCCCATCACCGTTTTGAAGGCCAGGTCGACCACGCAGCCTACTGCCATTCTGGCGGCCGGCGCGGTATTCAGTTCGTTCCACGTCGTGTCCGAATCGACGCCCACTCCGCCGCAAGGCAACCGAACGAAATTCTTGATCGGCAGTTGAGAGAGCTTCGAGACGTCCAACTTTTGTCGATTCATCGGATTCGTCCCTGTGCGAAGCACAATTTATTCCCTGTCCGTGCGTCGCCATCGAAGGCAACGGGCTCGCAACGAAAACCGGGAGACAAGGGATTAACGGGACTTAACGGGTACCAAGGACGGGAA
The DNA here is from genome assembly GCA_028455605.1 of Lasioglossum malachurum. Lineage (NCBI taxonomy): Eukaryota > Metazoa > Arthropoda > Insecta > Hymenoptera > Halictidae > Lasioglossum > Lasioglossum malachurum. The sequence continues at coordinate 20,967,894 of CM052318.1, read as the reverse complement.
CCGGGGTGGAGGAAGAGTCCAACGACAAAAGAGATTCGCTCGCGAATAACTCACCAAAGAGAAGCGCGTGCGCCTCGCTGTGGCACGTCTGTATCTCCTCGAGGGTGGCCTTCCGCGATCTGATCCGATCGCATCTCTGAAGCAGACCGGTCTCCGAGAGTCGCGCCCAGACGCTCTGCAATCGGCCACCGTGCTCTGGGTGACCGCGCACCGTTTCCCCGCACACGCACGCGTGTTTCAACATTAACGGGTCGTAGGCCAATCCGGTGGTTGGTCGATGGGAGGAAGATCGCGTGAATAGATCCGCGCCTCCCGGCTGGGGACCTACGGACGCACCAAATTTTTACATTTTAGTCATTCTACCAAAAAGAAAACGCATCGAACGTTCTCACTCCGAATCTTACCCAAGTGAACCAATGGACTCGAGAGCGCCCTGGACAAAGGTCTGGCGCACGATTGACTGCTCTTGCCCGTGCCCGATCCTCCACCTCCTCCACCACCACCTCCACTCCCGCTGCTGTTCCCGCTGTAGGCCGTGGACTCGTTCGAGATCTGAAGCGTATGCCTCATCATCAGGTCCCTCTGCTGCTGGAGAAACTGTTCTCGATCTCGCTGCTGCTTGGAGATCTCGCTCTCCTCCTGCAGATCTTTCTTGCCGCCCGTTAAGTCGATCACTTCGGATTCCTCAGACTCTGGCGCCTCGTCCAGCTGATTCGCCTGACCCCGGGATCCGACTCGCGTCAACACCGTCTGACGGATTTGCTGTTTCAGGTAGTTGTGCGCTTGCTGCTGGTCGTGCAACTGCTTCTCCGCCAGGTACTCCTCATAGTGGGACTGCGGCGCCATCATGCCACCCTGCAGCATTGGGTGGCCCAACGGCAACGGCGCCGACTGTGTTCTACCTGCGGACACGAATGATAAACCAGTGTGAATTATGGTCGTCGTGTTTTTCGGAAGGGATAAAAAAGGTTGCACGCGCGGGGATGACTGCCGAGACGCGCGTCCCTCTGATCCCCACTTATCCGTTGGTAGCGATGCCTTAACAACCCTCTCAAAATGTGTGCCATCAAGGCGAAACTGTGGATTCGCCGCGCGTCTCGAGCACTCGCCGGCTCCGGGTTTGCCAGTAACAAAGAGAGAACATACTACCTAAAGGCCGGTGACCAGCCTTTTGCAGTCTCGCGTGCGCTACTTGCGTGTCCGTGATCGGCGACGCAGCCGCGGCGCCATGGTACACCGAGGCGGACGGGTGTTGCCTGTTGGTTACCGTCGGGTGCTCTAAATTCTGCATCTGCTTGTGCACGTAGCCGGAATTCCCCGATTCGCCCTCGATCACTGTCAGCGACGGGTAGAACGGCAACGTGCCCGGTAGCATCTGCCCTGTTAACGGCATTCCCAGCCTCGCCGTGAACGCTGCCCTCACCTCCGCTTCGGAGACGGTCGCCAACTTGGTGCCGGTCTGAACAACGAGAAAACCGTACCTCCTTAGCGTCTCGTCAACCATCGTAGCGACTCAAGTGGACATTATTACGCTATTACATATGAAATGTCCGACTTTAGAATGGAAATGTAATGAAGCTATTTGATCTGGAAAGGAAGGGGGTAGTCTCGTTTCCAGGATTGTATGGGTACAGGATGCACCTTCTCATTTCTCGATACTGATGTTTTATCTAGCGCTTATGACTACTGAAAAACCCCATCTTCGCATTATCGAGAAATGAGGACGCACATCCCGCAGCCTTGCAATCCTGGAAACTATCTCCCTTAAGACTCTTACTATCCGGATGTTCGATCTTTGAATTACTCATTATAACGGATTGAGATCGGGATCCGAATCATAATGATACAATGAGTACAAGGTTTTAAGGCCCTAAGCCGGTTTTAAGGGCACTGACCGTGTTGCCACCGGACGGAACGTGAGGTCTACCCAGGGAAATGTTTGGCATGGACGGCGAGCTGAATAGCGAGAGGTCCGAAAGGCTGCCTTGCTGACTGCCGCTGGTCAGAGGTCCTCCGTACGGGGTGTTTTCGCTTTCCTGCAAACAAACAAAAGAGCAGTGTTATCGCACCTTGGAAGATGAACTACGTGGGCAAGGAAACGGGGCCGACCAAGCCTGGTCAACTGATTACTGCTGATCACGAGTTGCCAGACAAAGTATTTACGCTTCCCGTTCTATTGGCAATTAGATGCCCAGACCTGGGGCAGAGTGTTCAGGTGTAAACTCACTTCTTGAATGGCCGCCGAGTTCCCTCCAGCGGTTGGACTCGCCTGCGAGTTGCCCACGGTCGGCGGTGAGTTAGGCCCAGACTCCGGATTGCTGCTAGAATCTGCAAAAGGTTTGGTCAGAGAGCAGCGGCGTGGCTGTCGAAGCGCGTGCCTTGCCGCGTGCCGCGTGCGAGATCATGTTCTCCAAATTCGAATCCGGAAGCTCCGAGTTCGAGTTTGAAATCGCGCGAGGATGCGTCGCGTGGCGTTTGCCAAAACGAGCGACGCCTAAAGATCGATTTATACTATCCGCACAGACTCACAATTCCGAAATTACAGAAACGATTTCACGAGAAACGACTGAATTGACTTCTTCATTAAAGCACACATAATGAAAACAATGTTTAAGTGAATTCAATCTTCTCTCTTGTATAAGGCGTCTTGTAGGTTCAGACCCCGTTCAGACACGACGGAAACCGCGCGAATTGCGTTTTCAGTTGTCCGACCGCGCGGACACGTGCGAACGAATACGAAAACGCTAATGTAAATAAGATCCCCGCGGTTTCCGCCGTGTCTGGACGGGGTCTTAATGTTTAATTCCGTGTCAATGCGGATAGTATGAATCGACCTCGAATTTGAAGACCGCCGAAGTCGCCGCGAGACGATCGCGACGCATCTCGCCGGCGTGATCTCGCTCTCGAGATATGTTAATCGATTACGACAGATTTCTCGTCGACATGCTGTTACTGGACACTGGCATAAAGGCAAAAAAAAATCAACGATCGATTAATCGAAAACTCTGGGTGCAAAAGAACCGTTTGCTAATGCTCACGCAGGAGAAGTTGTCGGTAATCCGACGATCGATTTTCTGTATTTTCTCGATTTCGAGTTCGATCGCGCGCGCGTACTTGCAACGTACTTGCTAATAGTGACTTCCGTTTGAGGTGCGATAGCAGGCGATCCTTCCGGCGTGCCGTCAGGGGCGAGTTTCTCGACGCAGCCATGTTCCTCTCCACGCGTTGCTTTAGTCGCACCTTCAGCAGGTTCGGCTCCGAGGCTGGCCAATTTTAGCCAGGGTTAGTTGTTGTTGGTCGTCATCGTAACGAACCGGAGGGTAAAACGGTTGCGAACACAGAGATTGGGGACGAGAGGACGCCGGTCCAATCAGGAGCGGGAGCCGTTTTAACACAGGGATCGAAATATGTACACGACTACCTTTCGTTTCTGAACGAATTCTCTTCAGACTTTATATTCAACAATTCACCTACCGGCAGCCTATTAAAAAAAAAACTCTTAGCCATGGATCGTAAACTTTAAAAAATGTCGAGAGACCTTACTGTTAGGCACTTCGGAAAGTGTTCCCGTGGATCGGATATTTTAGACTCTGTCCAATAAAAGTTATTTCAGGGTACATTGTGAATAGCTTCATTGTTGCAGTACCATCCATTGAATGGTATTTGCGACAATGATCGATAACTTTTCTAGATATCGATGAACAAAGTACCGGTCTCTGTAAAATAGAAACAGCTTTATTTTCGTACATGATCAGTTCTACTCGAACATAAAACTTTCTTTAGCTGCCGTCGTCGGAACTTATAAACGCGAGGACGTTTTTAAACAAAGTACTACGATCCACGCTCGAAATAGAATCTATTAAAAAGTTCCGCAACTCTTTCGATCCCTGATTTCAGCCGGATGATGGAAACCGGAGAATGTTAGAGCGACGAAACGTAGGTGAGAAGCGTCACAGCGAATCGTCGTTCCCGAGGGGAGCCGACGACTCGCTCGTGCTCCACCGATTGTTATCGTTGGGAGGAAGGCGATGAATCGATTCAGGCAGTATCGTTGGATCGCAAAAACCATGCTTTAGTAGGCATACTACCGTACATAGGCACACAGAGACAGAAAGAAAGAGAAAAGAAAATGAACGGGGGAGAGGCGAAAGAAAAACAGAACGGATATAGGGGGATACAAGAGAGACAAACAGACAGATAAAAAGAAACGAGAGAAAGAAAATAAAATGTGAGGGGAGAGAGAAAAACTACGTCTTACCAAGTAATATGCGAATCACTCGACACCACGGGATAATTTGGCATGACGCTTGTATACGCGTTCACGCGTCTACGTACCTGTTTTCCGAAGAGGGAAATCGTCGGCGAACTTCTCCTGGAGCATCTGCGGCATTCGATAGGGATGCGAGGCGTTCGCGGTGCCCGCCGATTCCGATTGTGGTTGCAACCTGCCGGACAAACGTTGTCGCCTTCAAAAGCCAATCGCGAACAACCATCGCCCTTGCATACACCGACTGCCACTAATATTCGGACGCTCTTCAAAACGATAACTTTTTCAATATGGGACATTTGTTTCATTGCGACTTTTGTTTCAGAAGTTAGAACAATACTTTGAGTAAAATGCAACTGGTCCGAATTGCAGAGAAAATACTAGAAGCTGTATTTTACAATATTTTTAGCGTGGGTGAATATTTGAAAAATACGTTTTGTAGATCTGTGTCAATTACACATAATTCTGAACATTTCATTGAGGAGATTAACCCTTAGCAGTCGAGGGGTGACTCAGAGTCACCCTTTACCATTATTCGCAATATTGTTCACGTTATTAACACTAGAACTAAACACAATCGGCATACATTGCCTTATAATAATGAAATATGTACTTCAACAGAGAGAAGTTGGCTAAACGAATTTCTCAGAAAAACATTCATAATTGTAATATTTCTAATAGAAGAAATCAGAAGCAAGTCATTTTGACTCATCCGGTAGTTCTAGTGTTAAATATGTTGGTATCCAATCAAGTATGAGGTATTATATCAATTTCATTATTAATGTTCAAGTTAAAATAGCTGCGACTGCAAAGGGTTGAAACTCTTCTTTCAGAAGTCTCACCAGCTCCTGTATCCAGGTGTACCAGGTATAGCCCCATTGGCAGCCGCGGCAGCCTCCCTCTGCTTCTTGTTCACGAGGAAACTCTGAAACGGTGAAGACCAAGTGGTGTCAATCGGTTACAGCGCGGAATCATCAAAGAATTCGTCGCAGCAAATACCTGAAGCCGTTGCTTAACCTCCGTCGAAGCGATCGCGCTGTGATCGTGCTTGTCCTTCTTCCTGAGGGCCTCGAGCCGCTCCTTTTCCCTTCGTTGTTCCTCCAGTTGCTTCTGCTGTTCCCACACCTGCGGCAACGATCCTTGTTATAGTCTGAATTGTTTGGAGAAACGCAACACATCGTAGTCTTTATCATTACCTTCAATTGGTGCATCTGTTGTTCGTGCAGCTCGATCAGCTGGCGTTCCTGCGCCTGATACTGTTGCCGCAGGATCTGCTGCTGGAGCTGGTGTTGTTGTTGCAGCTGCAAGAATATGCACCGAGCTTTAGCAACAAGCGAGGACAATGATATTAGAACGACGTTGAACGAAACGCGTGAAATGCCGGAACAACGTCGTTACCGTCTCGACAAGACGGATCGGAAAGTTGCCGACTAAGTTTGACGATTTATTAGACTGCGGATCTTTATGCAAAACACAGGTCGTGCACTCTGAATTCACCGATTGACTCTTCAAATCGTGAACATTCAGTGGATGTTATTAATCGTTCTTGCAACGATTACCCAGTTAGATTGTCATAGTGATTATTTAAATACACGTATACACGAAATTACCTCAAGCAGCGATAGAAGAAACTATGTGTACAGTATACAATTAAATAAGTTTTTACATCGGCTCATTGTTGTGCGCGAGAAAACTCTGAATTCCAAAAGGGTGAATTTGGAAAACAAAACCTGTAAAAATCGTTCAAATTATTTTCTCTTGTAATAATTTGGCTAAGTCGAGAATAATATACCAACACCATTCAATTCCTCTAATAGGTAAATGCATAAAATCCGCAGTCTGTTCATTAGTATAGTAAGGACCAGCGGATTTTTATGCAACATAAAAATTGTCTGTGTTAATATCGAGATACAGTAGCTGCATTTATTTATTTTCCGAATAGTGTCAATAAATAAGAAACAATACAACAGTATCTTGAAATTCTTTGAATGTACTGTTTTGCACTTGCATTGATCTACTCGTTTTTTTGTCATAAATGCATAAAATCCGCAGTCTAGGTAGAACTGTTGAACCGAACGAGGGGATAGATTGAACAGAAGGAGGAAGGAAAGGAAAAGCGAAGGAGAAAGTCCCTTGAAATTTTTCAACGACATTAGGAATGCCGATTAATGTCGAATCAATGACGATAAATTCCTCGATTTCGTAAGAACGTCGATCAAATCGTCCGACGAACTTTTACGTAAGTAGACCATTTTTTATTGCAACCCTTTGCGGTCGTGTGTCCAGTGCGACTGGACAACGATCTTGTGTTTAGACCGCGTATCACCGATACGTTCGCGAACGAGTCTTTCTTGTTTACGCTGTGTCACTCGACACGCTGCATTGTGTTTATACTGTGTAGACTGCGGATCTTTATGCAAGATAGAAACGCTTTGCATTAATTACAAGGTACTGGAACGAAGTAAATACGTTCTGCATTAATTACAAGATACTGGAACCAAATAGAACTGTTCTGCATTAATTACATGGTACTGGAACCAAACAAAACTGTTCTGCATTAATTACTCGACACAAATAAAAATATATTTCTGCATTTAACGATTCGAACAAGTCGATGATCAATTTTAATCTTCCTGCCACTTGATGCTTCTCCTAGCTATAAATGCATACAATCCGCAGTCTAATAAATGTGTCTGAAAAATTCGGAAAAAATTCACCGTCGCTACTGCATACGATATCTCATGAATTTTTTCGTAATTTCTCGTTAAGCAGAACAGAAGAAGTAGAGCATAACTCATTAAATCGTGCTCACCCTATAACTACCCTTGTGGTATGGGTAGCGACTTGAAACTTCCACAGAGGGTTTTCTTTGAGGGCCCTATCGAATGGTATGAAGAAAGATCAATTTGGTTTGGGGGCACATCCGACCACCTTATCCGGCTAGAGGAGAAGGTAGGAATATGAGATAGAGTAGAAATATGAGACACCGAGGTTTTCGACCAATCCGCGATATTCATAGCGAGAGAAGATAAAATTCAGAGAAATTCCAAAATCCCAGAGAAAAGCTCAAGTCGTTCGGTAGAATTTTCAGAGAAGTCATACAGTCTCGAATTTCGTCGTGGACCGTATCTAATCTGAGAATTTTTGTCGATTCGAAAGTGAAATGGGTATCTGATATTCCTACCCCTCCTCTATACCGTTCGCGTCCGATTACTTGAACCCGGAATCCAACGATATTCGAGGAGCGTTCGTAGCGAACGATTGCGGAGGGAATTCGGTGGGCGGAAGATGGGAGATCCGTTTGTTTGGTGGTGATGGCGGATACGTTACCTCTAGTATCTTTTGCTGGAGCGCGTGACCGTGGAGGGTGGCCGTGGTTGGATCGCCGGAGGCGGTGTGATAGACGTTGGGTGTCAAGGTGGCCGTAGCACCGCCAACTCCGCCGACCAAGTCCCGCGGTCTAGACATGGGTGAGCCCGGCGTGTCCCTGGCCATTTCTGCGCACACACAACAACCACCGATCGCTCGAGTTTCGCTCTCTTTACCCCCCTCTGCCACCCCCTCACTCTCTCTCTTTCTCTTTCTCTCTAGGCGCTTTCGTCTATCTCGCAAACACGACGGAAGCGGGATTAATCTCGGAACGGGCGTCGAACGTCGCAAGAGATACGCGACCGCGAAAACTGCCACGGGCTCGTCCGCGCGCGATCATTATCGGCGTTGAATCGTCACTCGCGACTCGATAGCACGGCTATTTTTAGATGTCGCGAGCGCGCGTGCACGCCGTGCCTTATCTGCAGCCCGTTGTGTTCGCGGCTCGAGCAATTTCACCGAGCCCGTCGCGATACACGCGAATCGGACCGAGTCGGATCGTGATCGATCAAGGAAAAGACTGTGCAACACGGAATGCCGAGCTGCGAGAGGCTAACGAGCGGTCAGCGAGACGCGGTGAGTAAGCTCCGGCGATGAGGAAGTTCGCACCGGGTTGCACCGGTTCCGGAACTCCCGTACACTCGAACGCGAACCCGAGCCAGCCCGACTCGGACGACGTGACGCACAGTGGGCCAGAATCGCGAGAGGCTGGACGAAATTTATGTAAAACTGGGTGTACGGGACTCTAAAAGTGACTATTATGCACTGTTTCATATAAAAGATCAGAGAGCTTTTTATTTGGATTTTTAAATGTATTGGATAATTTTTCTGAATGGTAAATTAGAAAGATTAGAAGCCGTCATTCTGACGTAAATCTAGTATGGCTTACAAACAGAACGGTTTTGGCTTGTATTTTTTAATTTTAGTATTATTGTCTACCTTCGGTATAAGACGACGACTAGGGACGGCTTTCAACGTATTGCGGATGAGGGTACCTATTCGGCTTGACACAGTGTCGGCAGATCAGGGGAACATAGTTACCCCCTCCCTGCCACTACCGGGTTAGTCACGGCGCAGACGTAACGCGACGAATAGAGGCTTGAAATTATAAAAGGCTCGAGCGAAAGTGAGCATATTGAAATTGTTATTAGATCTTCTACTTGTTACGAAATCACTTCCTACAACAAAAAATTGTCTCGCAGTTACAGCTGGGAGTTGCCGCAGCCAAATTTTGAATTCATCTCTCGATTCTTCCTCGAACGATCGTCGTGTACTCCTATGACCTAGAAATTTCGCCGGAAACGTTCGTGTCACCTATAGTATTCGAGTAACGGAATTTCGTCGAGGAAACGGGCTTTTCGACGCGGCGTGCGACGACGTTTCGAACGCGGTTTTCCGCTTGACTCACCCTTTTGCGGCAAATGCGTGAACGCGGACGCGATCTCGACGCTTCTATAGCCCACGTCTTCTGAAACAGAACAGAGAATCGGTTCAGCGATTTCGATGATCGAACGGTGCTGCGTTGCTTCCCTCTCTCTCTCTCTCTCTCCCTCCCTCTCTCCCTTTCTCTCTACACCTATCTCACTATCTTTGTCTGCGTGTGGCTCACGTCGGGGAGAGGCGAAAATGGGTCCAAAATGGCTGGCCGATGGTAGTAGCGATCGCGAAAGAGAATGGACGAGCATCGAGTTAGCGAACGAGCAGAGGTCACTGCACGCTGCATTCCTTCGAGTCAAGTCCAAGGTTAATCGAAGGAGGGCCGTTCTCCGACGCGCGTGCTTCGCTCTTCTCCCTTTTTCCTTCGGCCCGTCGATACCAGGAACCGCGAAACCTCTGCTCCGAAAATGGGATCGTCGGCTTCGGGATACACGTATCGTGAGATTCTCTCTCTAGCGGTTTCGTTTCGAATACCGTTTGTCTCGTCTCGTCTCGTCTCGTCGCGTTCAGCTTCGCGACGCCGACCGCTGCCAACGAAGGAGACAATTAAGGCCCACATTGATTAGAGTAATTGCCACAAAAAGCGTTGTCCGGATGTACGCGTTTAAACCCTGCCTAGTTATCAATTACACGAAAATTTTACCGCACGACCGCCTCTCACGTTCTTCTTCCACGAGTGGTCGTCTCTTAGAGGATCCTCTCTTTCTCGAAAAATTTCAACGCTCGTCTCGAATCTACCTACACGCTTAGAACACTACTTTCGTTAGGTTCTTTGTCCGTCTAACGCCCTCCCATGAACTACGAAACTGGAGTATATTTGTGAGAAGCCAGCTGAAGTTCGACGTGCTGTGAAACTAATATTCAAGTTATAAATATGTTTTTCTGAGACATCTTTTTAGTGAACTTCTCTATTGAAGTACACATTTCAACAAAACTGGTACGAGATCTAAATGAATGCAATTTTGTCATTATTAGACCGCGGATTTTATGCATTTATGACAAAAATGTATTTGTGTAATGTATTGTGTAAATGTATTTGTAAATGAAACTAATACACCAGCGTATTAGTTTCACCTTAACAAGATCATCAAAAGAAGAATGAAATTTTTATTTGGCTCCTGTGTCTTGCAAACAATGCAAACATTTTTTATTATCCATAAAGATCCGCAGTCTAGTCATTATTATAAAGCAATGTATGCCCGTTGGTTCTTGTGTTAATACAAATATATGCATGATCCAGATATTATCCGGAGCAGGTGCTCTAAAGATACGTGTCCATTTGAGAGTGCTCCCACATTGTCCACCGAGAATTTTTATCCTCCGATAGTTGAACAGTTGAACAATATGTATTCCCAGACAGTTACTCTGAAACGCATAGTCTATTTGCTGAGATGGACTGACAGCTTTATGTCGAACGCGCTCGGAACGAGCCGCGAAATATTTCAATAGAAGAAATCCGCGTCTAATCCAATTGTCCGAGGGTACACTGTAAATCTGCTTAGGATGTTTGTCAGCGTTTCGAATGGCTGTCCGTCGAGGGAAGCGTTTCTAGCGCTTCCGTTTCTCGTCACCGTGTGTCCGTCACCCCGGCGCGCAGCGTTTTCACGTTTCGCGTTGTTCGAGGTTGGCCGGCGTCGCGACGCTTGTCGGTATTATTAGCGGACGAATGTCGGTGTGTAGGTCGGGCAAACTGTTGCTCGAGAACCCCCTCGGGGACTGCGCCGAGCCGTGGTACACGGATTCGCGTCCCCGAGGCACCCGAGCCGATAATTCGACCGGAGGCGGCTGCGAGGACACCGTTCCTCGAACGATGCGAGGCGGGTCGTCGCAACAGGTGGGTCGGTACTCGGGTACACGGGTACGATCGCCGATTCAAAACACGGCAGACGCATAGTAAAACTCTCGAACCACTGCGTCGGCGTGTAACACGTCCAAGCGCTTCGGGACCGTTCGAGACGAGGTGGAGAGAATCGAGTTTCCTTTTTGGCTCCCATAACAAGCCCACTGCCATCTTTTCGGCACCCGCCGCTGCGAGGCTACCAACCGGGTCGGGAAGCTACGCTGACTCGAGCAATTCGTTGGATACCCTTAATTGTAATTACAGAGAAGCAAATTGTGCAAGTCTAAATTAAACTTTCAACGTTTCGATCCCTATGTGGATCATTCTCAAGAAAGATCTCTGCACAGATTTCAGGTTCGTTTTTAAGTTCACTCGTTCATCACAGCTCTCGAACATGACCGCGCCCTTACGCGAGAGTAAGCTTGTGAACGGGCAATTGGCTGGAAACCCGTTTGTCAGTGTGCAGAATTATTTCACGGTTTAAAAAGATTCAATTTCCGAATTGTGTCTTGACAGTGATGTCTGACTAGAATCTTCCATGAGCTAGCAGAATTGCTCAAGCAATTCGCTGGAATTGTCGAGTGTTTGAATATGGTAGGTTTGTTGGTAGAGTAGGATTATAACAAACATAAATATACTGTTTGCGAAATCAACCGTTATCGTTCGCTCGGGTCTTCCAGTACAAGACATTTTTGCGCACGCATAAATTATCTAACATGGCTAACGTTTCGGACTTTGGAACTTTGCAGAGTTATCAATAGACTGCGGATCTTTGTACGAAATTAAAATGTTCCACCTCGATTCAAACATATTAAGCAGACATTGCTATTTCACGTTACTTTATAAAGATAACAGAACTGCACCTACCTAAATTAGGCATTCTCTTAAATAATATATATATACCCTAAAAAAATCAATTTGTTGAATAATTCCTCATGGTCCAGTTATATAAAAAAAATTCTGCGCAATGTACAACTACGAAAGTTCAATTTCGGCCAGAGAAAACGGGTTTCCAGCTCACCGTGGAACGGCGATATCGGGGAGCATGAGCTCGAGCATGAGAACGCTCGCGGGCAAGGGTTGCGGGCGAGAAAAGAGAGAGGGAGAGAGAGAGAGAGAGAGAGAGAGAGAGAGAGAGAGAGAGAGAGGAGATAGAGGCGAGCGTTTCGCCGAAGAGGAGTCGACGGAACTTTTTACTCGTGTTCCTGGCCGGTGGCCGACTAGCTAAGATTAGACGTACGCTTGCTATATATAGGATGACATTTATATACGCGCCTACTAAACGCGGCGAACGTACACGCGTTTCGGTCTCCCTCTCTCTTTCTCTCTTTCTTCTGCTCTGTTGCCGTGTTTCATAGGTTCCTTCGTCCATCCCTTCGATCTCTGAATGCGACAACTCCGAGCGGCAACGACGCGATCGGCCCGAATTCACGAGCGATTTTCAATTTTCGAGGGACGGGAAGATGGGCAAGGGACCGCGGGGCCGGCCCGTCGGCAACGGTGCTTGACCGCCCGCGTTCTAAATTGATCCCGTGACTCCGCCTAAGTGGCGCGAATGATTCCAGTGACGTCAGACCCGTGTCTCGTCGGTCTCTCTGGTTCCTCGTGCCGGATCCGCGAATCGCGGTCAGTCGCGCCACTCGGCTCCGCCGTTCCAAGGGGAATTCGACAGTGGTAGTTGGACGCGGCAGTGGTTCGATCCGTTTATCCGTTCGAGTTTCAAAGTTTCAGCTCTTCGGCGCGACGATAGGGCTCGTTCTTCCGCCCACGCCTCCGCTCGACTCGTTCCTCCGTGCTCTCCTCTCTTTCTCTCTCTCTCTCACTCTCTGGACTGCTCGTTTACCATCGGTTTGCGAACGTGGACGCGGTGCGAAGCGGAACGCGGTACATCTCGGGTCTCGTTGCGGTCTCCGAAACCGGTCCTGTCTCTTTTCATCGATCCTTCGTCCCTTCGGGCGAGCCCATCGCGCGAGATCGCCTCTCGTCCCTCTTATCTGTTCGTCGGCGCACAGGGCACGCTAAAGGTACAGACACATCATCACGTCACGCAAAACTCGCGTCCCATCACTATACATACAGAGGAAATAAATGGATACGGCTCACACTCGGACAATGTCGCTTGAAATTGTTTTGTGTCTGTACCCTTAGGCTTGGTGCAAACTGTCGGTCCCATCAGACGTATTACGTAGTAGTTTCAACCGTTCGCAGCCGATCGAAATGTACAAATAATTCAAATACCTAACATAGTTCGGACAAATTCTTATTTTGAGACTATAAATCGATCTAAAAGTGGACAACGAATGGACGTTCCGAGCAGTTTTATATTCCTGAACGTTGAAAAATTGTTCAAGGAAACGCAGTGACTTGCTTACACGAGGGATGAATGCGCGTGTTCGCGCTACGTGCTACCCGCTCTAGCGGAACGGTTTGATCGGACTGGTGCAGTAGGCACGCGCTGATTGGACGAACACGGGACCGGAATCTCGGGCAGGATCCGAAGTGTTTGAAATGAAGGAGATATCCAATCGCACAAGCTGTCCCACTGGTAACTCTCTCACTGTTGCATCGAAGCCGCGAGTGCAATGAGCTAGTCTGTATCGAGTCTTAGGCGTCGGGGCTGCGATAAACGAACCGAGCGAAGCGCGTGGAATTAAACGCGTCCCATTGTTTTCCAATCGAAGTGTTTACGGTGGGAGCGGACGCTCGCAGGATGAGCAGAGCAGACGGGCTTTTATCGCGACACCCGGCACAAACGTACCGTTCTCCCGGTCGAAATGCAAACAGGAAAACTGCTTTGCGACGGGAACGAAAGCGAAACGGCGCGATAACGCGGCCCGTTCTGCAGCGTCTGGAGCTGGCGGGCACGGGCAGCGCGGATACGCTCCGAGCAGGAACAACAGGTGTCCGCCACCGCTGGTACTGCTGCTGCTGTCGCTGTCGCCGCATTGGAAATCGTTTTCCGGCTGACACGCAGGAAGCTCGCAAACGCGGTTGCTTCCCACGACCGGATCGGAGAGACGAGGCACGAGAGGAAACCAGACGAGACCCGACGAGACGAGGCAAAGCGAAGGGGGGTCGGGTCGGGTCGGGTCGGGTCGGTACGAGACGACGCGAGGCAAGCCGAGGCACGGTGAGGCGAGGCGAGGCGAAGCGCGGAGACGAGATGAAACGAAAGGAGACGAGAATAGCGCGCTCCGGTTGTTGCGAAAGAGCGCCCATTCAGTACGAGGAAAAAAGGCGATCGACGCGTCGACGGGAGGAAGATGCCGCTTCTCACGGGAAATTATGTCGCGACGGCCACCATCGTTTCGGGACCAGGAGACGGAGACGATCGAAGGATCATTCCAGAAGGATGCTCGCACCTTTCTCGGCGGCGAACGCGGTCACTCTCATCGTCGGCGTCTCTGGATCGCTGAGCACCGTTCCTCGAGCACCAAGCACGATATCCTTTCTGCCTCTGTGTGACTCCAAACACCGGGACACCGGTTTCAGCCGATCTCTCGGGACGATCTCAAACGATTCACCGGGTAATCGAGCGATTCTGCTCTGCTACATCGCGTCGCGCGATCGAGCAAAGCCGTCGTCGCGAGCGGTCGCGAGTCGCGACGCGGCGGCGATCCGGGGAAGATTCGCACGCGCACCACGGATATCGAGAGGATACTGCGCGTGAGCCGCGCGCTACCGCCTCTTTCGCGAATCTCTCGCATTCTGGCGTTGTCGCGCGACCACAGCGCCCTGCATCGCGAGCCTCGCGAATCTCGGCTATTTATAGAGACCCGATGTGTATTGTTGCGTTCGCGGCCCCTCCGCCTCCCGGCGGCCGCTTCTATTTCTCTCTGTTTTTCGCTCTGCGGCGCGCGACCGCAACGTAATCGCGCGGTAGCCTCTCTCCGCCGCCACTCCTCTCTCTTTCTCTGTCGCTCTATCTCTCTCTTCCTCCCTTCTTTCCGCCGCCCACAGCTTACAGTTTATATATACCACCCTCCTATCCGTCGCTGTCTTCCTTCGCGTCGCACGATCCCGTCCTCGGCTTTGTCCCGACCGTTTTCCCGAGCTCGGTACAGCCGAACCGATCCGTACCGTCGGAAAAACGCGGCTTCATTGTCGATTTCTCCAGGTCGTAGATCGACGATCTCTCGAGGGGACCGGAAGATCGAACGATACCGTCAGGTCGTACCAACGTCCTCCGAAACGCGAAGGGACCGATCGATATACCCGCCACGCTGGTCGCATCTTCACATCTGCCGAGCGACAATCCAAGATGGTACGGTCTTTGTAGTGTGCCGGACGCAGAAAAAGAAAGGCAGACATCAAAGGGCTCGTGCCCTCTCGTAACCACGCTCTGATTGGCTCGCGTTTTTCGTGAACAGCTCCGCAACAAAGCCACGGAGAACGTTCTCGCAAAGAAAAACAGTACTTCGAATCACCTCGGGAATTACGAGGAAGTGCGAAACTTTTGGAACACCTTGTATAGGAACATACAATGAATACAATTTTACCTTTTTCAAGATAATATGAAAATAAAGAAATCGCAGTGCAAGGGATGGAAACAAGAAATATCTGTGGCTTCCATATGGTGCAATTACTGCGGACAATTTTTATTTCGCATAAAAATCCACAGTCTACCCCTGGCCACATATACGGACAGAGATGCGGCAATATATCAGAACATTATGAGAGAAATCCTTGCCGCACGATCCTGTGGAATCCATCGAAATCGGTCCCCGGGGAGCGCGAACGGTCGACCGGAGGTGGATCCTTCGACCCGGAACAGGTGGTTTGAACACGACCGGTTACGCGATCTTTCCTGCAATAGCCACTTGTTAGGGACTCTGTCCCCCGCGAATGCCCCCATTCCCCTCTTTTTCGTGACAGGACGAGCGTGAAGATCGTGACATATTTGTAGGTAATGGGGGATACTTAGAAAAATGGTTGTCCAGCTGCTCCAACTCAAAGTGTAAATACCAGTCAATTTCTATGTGCAACCTACCCCCCCTGCATTTTCAATTCAGTCTTCATCACGAGGGTTCGATCGTGGCGTTTCCTACGAAAGTGAGTGTACAGTTTGATAGGTGTTCGTCATAATTAAGGAGTGTTGTTACGGTCTCAGGTAACTCCGTGTTTCTGACACGTTAAATAAACATGTCATGGTAATCGTTGTTTTAGACTGTTCGCAAATTGGTATTACAACGCCGGTCCCGGTCGGTGGCCATGCATCCGGGCGCCACAGAAGCTTGTAACGAGGCACTTCCGCGCGAGTCGCGAGCTTTTCCAAAGAGCTCGCGCGTTTCGTTCGGTTTCGATTCGATCGATAGACTCCGGCCTCGCGTCTACCGCCTCTCGCGACGTCGACGGGGATAACGGCGAGGACGCCGACGAGGACGATGGCAACGGCAACGACAACGGTAACTTCAACCCCCAGCCTCTAACCCCTAACCCGTTGCCCGCGCACTCGTGTTTCTTCCATTCCCTCCGCCTGCCCTCGGGAGCAGGTTCCGCGCGGCCGAAAGCTTCCGACCGAACGGGTCACGAGAAAGCCACCTTCCGAAAATAGGAAGCAAGGTCACCCCTCCTCGGCCCGCCTCGGCCCGCCCGAGGAGCGCGTTCCCTTGCTCCGTTCTCGTTCGCTACACCCCGAACACGCCGGGCGAGCGCGTATCGATCGACCGAACCGTGGCCAAACAGTCCTCGAGAGGGTTACGAGGAAACGTCTCGCTCTTCCTCTCACTTCCTCTCTTTCATTCTAACCCTCTTTTCGTTTCTCTCTCTCTCTCTGTCTCTCTCCGTCTCGTTTCAGGGGTTTAGGAAATTGGGTCGGGAAACTCTCGGATCCTCGGAGACCGTTTGTGCTCTCCGGTTCGCTCTCGCTATCGTTCCGTTCGTCCCCCTCGATCCGGCTCGATCCGCTCGATCGAACAAGTGCAACCGGCCACGAACAACGGATATCCCGTTGGATCCGAGGAAAGATTTTTCCGACGAGAGGCGGGCGTGTCCGGTGGAGCTCCGCTCGTGACTCCGATCCATCCAGGGCCTCTCGTGTCACTTTCGACTATTTATAGACGACCGCTCGATATGATGTACCGACGTTATTTTTAGCTGCTTACCTAGCTACGGCCCTTTCACCCCCCTTCGAAATAGCTCTCGCGTAGACTCGAACGGGAACCGAACCGATCCGACGAAACTGGTTCTTGTTTTATCTCGTTTTATCTCTCGCTTCGCTTCGCTCGTTGTTCGATCGCTCGCTCGTTCCCGATGATTCTTTCTCTTTTTCTCTCGCTCTCTCTCTCTCTCTCTATCTCGATTCGAGGAAATGCTAACTCGCGCGAGCATTCGACGAGACGAGTACCCGTTTATTCTTTCGGCCAATCCTTTTTCGTTGGTTCGATCAGGTGCGACACACCTGACACTCGCCGTCTATTTCCGTGGTCGGTCGCGTAACTCCCGTTTAATTGTGTATTCGCGCGATTATGCCGTCGACTGGCAGCCTCTCGAAATAGCTGAATCGATACGGACGTCCGAAGGTTCGCAATGTCCCACCGACGACGCGCTCTCTCTCTCTTCTCCCTCCGAACATCCCCTCGAAATTCCCTGGTGGAATCGGGATGAAGACTCCCCGACCCGACCCGGTTTTCTCGGCGGCGCTCGAAATCGAAAAACACGGCCCAAAATGAGAGGGAGAGAGAGAGAGAGAGTGAAACAAGCGAAACACGACGGCAGAGAAATTCGCTTCGTAGGTGGCCGCTCGCACGGTAATACGCCGTATGGCGTGTTAGGACAAAAATAGCGGCGGACTCGTTCGAAAATATCGACTGCTAAAAATACGAGTAAAAATAAACGTCTACACGTGCGAAAACAGGCATTAATATTCGCTCGTACGCTGGGACGGCCATATTTTCGTGTTTCCGGAGGGAACCAGTCGCTCACGAGAACGATACGACGAGGAAGCTTGGCGAACCGGTTCCGATCGTGTCCGTAACAACGATTTTCGAGCTCTGGTCAATCGATTTTCCTACCGGAAACCTGCCGATGCGCTCGTTGATAAAGGTCGACTTATTACCATCCGCACAGACGACGGTTCCGTTTCAATATATTTTAATACTTCTCGTTTTAATCCGATAGTATACCGTTTAATATTCAAATGCATTGAGGAATGCTTGTCGGATCGGTGCAAATCGAATACATTCCGTGCGTCGAAGCAGAAATTGTTTGCGAGAGAACTAGTTTACTCGGTCTCGCCCCCGAGTTACAACAGTTCCACAGGAGAAAGAAGTAACTCGCGGAACGCGTTCGGTCGCTGTCCACGTTGGCGCCACCCGGACGCACAGTGGTTTAATGCGCGATTCCAACCGAACAAAATCATTTTTATTGCCACTTATTCGTGACTACTTTGCAAGCATCAACACGTTGAGTTCCCACCCAGCAGCCTGACAAATTCCATGGAACCAGTGTAATGTATTGAATAATATCAAAATTGAAAAGTTAGAATTACTGAGAATACACTTTCAAGCGTTTCGCACGGGTCAACTGTTTCATTCATGGAAGCGGTTCCCAAAGTTTCTTTCCCACGTCACGTAGTACACTAATTGCTCTAATTAATCTAACAAAAATCCAGGTCTTACAAAAGTAACGCAGTATGTGAAAAATGTCTTTCGAACAGTGTCCGAGTATTATTACGAGCGATACACCGACCCGATACAATAAATACCCCACTTCTTTCTCCGCTATAAAACGATCGAGACCAAAGCGGCCGCACTCGCTGCAACCATGAATAAAATCGTGCGGGCAAGGGGGCGAAGAATGCGCGACGCAAAGGGGGGGGGGGGCGAGGAACGTAGAGGCGACGGCGCCTCCAGTGATTCATGGGAAACGAAAGCCGCGATAACGCGGAGAAAAACCGACGTGAATCGGGGGTGCCTCGATGGAAGAAGAAGCAGGAGAAGAAGAGGGGAGAAGCAGATTCGAGACTGCGGCCGAAGCGGAAGGAGAAGCGATAAGGGGCGAACTCCTATAAATAGAGGCGACGTCGACGTCGGCCCCTGGACTTTGTCTAGGGTGACCTTTGCGGCACAGGGTGACCGTGTCCACTTTCGCGAACGACCGCTATCGGGTTCGGTTCTGCTGGCCGTGTTCCCTGTTCGCTCGGCTTCAGAGCCTAGGCTTCGGCTTCGACTCGGTTCGGCCGGATGCCACCACTGTTTACGAATCTGGGTTATGTTTACTACCCCCTCCTCGCGGTTCAGCCACCTATTCGTACCTTGCACGAGACGCGCGCGTGCACGAGTTCGCCGCCACCTACGCAGTCTCGATCGTCTACTGTCGGCAGCAGAAAAGTTGGCAGTCGCGACGCTACGGGGGACAAAACGAAACTCCGGCTTCCTCGCGTCCTTACGACACCCCAAGCTCGCGAAGTCTCTTCTACGAGACCACATAATTCGTCTGGAAAGAGTTCCCCGAATGATTTTATAATATCATAAAAGTGTCTGCTGCAATTCCTAAAAATACAAGCCGAATAACAAGTTCTTATTTAATGATTTGAAGCGGTGGAGAATAGAATATCGATTAGTATTGCCAAACAAACACCTCATTTTCCTCGTGAAATTCAGACGAAGACTAATATAGGACTGTGGACTTGATGCATTCACGACGTGGAAGGGTAGAAGAAGCAAAAATAATAATAACACTGGCGGGAATAAAAATATTCGACCTATTAATCCTTCTGCTATGCGAGAACTGCCGCGGGCAGAGTTAATTCCATCATGAAATCGTAAATGTCTGATCAGCTCTACCACCTGTGTTTGGAGCTGGAAATCTTAAGGAAGGAAATATATTTCTATTTTATTCGGGTTCATCGGTATCGGGAGGTAGACGGTTTTTATTTTGCATAAAGATCTCCAGTCTAGCTCGCGCACACAGACCCGCACGCTGTTAATTTCTTATAGAATATTTAATGGTACCGTACCGAAATACGACTGCAGCGGTGCATCGTCGTTTAGATACGTACAGTAATCTCCCTCTTATCCGGTCGACGCAATTGTCGTCGGTTGACATTTTTCTACAGCAATAGCGGACCTCAACGAAAAACAATCGACAATACGTATACTTAGGAAACGCAGGAAGTGGAATTGGTTGCTCATGATCAGACTTGCTGATCGCCATCGTGATCGCCGTAACTTCAAACTCGATTTTCACGATGACGACGTTTCGTATGAGAAAATGTTATGCCACATTTTGTTCTTATGTCTTTATTTAGAATCACCCGTAGCTGCTTGTACCACGCTTTCCACCCCACCTAATAATAATTCGGATTATTCGGTCAGAGGTTCAGTCCTATATAGGCCGGTTAAGAGGGAGTCTACTGTATGGACATTAGAAGAATCCGGTTTTCCTAGTCATGATAAAACACGGATAACTGAAATTTGCTGTATGTCTATTAATGATACCGATCTCTGGGCGCTCGGTTCGGCAGCCGAGGAGCAGAGAGGGGGAGAGGCGAGTTCGCGGTCGATCGGAAAAATCGAATCGGGTGCGAACAGCGAACAGCAGAGAACAAACCACCGTTCACGTAGCAACGGGCCGTCGCGATAAAAATAGAAATAGCAGCGGCGATCGATCGACGCGTTCCTTTCGGACTCGGTGTCCAGCCGATGAAAAGGTTCTCGGATCCGAACGCGAGTTCGCGAGTCGGGATCACGTAGATTCGCGGAATCGCCGCGACGCTAGAGACGATGACCGCATAAAGGTCGATTTATACTAGAGATTTTACTCGTATTGCATTCACACCCTCTCAGACGCGGGTTCCTTTTCGGTATAATAATATATCTTTTCTTTAGTTCATGGTACGTGCCCTAAACCTAGCGTTGCGTTAACGAGCATGCACGAGTGCTCGTCAGAATTTCAATTTTGAATGAAGTTCGTCTGGTCTGGACGCACCATAGAAATGCCCTATTCCGTAACTGTCCGCGAACTTCAGCGCGGATGCAATGGCGTTTCTCTCGACGAGCGCAGCGGTTCTCATCAGTCTGGACGGGGTCTAAGCAAGCGGGGACGCGAATTCGAGTGCGAACGCAAACGCAACGAGGCTTGGGAGCCAAGAAACAGGCAACACCCGCGCCTTCGCCACGAGATCGGCCCGCGTTACGATGCGACGGAATTAGCACGGGCACAATACGCGATCCCGCCTTCGCCGGGAAAAATAGATTTGGCAAGACACCAAAGCCCGGCTGTGAATAGAGCCTAAATATATGGATCGCTGTCGTCTTTTGCGTTCCACCTCGAGACTTCCACACCGTGGGCGAAAGGGACTGTCCCGATACCCCGGCAACCGAGGGACAAACGATTCCGCAAATCGACGCGTTTCGAGGACCGACGAGACCCGAGACCCGTTCACCCTCGCAACAACCCTTCCGCGCCCTCGAGAATCGAGAATCGAGCATCAGACGCGCCAGACCGTTCGGTAGCATCCTTGGGGAGCGGCAAACCGGGCGAAAATAAATGGAGCCGATGAAAATAAACTCTGCGAGACTATTTTACGCGCGCGCGGCTGTGTTCGTCGCGCGATCCCGCGTATTTCTGCCGCGCGACTCGCAGACGCGAGGTGGACTCGCGAGGAACCACGGAACACGCTGCCACCCTCGACACCGTACGACTAATCAGAGATTTCAGGGTTTCACGGCCTCACGGCATAGCACAGCTCTCACTGTTTACACGTTACCGGCGATCGTTTCATAACTTTTATCGATTAGATGGTAAATGTGTTTCAGTTGTTCGTAAAGAATCAATAAATTTACGAGGGAGGGGCTACGAATGAATTTGTTCCATCAACAGAAATAACAACTTCAATCATAAACCAGCGAGTCACCCGCGGTAATGTAATCTAATCGTTTGGTATTATTATGTAAACGAAGACTTTTAAGCTTCCCTTTGGTACAGCGCAAATATTGAAAATCCTATTAACCCTCGGACAGCGGACAACCATATATCATAATTACATGTTACAAAAAATGTAATAAATGAGAAATTGATATATTTTGTTCGCTATTTTTTACTTCTCGAAAATAAAGAACAATACCGAGTTCCTGGATTTTCGCGGATCACTTAAAGGGTTGAATGTCGCTTTCGATAGCCCGGGTCAACGTAGACCCCAGCTCCACTGTCATCGGGCTTCCGGTAGATAAAGTCTTAAGATTTTCTGAGGCGAAGCACGTCCATCCGGAATTATCTTCCCAAGGTTTCGCAAGCATTGCAGCTAGCTTGGTCAAGGGTCAGCAGTCGCATTGATACCGCGATCCTTGATCTTGCGATTCTTGACAAAGCTTGTTGCAACACTTGCGAAACGTTAGGAAAGCAGTGCGAACTGTTTGATTCCGAGCCGTGGCAGCCTCGAATCTCTGAACCAACGACCGCTGGTTCTTCGACATCGACAATGGTGCCTCGCAGTCTCTTGTCCGCTACGTGTGGACGCGCATCGCGTGAGCTGCAGCGCATGCACTAGATCCAGATACATACTCCGATCGCCTCGTGCTGCCTCGCGTCCTTGCCACGCAAATGCTAAAGAGATACTTGAAGCTGTTGGTTGAGGCTGCCTCGCAATGCCGGGACACAGCTGCGGCTGCGATTGGACGTGGTTCGACCCCCATCAACCCCATCGCTAATAATTAATAGATCCTTATGCAAAATAAACATTGGTTTCCTTTCTTAACGATACGCTGAAATTTTTTTTATTAAAATTAAATCTATATTTAAAGCAAATGTCAGATATCAGCCCTAATGTTTGGGGCCGGGAATTTTATTCGAGTTTATCGGTATCGCGCGAGGTAGACAGTTTTTATTTTGCATAAAGATCCCCAGTCTAGTTCGCGCACACAGAGCTGCACGCTATTAATTTCTTCTATAATATTTAGCGGCACCGTACCGAAATACGACTGCAGCGGTGCATCGTCGTTTGGATAACTACGTACAATAGACTCCCTCTTATTCGGTCAACGCGATTTTTGTCGGTTGACATTTTTCTACAGGCACAGACATTTTCCTAAGTGCTTGTCACGTTATCTTTTCGGTAATAAATAAAGCAGACGCCATCGTATGACACTAATGATGTTTTACAATTATATAAGTTAACATACTTCCTAAACTATTAACTTTTCCATTTAAAAATACGAAGCTGACCTTCGCATGTCCTTTACGCGTCCACTCACAGAGAAACTAACAACACCAAAATACGTCCCACCCAAATTTAATAATAGAATTCGGACGAGACACCCTGTGTGTATAATAATTTTCTACTTCTGAAATAATTTCTTTCCGCGTCCCGTTTTTTCATACTTATCGACCACTGTGCGTCGCGGTATCGATTTGGACCGAATCGGTGCAGTCACCCGCTTCGCCTCGACCGCAACCCCGAAGCTGTCGCGCGGAAATCGAGAATCCATGGCAAAACCGAACGCGTTGTCGGCGTTGCTCGCGAATAGAATACCGCCTCGCCTCACCGCACCGTTCTCCACGCGTTTCTACCATCCCCTTCGATTCCCGTAACATTCGTCGGTGTTCCCATGGCAGCATTGACCGTTTCTATTTACGTAACGTTCTTGTTTTCTTCTCGCCGTCGGTTGTCGCGGCCGAGCTGGCCATCCGTGGCGCCACGGATACACGTGTACTGAGCGCCTGCCTACGCGGGCTCCGATCGAGAACAACGTTTCCATATTGTCCGGTTCGCCGATGTGTCTTGCTCCATCGCCGGCCCCTATAAACGCCAATCGTCCATTTTAACGCGTTAACCCCTTGCCTTGTCATTTCACAGATACAGCAATTAGAACTTCTTTATCCTCCGAAACTTTCCACGATATAATGAAAATAGTAAAGGGTCATCCATTTCGAGCTTCAGGATTCGACAGGCCCTGTCAATCTGACAGCTGTCAATATTTTTTTGGCGCGCTTCAGATGAGAATGTTCGTCATACCATTTTACGACATGGATTTTACCGTGCTCCATGTCCAATGGTTAGACAGCGGATTATATGCATTTATGATGAAAATTAGCAGGTGTAATTTAAAACAGTAAAAATATTAGACGAATTTTTAAATACTGTTATATTATTTTCAACCTGTTAAACATATTAGGAATGAAATTCCAGTTTGTTGCAATTCAGGAAGACGATCTTTATTTTCCATGAACATCCGCTGTCTACTAATGGCATGCTCTAAATGTTTGATTGAAATGAAAATGTCCATCAAAAATATGTTTTCTAACGAAACTCTAAAACTGAGTTCATACGATGTATGTATAATATACCGTATGGTAGTACAGCGGTCACCAAGAGGCATTCGTGGCTCTGGAATCTAAAACTATGTCCGCACACATTGCAACGCAGCTTCGCGATTTCCTGTGCCTCGCGAGGGTTCAACGCGCGTTGACTTCGATGCTTCGCACGTCGTTTTTCTTACCGCCTGCAAATCTACCGATCGATCGATACCGTTCCATACCAAGCAGTCCGTTTCTGAAGCGTTCGGGCTTATGGTACTGATCGTCGAAAGCGTTCGACACCTTCGCCAGAGTCTGTAATCCTTTGGTAGACGTTGAAACCATTGAAACGACGGAATCGTCAAAGGAACGCAATCATTCGCAATCTCATTCGCGGATTTTTATGCGAAATAAAAATTGTCTGCATTGCAATTCTCTTAATGTTTCTCTTGTTTCAAGCTGTTGTAATTTTTGTTATAGATGCGGGAAATCCGCGGCAATGAGGTGAAGCGATATAATAATTCAAGATAGGAGATATAGTGGAACGTTTGGACGTGACAAATTTTGCTCGGTATACGACATAAATTTTTCGTGTGAATTTTGCGCAATTTTTAAATAATTATCTGAGAGGGAAAAAATTAAGCTAATAATAAATTATATTCGGAGTTGATGTATTATTAACTGTCTGATCATTAGACTGCGGATTTTATGCACTTACAACGAAAATGAGTACGCACAATTTAAAACAATGGAGGTATTAAAAAGATTTATAGCCAGCAGTGTATTCGTTTCACGTTAATAAGATAATTAAAAGAAGAGTGAAATTTTTATTTGGCTCCTGTGTCTTCCAATCAATGCAAACATTTGTTATTTTACATAAAGATCCGCAGTCTACTGATGATACAAGTAAGGATCAGTAATGGAATTACTGATCAGGTCGGCGTGTGATCGCGATGTGATTTCTTTTTGTATTTTAGCATTAAGCAGAGTTTAAACTTAAAAATCTGTAATAAAATCTCATTTTCTATTTATGTGCTTAAACAGTCTTTAAATTATTTTACATCCCATTAATCTAGGTATAATATCAATAGGAGTTTTGTTTATATATGAGAACGGGTTAATCATTTTTACACTACTTCTTATGGGAAATGTTGGTTTGACAGACATCAGGAACGGATTAGGGTCGTATACCGAGGTTCCACTGTAACAGAGGATCCTCATACCGATTCCGAGCCGCTAAATCCCGATCCGGGATCGACGATTACGTCGGCGTAGTTGTCCGATCACGTTCGCAACTCGCTCGACTATTTTGAAGTGGATGCTATGGGACCTTTCGTCCCGAAAGCGTAGATTCCCGTTAGGTTGCGTCGCGTATCGTCCAAGCTCGCGGAGTCGCGATATAAATAGCGTCGCTCGCAACTCGGATTGATAACGGCCGCGACGATGACGCTGAGAGCGGAGCGAAGCGAGTCGAAGCGAGGCGAGAAGAAAAGAAGAGAAGAGAAGAAAAGAGGAGAAACCGTCGCGTCGCTCCGCATCGCCTACGAACGGGAGAACTAATCCGTCGGTAACGTGTTTTCGTTAGACGATAGAACACCGGGAGTAGTGTCTTTCGCGGAGTGGCGGATCGATACGCGGCTACCTATTATTAGACGAGTCCGGTGGTCACGAGAAGTACGTAACGTTATCGTGCTCCTTCGCTATCGTCGTCCTTGACGCGTTACCATTAACGCGCCACGGAGGCGACGGCGACTGCGACCACTGCGACGGCGGCTACCCTCTAGAGACGGAAATGATTTTTCTGCGGGTCGATCGTGACCCGAAATTATCCAAGAAATCGTCGGTTCGCGTCGGTCAAACATCCGTTTTGTCCGTGTCGTTGTCCGATATCCGCGCGCTTCTCCTCTCCTCTCTGCTCGCGGACGCAGAAATATCGTGGCCCGATATACAGGGTGAACCACCTAACTCGATCACCTCGAATCACTTCGAAATTAGGCGTTGCACGAAAAAATTATTTCTACAGATGTTACATGGTATCAAGAGGAAGATTATATGGCGGGTACGACTCTTTTATAAGTTGAGGTGTTCAGCAGATTTAAGGGTCAACTTTGATCTTTTCAATGGAACAGTATATTTCGTTACGAGCCAATCGATGCAGTTTTTTATTCTCTACAAAACAGTATGTTCCCTAACTGATTAGTTTAGCAAAAATTGTGATCAAAGAATTGCTAAGAATATGTGATATGAAGTTGTTAGAGAATGAGGTTACGTTAACAATATCTGCTAATCTAATAATTTGTCTCGTTTGGGTCAATATCTTTTTATAGAGAATAAAAATCTGCATCGATCGGTGTATAGCAAAATATACGGTACCGCTGAAAATATCGAAGTTGACCTTTAAATTTGCTAAACGCCTCCACGTATAAAGCCGTGTACACCATGCCGCCCTCGGTACCATCTGCAGAAATCATTTGTTGGTATTAATAATAATAATTTGCTTTATTCCAGCCTTACAGCTGAGAAATGTGACTTGGTTCACATTAACCTATCTGTACGAAGCTATCTTATTTCACACATTCGATCCATACCTTCTCTCATTCATTTCTACGTCTCACACATTCATTCCTAGCCTGTCCTACTCGTTTGTTGTTGGTATTAATAATTGAGAAGTTATTCGAGGAGATCGAGTTAGGTGCTTCACCCAGTGTACACACATGCATACATTGCCGCGAGCGCGCGCGAGGAAGCGTCTCGAGGAAGAAACGAAATTAAACGATACGAAACGAAACGGAACGACTCCGCTGTCCGATTCGTACGCGAGCTCGCCAATATGCGCGCATGCATAATGCCAAGCATAACCGAGTAGTTTATTTATAACGTCGCGGAAATACACGCGACGCCTTTATTGTAAAACGCTGTTGTGTAACGCTGGTTGCGCGTTACGTAACCCGCGGGAGAAGCTAGCCTCGCGAAACAACGAATCGGTTTTAGCGCTCGCGACGCTCGCTCGTGCGAGCGCGTGTATTCGAGGAATATCGCGAAGATCACCGCGCCGGAAGGAAGCGGCCGCAGCAGTCGCCGCCTCCGCCGCCGACCTTGATACGCGAGCATAAGAGCCTAGGCTTGTCTTGCCTGTCGAATTTTTCAGAGCTGCGTCCACGGATAGACAATATGAGATAATTCTGCGCCGAGTCTCCTCGTTAGACTGAGTATAAACCTCTTAAGTTCGCTGTCTACTTCCAGGAAGCTTCCATTTTCTTCTTAATTCGATGAACAACTTCATCTTATCATAGTATTAATATAAACTTGTTAGCTGTGAACTTTCAGGAATATATATTGCGTTTCCTTCTTAGTTCAACGAATAACTGCAGTGTATTTATATAAACTGCACTGTATTTACGGTGTGTCATCTCGATTGTATTCGTTTTTCCTTGCGTCGTCGTAAGTGTTCACGATCGACAACTCATTTGGTTATAAATAGGCTGCGGACTTTCATGCAAAATAAATATTGTCTGCATTAATCACAGGAGTTACGTAGACATTCATATAACTTCTTAATTGATTTCACGCGTTGGAAATAGAGCAATAGCATTTCTAAATAGCTCGAATAGCTTCTTACTGATCCCCATTTGATTTACAAATTTTTGTCATAAATTTATAAAAACAATGCAGTCTAGTTATGTATAAGGTTGACACGTTTGCAGAGCACGTTGGTCATCGGTGACCGTCACTATTGTATGTAGAATTACTTAAAAACGACTGCCGTAAAATGAATGACAGTGCACGCGAATATATTAACGCGGAAATAAACTACATTATAGTGTACGGTGCGAGTTTTATTATCAAGTAACTAACAACTGTCATTAGTAGACTGCGGATCTTTATGCAAAATAAATATTGTCTGCGTTAATCACTAGAAAAAGAACGTGCATAAGCATTTGTTTCTCCTCTTCGTAATTTCAAAGAAAGTAACGACTGTCTTAAATTCCCTTAAAATGTTATTTTTCTTTTGCATTTTGCGTGCTTATATTTTTGTCACGAACGCATACAAACTTGCCAGCTAGTTATTAATAACGTCAATAGCTTCTATGAATGGAATACTCGGAACTTGCGTGAAATGCATGAAATTCACGTGGCAGTGAACGTGTTAAAACTAAAAGACATAGTCATATCTCCGAACAGAAACGTGGGGCTATTAACGACGCACGTTTGCAATTGCAAATGATTCCTGACGTAGAATGATAGCGTGACGCGCGATACGTAATAGCGGTCGACAATTATCGATACTTTATCGTTGCAGCTTGTCGGATTTTCGAACGAACGTGAGAGAAGGTGGTCGCGAGAAATCGCGTAGCTCGTCGGTTGTCCGTCGAGCGATCGAAACAACGTCTGTCAGGCTCGCGCGTGTCAGATTCTATTCACAATTCGTTTCGAATGGACGTATTTGTTGGTTGAATGGCTCGGAGCTGGATCGTCCGGCTCGCGGGACTTGCGATCGGGAGCTGTGGAACAATTCTCTACCTATTGAACAACTCGGTGAAGGCGGGTGGTCAGAGCCCGACCGAGTTGCCGAGTTACCCTTGGCGGTTCTCACGCACGTTCCAGACGTTCGATCACGCAGCTCTGCGAAGGGGCTGGCAAATCTATCGGACAGTCTGCTCCACTTGCCACAGCCTGCAATTCTTCCGCTTCATGGACCTGATAGACGCGACTCACACCGCGGCGGAGGCTCGGGCGATCGCCGAGGAGTACGAGGTTACTATGCCACCATAAAACCGCCGGAAATGTACACAGCCCCGAACCGATTCCTCCACCTCTATTCGTCTCTCGTTCCCTCAACCTAACTCTTTGCACTTCGGAACAGCAATCAGTATCAAAAGTATTCGTACCCCCTTTAAAAAAAGATAACTTTTTTAAATGCGGACGAAACAGCTTGCATTTTTCTGAATGTCGGAAGGCTTAGTGTATTAGATGATGTAAATAATTTTAACAAAATTATTTATGCAATATGTACGGAATGGTAAAGCTCGAGTGCTATGAGAGAGTAAATGGGACCGTTCTCCGGCACAGGTGGAGGACGGCCCCGACGATGAGGGTAACTATTTCAAGAGGCCGGCGAGATTGTCGGAGAAGATGCCGCCGCCGTTCCCGAACGAAGAGGCGGCCAGGGCCGCAAACTTTGGCAGCTATCCACCGGATCTGACGTTCATAGTGTTCACGAAACACAACGGCCCCAATTACGTCTTTTCCTACCTAACCGGCTGGAAAGATCCGCCGGCGGGCATACATTTAGGCGACGGGCAACACTTCAACCCGTATTTTCCTGGTACCATCACCGGAATGGCTCAAGTACGCGGCCATAGTCCGAGTTTTCCCTTCCCTGCTTCCCCAGACTATTCTACGGTGCCGTTCTCGCGTCATCCCGCAGATACTGTTCGACGGCATGGTCGAATACGAGGACGGTACACCGGCGACCGAGTCGCAAATGGCGAAGGACGTGGTCGAATTTCTGACGTGGACCGCCGCGCCGGAACACGACACGAGGATGCTCATGCTGCTCAAGATCATAGGAGTCCTCACGGTGATGGCAATCTCGATCTTCGACCTCCATAAACGAAACATGTCGCACCTGAGGAGCCGTCGGATAGCTTACATCCCGAAACGGACCTGAATCCGGGTAAGGACGATGCCCTTTTCTCCTAATTTCTTTCAAGCTTTCACCTGCGAAACTTCATAGACTGCGGATCTTTATGCGAAATAAAACGTTTCCAAATAGAAGTTAAATAGGAGCATACTTCTTCGTTTGATCACTGTAACACGTCGAAAATAACGCAACTTAATTCTTAATTTTCCGTGAGCAACCTGGGACTTTCATGTCCACGACTAATATTTCCAACTCTTCTAAGGTCTTCACAGGGTTGTTCTGTACCATAAACGCATAAAATCCGCAGCCTATTCGTACAAGAAGTTGCTAGGTCAAGGTAGCGGTAATCATTTGATCGTGTACACGGTCGAGCTAGAAAATATTCGCTTTACTCCCCGGTGGACCTCTAGACGCTTCGCAACTACGAAGTTATCGAAACACGGTTTATTCAGGGAAAAGATTAAGCCGCGTCGAAAGCAGCTTTGCTAATCTCGGGGTTAAAAATAGAGTGGCGAACCGAACGGAACCAAGATATCATCTTGGAAACCGGTAACGAACAACAGCGATCGACGATCGACCATCTATTTCGGATCGTAGGAGCCCGCCTCGCCCCGTCATTTATTTTTACCTGTCCGACGCTCGCGGTCCCACCACCCCCGTCGGTCTTCCGTTCCGTTGTTGCGTCCCATCTCGGACGCCCACGATCGCGGTTCGACCTGCACGATAAATCGCTACGGTTCCGAAATAGCGGCGAGTAGTCCGAAATAATAATCACGCCGCGTCTCCTACGCAGAAGCGCGGTGTATCTTTTCCTCTTCCCTCCCCTCGTCGAATTACATCGCACGTCGTCGCACCGTGAGCCATTTCCGTCGAAATAGGTGGAATTCGGCCCGGAAATGTTCGCGTCGTGAGGCAAGCTCTAATTAGGTCCGTTCGTGAGCATACGCTCGTCTGAGAAACACTGAATGGCGACCGGACCTTGATCACCAGACTGCGGATTTTACGCATTTCCGACAAAACGGAGATCAAATGGAGCACGGTAAACGCATATGGGTGAGGTAATGATGAATAAACCAAATTTTATGTGGATTTTTAGGATGCAGAACGGTTAAAGTTAAATTATTTTGATTTTATGCGAATTTTCGCCGATTATTAACCCCTTAATATGCTAATAAGTAATTGCTCGATCGATACATCGATCAACGAGATTAACAGGTGCATTCTATTATTCGCGAATAAATGAGATGTTCGAGCGGTCATTTTCGTCTGACTTTTTCGGAAGATCGACCACTGTGCGTCGCGTCGACGATCTAGGCAGCCTCGCGCGTCCCGTCGTCGACGCTCAATGGCAACAAGTGCGATCGCGGGAGAGAAGGGGCGGCACGGATCGAAAATATATACGAAACGATGAATGAAAGCCCCGCGTCGACGTCGAGATCCCGCGCCAACGATTCCTTGATCGACCGACGGACGATATGTAGCCAGGGCGGTTTCACTTTCGCGATGGATCGTCGCGAATAAACAAGCACGTGCGAATATCATCCAGCACTTACCCGTGGTTGCAACGGCGCTCGCTCGCGGTTGCTCGCTGGACATTCTGTTTCCTCCAACATTCACCGTCCCCTGCATCTACCATTTACCATCGACGCCTCGGCTTTGCGACACTGTTCTCCGTTCGCGTCATACGTGGCACTCTGAAACACAAATTGGACGTTCGTTTATTCCGTGGCGACGCATCCAGCCGATATTGCGGGTCGAACCTTCGTCCGGTTCGAACGCTGCCGGTATTTAAAAAATTTATACATAATTGTTTCAATCAATAGCGAGACACAGGAACCGGAATTGATTTCTCTTTTATTGTTAGAAGTCTCTAGTTGGAGTCGTCAAGACAGTTTTCAACTCGCATAAAAATCCACGGTCTGTCATTGTTGTAATTGCATTGCAAGGAGAACGCGTTTCACGATAATATTTAAATTTAAATCGGCTTGGACCAGATACATAGCTGCTTACTGTCGCCGCCTGGACCCGGGATTTCAAATTTCCCGCGACCCCTGGTACCGATCCCGCGGCCGAGACCGAGACCGTGACCGGTTCACGGAACGAGACAAAATTCTTCCGCGCTCGCACATGCGGCCGCGCGTTACATCCGGTTCGCGCGGAACAAACGCGGTGGATCGAGCGTGCTGCGCTTCCACACTCGCGAGAGAGACGACAGTTAAATAAATAATAAACACCGCCGCGCGCGCGAACCCCATCGATCGAGGTTCAAACGCGAGCTCGGTGCGCGTTGCCCTGAAATGCAGTTCTAGCCGAGCAACAATCGAACAGTACAAGAGAAACCAGTTCAAAAATGTTCTACGATATTGTCGCCGCTAGTTCTTCTTCGGCAGAATATCGATTCGAATCAATTTTAACACGATGACAAATGTTGACAGTGTTAAAAGTTTCTCACAAAAGTCTCATTTATTTCGTTCATAGAAGCTACCGCCGTTGGAAAATTGTTAATTACCATTACTAATAAATTGATGTTCACTGCCATTAATATTATGAGAATCATTTTCAAGCTGTCCAGCGAGTTAATATTCTATAAACTATCCGCAGAAGCAATTCTATCCTCGAATCAACAAGTCTCCCGCGGCAATCTGTCCGCTTTCGGCAAAGCGACGTGAAACAAGATTTTCATTTTTACCTGCACGAAAAAAGGAACAGGTGGCAGTAACACAACCTGTCATTGCCACTGGTATCGTAAAGGTAAACACTTTTAGGATGTCTACGCGCGAAGAGAAGGAAACAATAAGAAAAGACACTTTGCTCGGCTGGAATCGCATTTTAAATTACCCTGCGGCGGATGTTTGATTCGCGCCGAGCGTTGCCGAGCCGAGCCGAGCCGTACCGCGACGTGCCGAGACGGAGAACTCGGACGAGAGTTCGAGTTCGAGTCGGTGGTCCGCCGCGCGAAATGTCGATAACGAACATCGATCGTCGCGGACCCGCGACGGGATGGAGCGGTTTTATTCTCGTCGGGGATCGCCGTTACCGAATCGGTGGCCAGGACGATCGCTTTTTTCCCTGGAGCCTTGGTCCGGGTCACGCGAATCGGAAACGTGCTTTACGTAAGAGGGACGACACCGATAAAACGCGGCGCGAACTGCGAGAGGCTGTTGGCATCGCGCGACCATTCCGAAAGCACGGAACAACAAATCGCGTCGGACAGTGTTTCGATTAATGTCAATTGGCCGGGCAAAACTCGTAACTCCATTTCGTTAAAAAATGAATACCCGTCGTAGGAAGTTATGTCTAGACCAGGCATGTCAAACACGCGGCTCCATTTTCTTAAAATTAAAATTGTAAATACATACACGCGTGTTAGATCGAGCTATTTACAGTCTGACTTTCGAGAGTTGAGACCTGATGTGCATAGTGACTTATGGGCAATAGGTCTCAACTCTCGAAAATCAAACTTTAGTTATATATATAATTCGTATAATAATTGTTAGATATGTATTTTTGTAATATTATTCTGTTTTGTATGTATGTTATTTTATAAGTGCAACTGCAATATTAATAAAAGAAATGTGTTTCTTCTTTATTACGGCCTCCGAATTAATTTATAATACTTAATGAGGCCCTTGGTGGTAAACGAGTTTGACATGCCAGGTCTAGACAATAAGGAATGTACGAAAAGGTACAAAAACCTAACAAATTTTGTTGCCAGCATCAGAGCAGACTTTGTCGCAAGAGAAAGAGTACATAATCGCTATTTCGCGAACGAAATGCTGTGGAATGAGGTTCGGAAAGATAAAAGTCTTACTGAATTATATTTCTAACGTGTGCGGTCGTGTGATTAAAAAGCGACATATTCAAAACAGAATTCAAATTACACTATAAAGACACGCGACACGCAAAAAACACTAGGAAAAGAGTTTTGTCCTCTTTATACCTCGGATCGCAACGCTGTGGCGTCGGACGGGTTTAAATCTTGACAAGTGGCGCGCGTACTGGTTCGGCTGCGATGCCGTCGGTGGCCGAGACCGGCCGATCCGAATCGAATCGGAATGGAAATTCGGTTTTCTTCCGACCGGTCCGTCGGAGATAAACGTGAGTAGCCGAGACGGGGCGAGACGGTACGAAGCAAAGCGTCGGGCTCGAGATCTCGCGAATTCCTCGCGGGTATCGGCGTGTCCGGGAATGTTCGCGACGCTTGTTCGCGGACTTCGACTCGAGTACGATGTGTTCGACGACACGTGGCAAAAATGCGACGCGCGAACGGGTTCGTTCGGTAACCGTGTTTCCCGAACGAGCAAGCAACAGGAATGGAACAGCGGTGCAGCGGTGAAACGGAAGCACGTCGAAGACGAGGGAACACCAAAGTAGCGACGAGACTCCGAGCACGGGATAGAATAGGATGTTATGTTATGGTATGCTATGCTATGCTGTGCTATGCTATGCTATGCCGTGCTGGTAAGCTATGAAATGGAATGGAATGGGATGGGATAGAAGCGCGGAGGAGAGGAGAGAAGAGGATTGGAGTGGAACGCAGTCGGAGAGGCAGCGAACAGGGGGGCCAGCGATGGTCGGTACCGCGCAAATTCACTAATACCGAGACTCACTGGTAACGTTGCCACACCTTCGCGAACCACGTATGTTTCGGCCCCTCGACGATCCCGAAGATTCCTTAGCACGACTTCTCTCCCGGTTGGGAACCGAAGCACTTTGGAACAACTGGACGCGTAAAAGAGACGAACGGTAGACACTCGCGATACACTCGCGCGATACGCCTTAGACAGAGCGTATATGCATGGTATGTACACACACGAGAAACATAAAAACAATGCGATCGAGCTGCTACCTCGACGCCATTCGTCCAACTATAACAATCCGTCGGACGACTGGCAGACGCACTTCGTTACCTTGGTAGCACGCATGCGTTTCCAAACACGAGGAACGCGTAAGTCGCTCTCCAAGACGAGAGACCACTGGAGACCACGCGAGACGACGTTCGCCTCTATTCTCACGCTCTCTCTCTCGCTCTCTCGTTACAAACTCTCCGACTGGATCCACCGATTCGACCGCGATACGTGCGCGTTCGCTCGTGAAATTTTTCCAAATTCCGCGCTAACGCAGCCAGAGAGACGTAGCTACGCAGCTATGCGACCAGCTATAACTAACCTACAACCTAGCAGTTCGCGTCAGGCTTGCCAACTACCGACACCGACTGGTGTACCTTCGACTTCGACGACCTCGATCGACCAACATCTTGTCTGTGACGTCGTAGTTCCCACCCCCCTCCCAAACATTCTCTCACTCCCTCTTCTCCTTTTCGTTCGCACCCGTTCGCCTGATCGTTGCTGCCATCTGACGAAACGCGGTGAAAACTCAGCGGTATTTACGATCACCGCTTGAAATCCGGTAAAGCGCATTACGAACATATTCGAACCAAATGAGACAGATTCGAACTGGGACTTAGGATCATATGATTTTGATACTGATTTTGCACTAATTAATTGAACGATACATTTAGTACGAACTATTACATTTAGTACGAGTAACTCGCATTCGTGTCCAACGATCGAACGTATTCCGTCAATAGCTATTTCCCGCGCTCGATGTTTGACCGACTCAATTCTAAAATGGCGCGATCTCGCAATACCGCCAGACTGCGTATCGATTCGTAGCTATGTCGGTATTTGAGACGATACAATACAAAATTCTATACAGCGATTGGTCTATTCCTGCACCTCGTCTGTGATCTTATTCGATCGATCTCGCGAATTCACTAGTTGCGAATGCTGCGTATTATCCTCTCTGATCCTCTCATATTTTCCTGGTGCAAAATTTGTCTTTTTGCCTGTTGAGTTGACGTGTCGCGAGACAAGGCTCCGTTCGGAGGACAAAGGGACGATTTCCTGCGGGATGTTTAATCTCTAAGGGACTTTCTTGCTTTTCGTAAGTTTCTCTCCTCGATGACAATTGTAACGTCGTAGGCGAGTGCATGTCGCATTTTCTGTCGATCTATCGGGATGAACGATTGCAGTTGTATACGCGAACCTAACCTCTTTCGTTTTTGTTGGTTCGAGCAGGGACGATCGACACGGACCTTTCCATTTCGTGAAGAATGTCTTGGCTGTTTGGATGGAAGAAGAACCAAAAGGGCTACCCGTCCGAAGCTGGAGAGGATGGAAAACCTTCAGACGAGAACGATGAATACGTAATCATAGAAAAAAAGCTAGCTCCTCAGCCGCCTCAACCTGGACAAAGCGGGCCCGGATATCCAACCGGAAGCATGTACCCCTACATCCCTCCGGTTTCCGAGTTCTCCTCGATGGCGGTCGACCCGGCGGCTAACCAAGGAGAGAGCACTCGCTTCTTAAGCGATATACCGTTCAAATTGTGCAAACGATTGGAGATCCTGAAGAACAACGATTTCGAAATTGACAGACTTAGAATCGGCGAAATTTTGTCTTTCATCGAGAGAATAGAGTCCAGCGATTACAGTTACAGTTTCTCGTTGGAGGAAGACGTCAAGG
The DNA here is from genome assembly GCA_028455605.1 of Lasioglossum malachurum. NCBI lineage: Eukaryota > Metazoa > Arthropoda > Insecta > Hymenoptera > Halictidae > Lasioglossum > Lasioglossum malachurum. The sequence continues at coordinate 20,931,574 of CM052318.1, read as the reverse complement.
CGGAGATGAATAGCTCGAGCGACCAGTGATGCGTTCTCGTTGAACAATACTCGCGGAAAATTCGTATTGAATTTGTTATGCATATTACACGGCCATGAACCGTCCAATCTGGACGAAGAAACACGCGCGCATCTGCTCCGACGAAAAGAACGTTTTTATTTTATTCTGGAAGGAGCAGGTGCAGCACCGGGCACCTGTACGCTCAACTATCGATTCCGCAGACAAACTGTAAGCTTACAATGTCGTGCGTCGTGACTTCACGTATATGTACATATATCTGTAACATAATGTAGTATCGAATATTACCGCGTACTTTGAATAAACCTTAGATCCTAACCGATGCAACCTCCACTCAAAACCGTTTCATTTACTTTACATCATTGTATCTCGCAGAAACTGGACTCGCGTTCGAGAATTATCGTAGGTAAATGCAAGCGATGACGATGATGGTGGCGATAAGACAAAAGGGCATCCAGGTCTTTAGGAATGCTGGAAAACTGAAGGCAGACGACTACGTGAACAACGAACGTGACAGAAGTCGTTCGCGTCGAACTTGTTTACCTTGTGTATTTTCCGTGGAGAAGCATCAAAAACGCTAGCTTCACCATGTTCCAATCGTTGGAATTGTTGAACGACATTAAATTCAATGCCATCGCCACGTGCGAGTGACAGTTGTCGCAGCATAGGTTGTGCTGTGAAAGAAAGAAACGTCTACGCATGACCAATCGCAAAACCATATTCGATTTTCGCGGCGAACACTGACCATTCTCGACTTATAAATTTCGCTGGCTTCGGCGACACCGGCGTCCCATCCCCGAGCGCCTCCCTTCGCTTTCACGTGGTTCAATTGCCAGTATTTCGTGGGTTTCCCGAAAGCCATGTTGTCTTCGGACACATGATACGGACCCGCGAAATCTCTTATCACGCCGGTAGAAGTGGCGATGCCCATGTGACCGATGAACGGTAAAAAGTACCTTATGAAATGCAAATAGAAATGGAAATGGGGATGACGATGACACGGCCGGAAAAGATCAATCAATTTCGAGCGCGGTTTCAGGAAAGCACGACCGATCCTGGGAGTAGCAGATCCAGTTCGAAGCTGTTAAGGTTAGTCTGCGTCTCTTTACTCACGTCAAGATCGGCAGCGGAGTCCAAACTATGCAGAATGGAAATCTCTGCCTATCCGGATTAATAGCGATCTCCATGTTTAGCACATCGTCCGAATATTGCTGCTCGTCGATCGTCAAATCTGGCTGTTTCATAGTCTGTTTTGACAGTGTGCGATTCGCGTATCCCTACCGAAATTTATGTAATATATGGCGGGAAGCGTCAAGCTCAAGCTACTGCTTTCATCTCCGGTGCGCATGCGTCCCTGTGTGTGGGCGTCGTGAACATAGCTACAGAACAGAAAAATGGAAGTCATTTGTATTCTAAAGAGGAAATGTCCCGCGTTCCACGCGTGCATCGATGGTTGCGGTGATTGAGGGGGCGTTGAATCTAACGTAACGACGGAATACTTATTTTCGTAGAACGTAGAATATTAATTTAATACATAATCTAAAGAATACAAGGACAGAAAGATAACTTTCTCTGAAGACAAGAATATTACCGGGTTCTATCCTCCTGAAAAATTCTAGAATTGAACGACGCGCATGCGCTTCGACGGAGACATTCTATGGCGGTTTGCATTGTCGCTATCCAAGTGTACCGGCGCTAATCATCAGGTTTACCGGTCTGGAGGCGATCGTTACGATGCAGACAGGTAAGTAGAAATTTTCAAAACGATCGGAATTTTAATCTGATTCTAGGCGTTGTCAATGATTATGCTACTCAACTTTGAACTTGGAACAAGAATCGAAGCCAATCTCGCTACGACATTCATCGCGTTTTTCATGCACTTACCGACTTACCGATCGACGGACACGGTGTTCCCGATCAACGACCCGTTACCGATCAAAAATTACGTAAAAATTTCTGTTGGTAGGTTCAAAGACGAGCATTCGAGACTGAACGCGCAGGATACCATAAAAATGCTTTATACCGTGATAAGAAGGTACGTAACAGTGTTGCGACTAATGAAATTATCCACGTAATCGCGATAGGTTTCTCGGGAGACAGAAGAACATTTTCTTTCTTCGGAAGAAGATGTACCGTCGCTTTTGCCTCGGTGAGTATACGTTGTTCCAATCTTACGATCAACTAATCGACCCGAATGATCCATCGGATAATGACTTCGCAAAATTCAATTTTTCAAAGACCGAGGGTGATGAAGGAAATCGACTTTGATGGTGGACAGTGTTGCTTCTGTATGAAGAAACAAGTGTGGTGTAGTTTGATTTTCCTTCAAACCCTTATATTGTCAAACGAATTAGTAAACGTCTGTGAAAATTGGTGCGACGAAGGTGTCCCGTTCTATTTGAACGTACTTCAAATTTATTTACACTTTTAAAGCAGTGTATATACTGTTGTAATTGGAAGAATCTAATTGAAAATTTTTTAAATAAAATCTCCTATTTTATAGAAACGGTCTACTGTGCGGTGTTACTGTGCTGGCTGGTGGTCGCGAACGCCGATGGCGATGTTGTCCGCAACGAAGACATCTGCGGACCCCAGAATGGTCGCCGACTGTATCTCGAGCTCGGCGAGAAGGGCATTCTGTACGCGAAGAACGTGTCGCTCGCGAAGTCAGAGGCCAGACAGGATGGTTCTCGAATTTACGCGAACAACAGTTCTCACGCTCAGTGCACTCTCGAGCTGGTCACGTGTCCGTCCTGCGTGATCATCGTCACCTTCCAAAGCATCTCGCTGTCGCACCACTGCGGCGACGGCAGCGTCACGATGGATAGCCCGTGCAGGTCACTGATGACTCTCCAAACATGCTTTTTCACATAGACTTTATGTCATAGAGTCATTCGACTGTATTACCCGATTGCCGCAAGTCATTCAATTCATATTGAATTCCCCGTTTGTACAGGTGCGACTACGTGTGGATCTCGGAGCCGCCGTACGAAGACGTGTCCGGGACGCCGTTCTGCGGGCTGTACGCGCCGATCACGTACAGGTCGAGTACGAGGACGCTGTCGATCACACTTCTCTACAGTGAGTCGAGGAAGCACGCGTTCACGCTGGAATACACGGCGGAAAGTAAGCGAGAGCGTAGAGAGTCGTGTTCGGTATCGTTCGTGAGACTCTCGATTGTGATAGCAGTTTCGTTCCGCAGGGAACAGGTTGCATCTGAGGGGCACGGAGTTAACCGGTCAAACAGCGAAAGGGTTGAACAGCACCGGCGGCGGTATTTTAACGTCTCCGTTCTTCCCTGCTCGTTATCCACGTGATCTGGGATTGGAGTACGTGGTCGCGTGCCCGAGCGAGGCACCGTCTTGTCGCATCAGGTTGCTTTTCAGCGATTTCCAGTTGGCGACCGTGTCGATCATGGAGGTGGGTCTTGCGGGGAGGAATCCCGAAATTTTCAACAACCCGTCCCGACCCGATATTTCCGAGTTCTCGCGCACTTCTAGCTCTTTTATTAATTTGTAAACTGATTTCGACTTTTCGGCTCCGTTGGACATTGTAGTTTTACGATTGGAACGGGCAAAGGTTGGACGTGAGCAGCGGCGCGAGGTTTCGACCGCCCGTAATTATGAGTTCCGGGCCGTCGTTGCTGATACGGTTCTACGCGAACGGTGGTACCGGGCTCGGTTACAAGGCTTTCTACTCGTTCGTGGTCGGTCACGCGTTCGATAAGTCCGTGCAGCCTATCACCGATTGCGGCGGCTACGTGGAGAATCTCGGCGGTGCTATAACCATGATGGACATGGTCGGGGTCGAGGGTGTCAAGACCTACGACTGCGTCTGGCTGATCAGACCGCCGAAGAACTTTCTGCACGCGAAAACGCACATGTATCTGAAGGTGGTTGCGTTCGCGGACATGGGTAAGCAGTAAAGCGAATACTGGACTGTGGACATTTATGCAATGAGTTCAATAAGCGATTTGTACCTGTTCCTTTAGCTGGCAACACGGAGCTGGTGGTGAGGCAGGGTCCAACCTCGGCTCTCTTGCCTCTCGAGATCCTGAGACATCCGGCGAGTCAGGTGCAGCCTCCAAGGTACAGAGAACACGTTGCCCCTGTGACCAGCGGCTTCCACGTCAGCCTGCGAGGAACGTTCGGCTCTTCTTCTAACCTGGCAATCGCCTACGCAACTTTCAGCTACATGGGTAGGTTTGGGTCAGGCTTTATCATCTGCTCGAGACATTGCTATCTAATTTTCAGACTGTTTCGCGGGCTCCGATTTCCTCTGCCGAAATCACAGATGCATACCCAGCCAGTTGAACTGCGACGGTTTCGACCACTGCGGGGACAACAGTGACGAGCCGGCGACTTGCTTTCGAGGTACCAGCGTTTCAGCTCCCAATAGTACTCAGGAGTAGTTCGGAAGGCACATCGGCGTATTTCATTTTGTAGACTGGGATGTGGATCCGCAGGACCGGAAATGGCATTCGAACAAGGCAAACTATTACTTCCCGAAGATCGATCGGTACCCGGATCTAAAGACGGCTACCCTGGTGTTCGTCGCGAGCAGCCTCGGGTTGATCGTTCTGATATCCGCGCTGATCGTTCTGCTGTACAAAATGGGGGCCAGGGCGAGGCAACAGAGGGAGCTGCAGTCGAGGTTGCAGACGATCAGCGAGCTGTTAGGTAGGGGTACTACCGGCTGATCGGCATCGATTTCCCACCGTCACTTTGGACAGTGTTCGACATTACAGACGGGGCTCGAATCGACGAGATCGCGGTGTCCGACGACCCGCCGGTCTATGAAGCGCCTCCGGGATACGACGAAGTCGTCAAATTGGGCCTCGATTCGGAGATCTTGGCCCGGAAGAAAAGAAGAGCCTGCGGGTCTCGGGACTCGCGCGGAACGAGTTCTCCGAGTCACGGCTGCTCGTGAGTAATCTGCATGTAGTCTATTCTATATGCCATATGCAAAGGTGTGCATCGAACAGCGCGATACCTGAACCACATCAGACCAGTATGCGGTGGAGCGAAACGTCCATCTACTATCGTACTATTGGTCCGCTAGATCTTTGGTCAAATGACCGCTGCAGAAGAAACCATAAAGAATCGAAGTTCGAATCACGTTTGTCCCAGCTGATCCAATTCTGTCTTTCAGTTTCTACACTTTAACCTCTTAAGTGGTTATGACGGATTTGATCGTCACCACTATAGTTATTGCAGAATACCCATGAGACGATACGATTTTATTACGCAATGCCTATTACGTACATAGTATATGCCAGCGGCGAAAAAAAAAACAAGCCACTTCTGAGGTTAAACAACAATCTTTTGCATGTTACTATCGATGCTGTTCCGATACTGTTCAGTCGTTGCGCTATTATCGCAAATTCCCGGTGATTTCGCTCGAACATTCACAAAACGATTTCTTCGAGGATGGAGCGATCGTCCGACTGTTCCACGGCGGATGCAGCAAGCACAAGTCGCGGGAATCGGCCGACGATGCCGATACCGGTGCCGAACAACGGGGGTGACGCCGATGCAGAGGTCGATACGGACGCCGACACCGACGCGAATGCTCCGAAGCGGATCAATTACCTGCCCGACAGTCCACCGCCGCCGTACGTTACGCCTCCGGGATCGATATCGCGACACTTTGGTTTCGCGAACATTTTCCGTTCGCGTAAGTACCAATTGCTCGCACGCACGTTCCTTGTAGAGGTCCCTATTTCAGGTGTAATGAATTAATTCAGTACTTAATTCGTCTAATATTGTGTAATATACTGTATGTATAATATGTACGCGAGAATCGTTCTCCGACAGGAGACAGTCGAGACGAGAGCAGCCAGGACGATCGAGGCGAATCAGAGACGGGTCGTGAAGAAGAGGAGATCCTCAGACGAGCAGGACGGGAGTGGACGCGTCGTTCTGGTGCATTTTCTGTGTCGCTGTCCGAGAGCTGCGGCCAGTCGACGCCGGAGATGCTGGTCCGGTCGTCGTTGTCGATCGATGCCGATCTTCTCGGTGCGTATGTTCGGAATCGCGAGGTTTCGAGTTCGATTCGCACGGCCGATGCGTCCTGTGATTCGCAGCCCAGGAGCTCGCGCGTTGCCTCGACCGACACCGAGCCGGGATGCGTCGAAAGAGGGCGCGACAACGAGCTGGCCAACGAGGAAACCGTCTGCCAGGATCGGCAGGTCGGGAAACCAGCGCGAACGCCGTTCGATCGAGAACACGAACGGGCCGCGGTCGAGGCCGCAGCTAGCCTCGAAAACGCTCCGCAGCTCGGATGCTGTTGCGAGGGGGCTTGCGGGTGCGCGACCGTTCGGGATCTCAACATCGCGCGTCGCTGGCCGCCGATTCGCTGCGTCTCCGTTTTCCGAGAAGCGCAACCACCGGGCGATCTATCAACAGAACCGTCCACGTCCACGGAAGCGGAGCGGAACCAGGATGAGAATGATTTCCACCGGTCGAAGAACGCGATGGTGAGACTGCTCAGCTCGAGGACCGGCAGATGGCAATGCGGTAGCGCAAGTTCGACAACCGCCTCGTCCCCGTGCGGCACGTTCAAGAGATCCGCGAGAATGCTATCTGTTTGCTCTCGCGACGGCCATAGACTCGGCAGAATGGGAACCCACAGCAGCTACGAGAAGCTCAGCAACGTCGACTTCGAGATTGACCACAGGACCCTGTTGCACGTCTCGGATCCAATCTTGATCAATTCCTGCATGCAACGACGTCACTCGCGCAGGTACTCGAGCTGCGACATCGAAAGCCTCTGCGAAGGGATCAGGGCTCTGGACGACGTTCTAAGCCGCGGCAACTACGCTGTCGCACACGCCCGCGCTCGAAAACAATCGGTCACGATCATGCTGTTCGGCACGCCGAACCACAGGGCCGTCCGACGACGAACCTCCGACGAGGATCTAGTCAGGCAAATTGCTAACTCCGACGCTCTTCCCTGTTGCTCCAACTGACGACAGCCCTGCGGGACGAACGGATCTGGCTAAATCGACGGGAATTGTATCTACGACGAACGTGTTTTGCTTGCAAAAAATGTTTTATTGCTGCACACGCGTTGCTCTGAAACGCAACGACGTGGTACCATAAACGGTTCTCTATATATATATTATATACATATACTTTGTTAGAGTTGTTTCCTTCTGTCGTTGCGCGCCATCGTTGCTAATAGAGAACGACTAAAGACGTAGTAAAATATATTCTCTCAGCCGGTTTCTGCGCGTGTCTCGGTGCACGCGCGCGCGCGTGTACAAGTACATCGTACGCTGTGTCCGGTTCGAGCATATACACGCGCAATTACTTTGCAACGCATTGAATACGAACGTTGTATGGCATCGAATCAATTTCAGAATACCGATGTGTTATTTTTAGCTTATTAAAAGCGTGAAGTAAGTGGAGATAAATTTATGTTTGGCACACACATTCCTTCACGTTCGTAGCACTTTATCTATCGCTTGCTGATCAGTCGGTTTTCCCGCGGTGAACTGTTATCGACCGCTCTAGTCGACTATAAACTGATCTATATACTGTCCCGACGGACACGTAGCAGTTCCGGACGCGTTCGCTATTTATTATTTATTTATTTTCCAGTGAATAGATCTATAAAATATGGTAAAAAATGTTGTCACAGAGAAGTTATGGATTCTCTGAACATCACGCTATGTATTATTTTTGCTAATGATATGCAAAAAACTAGTTCGACTCCCTTTGCGTGGAATACAAAGTGGTGGTCGTCACCTATGCGTGACACTGGTAGTAGAACGTGTTAATGATATAACAGCTTAGTACTGACGACAAATCCGCGCTCAACCGAGTCGGTCGTTAGCGAACGGCGACTTCAATTATGAGCGGTGGATAAAGTACTCTGGGCAAATAATCGCGCGTGTATATTTAAACCGGGCATGCTATACCGTACACATTATCAGGGATTCTTCGGGAACTAGAGTTTCTCGATATACTCGACGATTCGTTCCGACGATGGACGGGGTCTTGAGACGCGGACGCACGCGCGCGTGCACGCGCATCGAATTTGGCACTTCGGTACTCGTTGGCAAATCGAAATCCAGGGAACTTCGGAGAGCAAGGGGTTCTCCGAAGCGGAGCTGTCGTCGCGGTCTCCTATCTGACAGAGTTGGGCATTATCCGAATAAACGTTTACTCGAATACCGAATGGAATTTTCGTCCCGCTGGACAGGCTATAGGCGATCGAGAATCAAGGATAGTCGTCCAACTGAATTCAATCGTTATTCGGGACCGACGAATAATTCCGTACACGAATAAAAATGGGTGCACTCGTTATGCGAAACGACTTATGCCCAACTCTGCTATCTGAGACAGTGACAGTACAGTTTGTATCCGCGGTCCAAACACTTGGCGGAGGAAGCGTACGAGTTGAGTCTGCTGACTTCGGTATCGGTGACGGTGTACGTGGCGTTCTCGTGATAGCGCACGGTCACTTCGAACTTGCCGTCGCCGGGTAAGACGTGCAGCATGTAGAAGAAAGTGAGGTTGTTCGAGTTGGTGAAATCGGCCGCCCGGCTCACCCGGATGATCCTCTTCAAGCGGAGCGTGGCGCAAAGTTGCCTGCCCTTTTTGTCCTTGTAGACGGCGATTCGGGCGTTCGCGTGATCGATGAAAGCGGCGGCTCCTCGCTCGACAATCGAATCCCGAGAGTCGACCTGGTCGAAAGTGGTGCAGGCGCACCAATGGGAGGATATGCCGACGTCGGAGCAGCCTCTCTCGTGCGGAACCTGGCCGAACAGACTGCGACAGTCCGCGCAGCCCGGCGGAGGATTCGCTTGTCCGTCGCCTAAGCTCAGGACCTCCCTGAGCGTTTGATAGAGATCGAAGGGCGAGATCAGCCGGTGCTGGTTGGTTCGTAGCGACGAGAACGCGTCCGGCCGCTCCAGCCGGAACCACTCCGGCAGCCAAATGTAAAGGAACGGCAGCCTCTCCTCGTACCAGCCGACGACCGTGTTCCTGATCGAGCCCCACCGCATCCCGTGGTCGCTCAGGAACACCACCATCGTGTCGTTCAACACGCCATCACGTTCCAGCTGCTCGAACTTGCTAAGCAACCGGCCGTCCATCGACGAGAACCCGTTAGCGTTGTCGTGGCTGACGCTCGTCGACCAGAAGAACCCGAAGTATGGAAGTCCGAGGAACGTGCGCGAGAAGTCCACCGCGTAGTTCAGGATCCTGTCGAAGCTGGTCTCGGGACCGGTGCAGTACTTTAGGCCGAACCTGCAAGCATCGTGGGGGAAACGGAAAGATGCGATTGCTCCTCTATTGGAATCGGATTTGTGTCCGTATTCGCGGCAGGGCGGTCCTTCTTCGTTCTTCGATCTCTTCTAGTCTTACATCCCAAGGGTGCGATCGTCCCGGGGTATGACTAAAGGAGATCTCGAAAAAAATTTTTGACCACTTAACCCTACGGTGAAGGACCACCCTAATCCGCAGCCATACCTTTTCTTCACTTTGAGCAGCTTTTCGCAGGCGAGTATGTAGGGCCGAAGGTAGTAGTCAGTGGGCGGGTCCATGAAGCCGACCTTCAGGTAGTTGAAAGTGTTCAGAGCGGTCTCGTCCTCGCCATAGGCCGTCGCGTAACCCGCCTCGCGAAAATTCCGCCACAGGAAGGGACACCGATCGAGGCCGTAAGGAACGGTAGGCTTGCAGTTCGAGTAGGATTGCGACATGCTTTGTCCGGTCAGGATCGCCATCAGGTTCGGGAAGGTGTTATCGGCCATCTTGTTGTAGCCGTCGAAGCGGAGCCAGCCGGACTCCCGCAGGTACTTCTCGGTGCTGGGCGCGCTGCGCAGGAAGTTGAGACGGCTGACGCTGTCGACGCCGATCATCAGAACACTCAGCTTCCTCGATAAGGAGACGTTGGCGGTATCGTTGTGCTGGAACCGGTCCCTGACCTTGTCGAGGTCGAGCACCGCGTGCACGTTCCGGTAGATCGTCTTGCCGGAAGATTTCTGGCTGCAGGCGACCAACGCGGCCTCGATCCCGCCGGGCAACGCGGCTTTGCCATCGAAGTTCTCGCACCCTAGCACCCTGCAAAACGGCCGCGTAAACAATCGCCTCCTATTCTGTAGACTCCACAGTGGTCTGGAAACCCGGTTTTTCTGGCCGAAAGTCAGTTCTCAGTCGACTTTAGTTTTATTCGCTACATTTAGCTCTCTATTATTCGATTTCGCCGTGCCAGGAAGAAACTCTACATCTCTGCTGTACACTCCCAAAACTTTATTAATAATAAATAAATTCTATTCAACGCGTAACAGGTATAAAAATCCTGAGCTGACCTTCACATATCCTCCACGCGCCCTCCTACAAAACAAACTATTAACGTGAGATTACGCCACCCTGGAAACCAAGCAAGTTCCGTTCGACACATGTTTTGTCTCACCTTGTATACAATGAATGTCTATTTTCAGAAACCAATGTTTTTAATATTGGCCGTGAAATACCACTGCCCAGACCACTGCACCTCGCCGTATCGAATCCGGTCATTTCTAATTTTCAATTTTCCAAAAATAAAAGAAAGAGAAAGAGTGGATTTCCAGACCACTCCGGACTCGTCGGCGTTACCTGCGCTATTCCGGGCAAAGGTGGACACTCACACGATCGACGAGTCGACGTTCTCCTTGCGATGGCTCTTAGGCTTGCTGGTCGACGGATGATGGGGCGGTGCTCGTCGGGGCGGTCGCGTGTGCGACGAATTCGCGTTGTTGGTCGCGTTGACGTTAACATTGCCGTTAGCTTTGCCGTTGACGTTACTGGCTCGGAGCACTGCCGACCAGCAGCACTGCATGCCAGGACGAAGCGCCGCAGCCGCGGGGTCCACGGACAGGATCACGGTGCCGTTCTCGTCGCGAGAGAGCCCCGTGAACGGTTCCTCGTCCATACAGCTCTGGAACTTCTCCTTTTTGACGTAAGCCCGAATCGCAGGATCGACCGGCTCCTTCGCCGGCATCTGGCACCGAGGATTCCACACCAGATAGCCGTCCATCGTTTCTAAAACCAACACGAGTCCAAGAGTTCGGTCCCGGTTCAGGTCGCTGCTCGAAAACTGTTATTGATTCCGGTCCTTGAGACGATTGCCAAGAACCTTTACCACAACTCGCTCCACGCGAACAATCGAACTTACCAGCTGTTACTACGCGCGAACGATAGTTACCATCTGCTAGATTGTCGCAAAAGGTTACTATTTAGAAATCTACAAAAGAATGGTAATCATTGGGCTGCCAAGAACTTAATTTCGGTATTTTAAGGTGAAATAAAAGCCAGTTTTTTTTATTCAAACGATGAACTTTAAGCAATGAAATCTTTTCCATCTTTTCTGGTGGCTTCTTAAATTGCTTTTTATTGTAATTTCAGGGGAGAGCATCGATTAAATATATATATATATATCTTGGAAATCTTCAAATAGTTTTAAAAATCTTGATAAGTTTTATAATATTCAGCCTGACTGCTACGGAACGGCTTAGCCTTCCATTCGAAGTTACCAGCTGATAGGTTATCGCGAGAAACGATGCTTACTATATAAAAATCTATAGAACAATGGTAAATAATAATATTTGCATTTTTCAGTCTCACGGCTAAGAAACGGCTTAATCTTCCATTTTTCCGTTCACACACTCATCCCTCTGATTCCCATTCTTTGTTTCCTATATCTACTATCTATATTTCCTATAACATAATATCCTCTCGACCGGAATCTTCGACAGTTTTCACAGATTCGCGTTCGGTCCGTGGTACTCACCTTCCCCGACATTGTACCACTTGTAAAAGTTCGGGTGTCGCGGCTCGTACCCGTAGTCCTCCTCGGAGGACGCGACGTAGAAGCTCGTCAGGAGGCCGACGGACAGCAGCAGGAGCAGGACGAGTCCGGGTCGTCGGCAGACGTACTCGACGAGCCTGGACCGCGGCTTCGCGTTTCGCATGGTGTCGTCGTCGTCAAGGGCTCGACCAATACTCGCCTGGTTTCACCTCTGCTGGCGCGGCATTCCGGTTCGAATGAAAATTCGGTGTTCGCGCGATACCAGCCAGCGATCATCGTTCAAGGTTCAACGACGCTGGCTATGAGCTCGACGCGGTTCCGTTCGCAATTAACCGGGAGCATCCGGTGCCATCCGGTGCCATCCAATCAGCCGCTTGCGTCGCCCGGTGTGGTGTGTCTCTCAACCCTCGTCCTCGCTTTCTCTCTCTTTTTCTCTCACCCTCACCCTCGCTCTTCGCGGATCGAATATCGAGCGGGTGCACACGCGACCCGTCGCACCTTTAACCCGATAACCCGGTGACCCGACGACGATGGCGAACGCGGAAGTAAAGTGTCGGAGCAGCCGTGTCGGGACAACAACGTACACCACCAGCGATTTTTCTTCAACCGATGCAGATCGGCTGTTTAAATATTAACAAGTGCAGAACGCGGCATGCGACGGGACAACAACGCGTGCCACCAGCGATTTCTTCCACCGAGGCACATCGACTGTTTAAATATTAACAAGTGTACCTATAACGCGATACGCGACGTATGTATACTATAGCGACGCGAATTCCCTTCGGGAACAGGCTGTGCGATGCGTCGTCGCGTCGACGCGAACGAATCGACCGAATCTCGCGAGCACGACTGACGACGACGACGAACACGACGACGCGCAGAAACTGCGGGGGCCGGCCGAATCGAGTCGAACGGGAACGAGGAACGACGAGCAACCGGCGGGGATCGATGCATACGCGTCAAGGTTGCGACAAACAAAGCGGATACGATCGCTGGGAATAACGATTTCCGTTGAAATCGACTGCCTCGTGCGATTCGAAAATTTTCTCACCTTTTGCTCGGGCCCGAGCACGGCCGCGAAACACGCGCAAGAAATCGCCTATTCGCCGCGCTGGAATCGACGGTGAAACCGATCGCGGTGAATCCGAAGTCGCCTCTTCCGCTCGATCGTGAGAGCGTCCGATAGTGCGAACCAGTACCAACAGCGCCGAATATCCGATTCGCGTCGATTCGTCGTTCTCCAGTTTCTTCTACCGTCGGCACTACCGCTCCTCTACTCGAACTGGGCTAAGGAAATCGGGGACACCCTGCAAAATGCCAGAACAAGCTGATAACGTTTTACCACTTCCGCGTTCGTTTCGAAAGCTCGATCCGAGCTCCGAGATAAGGAACGTTGAAAATTAACCCTTTCATTGCACACACGATGCAGATTGGGGGACGAAGAAATCTTAAACACGGAAAACACGGTGACAAACATTGATACTGTCTTGACATTGATGTTGTCTTGACAGCCTAATCCCTGGACCAACTGAGATGAAACTGTACCCAAGTAATTCGTATTAGGTGCAGAAATTAATTCGTGGCTTTGTGTCTTCGTAAATTCGTTGTACATTTACAAAGAATATAATGCAACTCTTGAAACTAATCCCCATCATTTTCCATACAGTTATACCATTCTACAGGTGACTGATGATCCAAGTAATAAGTTCCGATACAAAACAAATTTACAAATGATAATCAATCAACCAAGAATTAATTTGTGCTCCTGTTACTTCACACTGAGACTCGATAGCATTCGTTCAATTGGTCGGACTGGACATTTATGTACTGAAATAAAATTGTTATCTAGGTAGAGATTGCGTCGATCATCTTATCAAAAAATCTCGTTCCACGGAAAATGGGTCTCTGTCCGTTAATCTTTGGAGCAAAACTTTCCGTCCGTTCGAAGACAGCGCGGCTAGATTATTTGGAACGGATGTTGCAACCGATAGCGACTCTACGATATACTAACTGCAAACGGAGCAACGTTTCTCGTCGGAACCGTCCCCGCATCCGTCGCGTCCGCTGCAAGCGATCGCGTCCGATCTGCACCTGCCGTTGTCGCAGACGAACGGGCAATACCTCGCGGAAACCCTTCCGCGATTTCGTGACTGACATGCTCCTCTTGGCTCGTCGCTGCCGTCTCGACAGGACACCACGGCGTTGCAGAACTCGTACCCCGGTAGGCATTGTCCGTTGTTGCATCGGAACGCTCCTTCCGGACATTCTGCGAACATTGTAACAGGGGTTGAAAACGGGGCTTGAAACGCTTCCGAAAATAACGGTTACGAGAGGTTCAGATTAAAACATTTAAGAATTGCGGATTTTGTGCATTTATCCAGAAAGATGGTGCCTGCAATTTCAAACAGTAGTGTAGATCAGGGAGTTCCAACATGTAGCTCACGAGCTATACACGCGGCTTCTTCCCCGCTTAGGTGCTTCCCCCACTCTTAGACTTCATCGTTGCCGTAGAACTTCGTCCCTGTCCTTGTGCCGCCCCACTAACTCTACGACTGTACGTAGTAGTGGGAAGAGGTTTGACTAATGGTGAAGACCTTGCGGCTCTCGGAAGGAAACAAGTTGGAACACCCTGATGTAGATTTCGATTTCGATTTCGACTGCGGCTACCCGAAATTACCGGGTACCCGGATATCACGAATTTTTGGGTCCCGACCCGATCCCGGGAAAAATACCCGACCCGAACCCAAATTTTCGGGTTCCCGCCCACCCCTATTGAATGACATAAGATAGAGTCGAGCGCGATGAGTATAAGGCGAGCGTTGAGGACCGAGAAGAATCCAGAACGTGTTAAACTTAGTAATAAATGTATACAATCTCCAGAAAATTAGCCGCTAGTATTATAATCTCTACAGTAGAGGGATTAAAGAAATCTAAAAATGTACACACGTTTCTTAAGTCCTGTTTAGACCGACAGACAATTGTCTGAAGACCATTTTTATCATAAATGCATCGAATCCGCTGTCTAATTATAACAAGCTTTTCAAGCCCTGTTTTCACCGGAGGAAAAGATGTCCGTGAAATATAAATGAAGATAGAGGACTTGCTTCGTCTGTTGTTGCAGCCGATCTCGTCCTCGCCGCGAGGACAGTCCCGAACGCCATTGCAAAGCGTGGCTCTCGACACGCACGGTCCGCTTTTCCCGCAGCGGAACGCTACCGACGGACATTCCGTTTCTCGATCGGAGCATCGCTCGTCCGACCCGTCGGAGCAATCCGGTCGTCCGTCGCAAACGAAGAACCAGCTGATGCAAGCTCCGGAACTGGTGCACTGGAAGGTGCCCGGCGCGCAGCCCCTCGTCTTCGCGGTGCAGGTCGAGTTCCCGTAGAAATCGAACCCGCAGTCGCAGACACCCTCGACACACCTGGAGTACTGATCCGCGAGCCTACATTCGACGTCCGAAACGCAATCGAGACCAAGACTGACGGGCGTCGCGGCGCTCGGCTCGTGACGGTCCGTCTTCTCCGCTCCTTTATCTGAGGCAGAAGACAATTTTTCAAGTTTCGTATATTAAACAAATGTTTCTTGCTATAAAGTGACAACCCTTTAAGGGAGTAGACTCGTTTTTCCAGAGTTACTTAGTTTCAGAATAATGCAAATTACGCCTCGTGAACGTAAAAATAGGACTTTTGTGGCCTCGATCGATCTTTTATCTAGCGCTTTTGACTAATGAAAAACCTCATATTTGAAATTCTTGCAGTCCTGGAAACGAGTCTACCCCCTTAATAGTCGAGCAAGCCGTTAACTTTGGGAACGACGCGATCGTGCAATCGCAGAAGTGTGCGTCCGCAATTTGCGACCAGACGCGAGCGATACTGCATATCTTCTATTTATTTTCTGACTGTAGTTAGATAAGTTCGTGCACGTTTTCGCCATTTTATCTAGTAACGAAAGTTGTGGCTATGGATTAAACTATGATTCGCGCGTACAACGTTGGAATGCAAAAATGTCATACCCAGAACCCACTCGGCGATCGACTTGGTCGTCGTGGATGATTCTTCCTCGACCGCTTCCACGACGATGGTGTCGTCATCGTCCCCGTCAGCCGGCATCGTTGAATTCTCCTGCGACTCGTCCCTGCTTGGCCAAGGAATCGGAACATCCGTGACTGCGACCAAGAGGAATGATCAAACCGTGCAAATATGGAAAATATGCTAATGACTAAATCTACGAATAAATATTTTTCGATTTTAATTCCAACTCAATATATTTTTTGCAAATTGCGGCACCTCCATAATATCAAGCAACAAGCCGCCACTGGATTCGAAGCATAATTTACCCGATTCTTCCCGTCGATGATCCTCGGTGGTGCGATCCTCGTCGATCGTTGCAACCACGTCCGTCGCGACGCTGACCGATTGACCACGCAACAATGGCGGTCTGATCAGGTTGTCCGGTTTGCAGACATCGTTTTCACGTCGCATCGGCGCGCTGCACCGACACCGACCGAACAAATCGGGAATCAAGAAGTCGCAGTGAGAGTTCTCCTGCCAGAGTCGACAGTGGCCGTGATTGTAGCAAACTTCGCCGAGTTTCGCCGCTGAAAAGTTTCGAACAATTGTTGTTCGCCGTTGTTGTCCTCGCGCCTAATTCGCACGGATCACTTTTCAGCCACGCGACAGACCCGACCGTTTCGTGGCTCGAAAAAGTGGCCCGTGCGAGCTAGCTCTAATCTCACACAATCGATTCGCGGATCCATTCGTCTTTTATTAGGTTGTTGCATATGAAATGTCCGATTTCGGAATGCCAATGTTGTGAAACGATTTAATCAAGAAATACTATTATAGTCTTCGAGTTTAATATACAACAGGCGTGATTCTAAATAAATGTAAAAATAAATCGAAAAAAGATTAACGCTAAACCTATCACTGCTGGTCAAATGACCCGTTTGATATTTCTCATCTTACAAATCATTGAAATTATGAAGTTGCTTACGTGGAAATTGATTTGATAAGTTTCTTTATCTAAGCACATACTGTTGTAAAAAATCTAAATAAATAGAGCCTTGTCATTTTTTAAAGATAATACATTTTATCGTTTTTAGTAATTGATTTGATCAGTTTCTTTATCTAAGCACACATTGTTGTAACGATTGCACAAAATCTAGATAAATATGATCTATATATCTATATGACTTCATAATAATTCAATATTACTCCACTCAATAACATTAAATTTTGTAAAAGGTCCTCAGGATCGCGAGCTGTAGTAAATACACGGAGGAAGTAGAAACGGTCGGTCATGGTCAGACGCGTGGGACAATTCCTCTCTAATGGGACGCGCATTCGCTGAATTTCGTTCAAAACGAACTGCTTGCTAGACACGACTGTTAAGAATCGGACTCTTCGCATGCAACGACCTAATACTTACGCCTGAGGCAAGTGTGCCGACGGAACTGGAGGAAGCCCTGCTTGCAGCCGCAGAGTCCGTCGAAGCAGCCGCTGTTAGCCACCTTGAGAGAGCACTGCTCGTCCACGAAGCATTCCTCGCCCAGCAGAGTCGCTGTTCCATCAAACAGAAAACGTTTATCTGGACGTCCGGAAGAAACAAGCGGAACAAGTTGATTCTTACCCTCGAGACAGACCGTTTCGTTGTACTGGGCAAAGTACGGTGTGCAGCGGCAGGAACCGAATCGACAGTGACTGCCGGCGATGCAGTCTTCGTCGCCGGTACATCGGTCGCCCAGCTTGGCGTTTCCGGTCACCGAGGAGGAGGACACGACCACGCTCTGCAACACATCGACAACGCGTGCTTCCGATAGTTTCGCCCCTTCTAACGGGAGACGCGTAAACGAAGCCAAACGAATCGAAGACCGCAACGGTGTTGCTGCCGGTTTCGCTCGTCTACGCACCGTTAGCCGGTCGCCGCGCTAGTTCGCTCTTGCGAACCATCGCGAGCGGATTATATCAGCCGGCTGCTCCTCGACAAGAAACAACCGACGGGAAATCCATGGGAAAATCGAACTACGATTTCTTTGGGAGACTACGGTATCGTTCGTCCGCCGGACAATGGAAAACCGTTTACACTGAAACTCACTCTAAGACGATGTCTTCGAGCAATGGCGACAAGATGTGCGCTGATCGTCAGGACATGTCGCTATTAGAAAACATCATCTTCGAGAGAGAACGTAAACACTTCGCCTTGCCATCGTCTGGTGCACGGATGTTTCCTTTGACCGCGAACATAATGGACAATATTCAGACTTCGGAACAAATGCATCGATCGATTTCTCCACCTTCTCTCTATAAACCCGTTCGGTATTTTTCATACTATTTTCTTGCATAAATATTTCCTTATATCGTTCGTAGAGTTGTTAATAAAAAAATATATTAATGCTATCGGCGTGCTGCTTCGATCATTTTTTTTTTTCTTGTATGTCGAGAATCGTTGCAGTTGCGCGTGTACTGCACCACTCGATCAGCGCGCTTCTCGCCACTGAACAGCGCCGGACCAACGTCAACGTGTTCATTCCCACAAAAAGGAAGAAAAAGAGGTGTATCGATGCTGCAGATGAACACATTCGCGCTTCAACTACATATATTAACTAGACTGCGGATCTTTATGCAAAATGAAAGTTGTCTGCATCTCGATTGCAAGAAAGGGAAACTAAATGGAATGTTATTTCGTCCCTTAATGATTTCAATAGAGTAGCAATCATATATTGACATGTTCAATTTTTCAAATTCCCCAACAATTTTGAATTTCATCAACTAAATTTTGCTATAAATGCATAAAGATCCGCAGTCTAATAGTAACGTATAACAACGAGTTGACGCTAGTCGGATGTCGATCATGCGCGCTGCTGTGAAATGACCGACAGCCTTTACGGACCGGATATGCCGTTCGAATGATCGTTGTACGACAGGAACGCGAAATGATCGACTCTTCCCGAAACGTTTCCCGCACCTCGTGGAAATGTCAGCGAAAAGTTCGTTGAACCGGAAACGGTTGTTCAGACTCACCAAACAGTTGATCGCGATCCACAGAGAGAAAATCGTGCCATGATTTCGGAACAGCGTGGCCGGTTTCTGGGCCGTGCGACACGATCCCCTGATCGTGTCGTTCCCACGGGTAATGGGCCTGCTCGACCTGCTCGAGAAGATTCGCGCGAACGAGAACGATCCTGGATCGCGCGTTATCCACGCGTGCTTCGACATCGCTGACTGCAGACTGAGCGGGCCCCGATGCCTTTCGGGCCCCGTGCTCGACCGGCGGAAAAGCGAACACAACCGCGTTCCCTCACCCACCACCCCTCCTCGTTCTATCTCGCTTTTCCTTTCTTCCTCTTTCTCTGTCAGTCCCCTCTTTGCGTCGATCTCAGTCTCGGTCTTAGTTAGTCACGGTTGCAACCTTGAATTCTTCCTCCGAATTGTTTCCCTTCCGCAACCATTTACATTTCTCCGCAATCTCAAGTATATTTAACCCCTGCGTTCCGTGAGTACATTTAGCTGACAATTACCATGTCTCCTTCAAGAGAACTCGAAGAGGTTGCTGGTAACATTACTTGCAAGATCTACCATTTTTCTTCGGACCTGTGTGAATGAAGTTGCGGCTTTGCGGTTACCAGGCTGATATCCTTGTGAAGCGCACTTCCGGCCTTTACGTAAACCTGATTCGTAGCCAATACAGCAATCTGCCGTCTAAACCCGCACGAGACCGCATTGCCATTGATCGGCTAGATGTCCTTTTCTAAGGACTTCGTTTACATAAATCAGTTCTGTACCTTGAGAATGTATACACTCCTCGTCAAAAAGATAGCCCAGGTGTGCTATCTTAAATTTCTCAATGACGCATGTAAAATTTTTCGTCTGTAACGTATAATATCAAAACGCTATGAGCTCAGAATATGCGGCTTGGTGGAAATAAGTCACAATGCCGTAGATGTTTGTATACAATAAGAGGCTAAAATTGAAAAAGAAACCTCCGTTAACAACGAAACACACCTGATAGCACACCTGGGCTATCTTTTTGACGAGGAGTGTATAATAAACCTGTAGTAATGCCAGATCAAAAATCATCGTTACAAAGAAATGAGCAATCATAATTTTTCCAATAATTTTCCACGTGTTACCAAAGACGAAGGCTTCAGTATAGCTAGGCTTTCGTTTCAAGATTGTCACCTTATTCGAGCAACTTCAATAAATTGGTCAGCCACCGTAACAGTGATTATTGTTTGAGATTGGCAGAGATGACTGAATAAACGATACAATGGGATCACGAATCACAGTGTTCGTGTGACTAAATCGAGTGCGGAGTTAGTTAACCAGATCGTTACCACCGTCACATATGTGACATCCATAATCTGACAGTTCACTGAAAAAACCAGTAAAATTAATTTTTTGCTAAATTTCTTCTGCTAAACTGTTTTAATAATTCTAAATTGGGTACGTTGCATTTAATAAGACTTTCGAACAAGGAAGGTGAGCAACGAAACAAATGCTGATAGCGAACGTATTAACGTGTAAATCCCATTTAAATAAACTATTTATTAAAGAGAATGAATCTTGTGCTTTGAGATTCTAAGCGAATCGTTGCGACAACAGGTGAATGGAAGAGGGCCGAGGAAACGGACGGAGAACCAAATAGGGCCTCGACGAGCCTAAAATTCGAGTCGTACCGGTTGCGGTTCCCCGAGTACTCTTTGAGCTTCATTGGTATTCAGCAAAGAGACTCGTCGGCTTCTATTCAGCTTTGGTCGTCGTTGTCGAATCGTGCCGCGTCGCGTCGCGTCTCGTCTTGTCTTGTCGCGATGGTGTGACGGTGCATGCTGGTATGACGGCGCGTCAGTGCAGCGCATCGGTGCGCGAGATCTCCCATTATCCAACTCATTTGACGCGCTGCCTATACCAAACGACCGCGTCGCTTCCGGTCTTGCTCCGTTCGTTTCACCCGTAGATGGAACAAGCCTGCCGCGACCAACTACGAAAACCGCAGCGAGTGGGAAGCGGAAAAAGGGAAGAGGAACGAAGAAAGAGAAACGAGGGAAAAGGGAAGAGGAAAGAAGGAAGAGAAACGAGGAAAAAGGGGGAACGAGCGCGAACGCGCACCGTTCGAGTAACAGGAAGCGGCACGCGATCAACTACGTCGGAATGTAAATTGAGGATCGACCGAGGCTCGAACAAAAGAAAAGGTTGCCACGAGCAGCTCCGTGCTCGAGGGACGCCTCCGGCCCAAGAGGTAAAGGACCCCCAAGGAAGTCCCGTAAAACCGTGCAAGGTGCAGCCCGATCGAAATTCGAGACTGCCTTTCGATCCTCCACAACCTTTGATCGTCCGCCGCGCTTTCCACCCCTCGATCCATTTCTCACGCTGTGGAAATACGTATCGGCTGCAGACATTCCGCGGGATCCGGAAGAAGAACGCCTCGAACGGCCCACGCAGCGTTCCACCACACCTTTGCAAATATTAACCCGTCTGAGCTCCTTATTGGAACATTGCACAACTAATATTTTGTTAATTAAGATTTTGCTGCCTGTGTTTGCACCGCGGCGACGCTCGTAATCTATTTCCTGATTACAATCATAACAGTGCTATCATTATGTACACTGAAATAAAGGAAAGCAATCGAAGCAAATTAAGACACAAATGTTATCTATTTGCTCTACTCCATGTGGAATGTATGCTTTTCGAAAGCTTTGCTTTAATTATTGTCGGAGCTGCTGAAGACTTCCTGTATTTGACTTTAAGTAAAGCATTGATAATACGTGATTGTTAATACTATTATTATTCGTTTTTCGCTCCCGATCAACCTCGAAATCGACCCGCAACATCGTTTCAAATGATTTCATATCTTTCCTAATTTATCTCCGCCGCGCCGCTACGGATGCGTTCCTATTATGCGTCATTATCTGGCCAAGTATCTGCAAATTATGCACTAACGACGACATTAACGTCCATCCTGATCCCCGTTTCTTCCATCTTTCATCCTTGCTTCCACGGCTCTTCATTCTCTCGGTATTAATTAGGCCTCGGTTATTAATTTCGCAGCACGGTATATTTGCTTCCTTTCCTCCTTCCTAGATTGTGAGATCCTCCGAGACCTCGCGAGACCTCGCAGAGTGCCGCGAGGTCTCGCGAGCATAATTTCTGCGCTGAAAATGTTCATAACGGGAACATTTTCCACATGGAAAGCACCGAAAATCATTCGATACGGTTACAGTGGCAAATCTGCCAATCATTACAAACAAGTCTATTGCTTTTCTCATTTCTCATTTAAAAACATCCATAGCTGCAGTAGTTTTTGATAAAACGATTAGTAAATCTCTCCGTACTTTGGCGCATTGTCCGTCATAGCAAAGTATCTAACAGAAAAATTTTTATAGATTACAGAAGCCTATGACCAGCAGGTATATAAAACTAATTTTAAACAAAAATCCATCGAACATTCTCAATAACGAAGTTTAATACGTTCTTTTCGAATGATTTTGTAAAAGAATATTTTTCATCTGTAAATAGACGAGTGTAGGTGGTGATAGTGGCGTCGCGTGTGGCAAAACGCGAAAGCTCTGACGAAGGTCCGTACAGCGCCATTCCACATAGTGACAAAAAGCTCAAACTGCTAGTCAAATGTTACCGACTGATGATAAACATTCCTATCGCTAGATGGCGTTGGTATGCTAATACTAATTTAAATAGAAGTTTTGACATCTTACAGAGATGGCGCCACCAGATGTCTCCCATATTACTGTATGTATATGTGTACTAATGTTAAACCATAGAGAATTTCCAGTTTTATTCCGAAGACAAATAGCTGGAATAATTTGAATATGCGTTTGTTCGTTCAGCTCTTTATTCCAATGTAATTATACCGTTAACCTCACTGCACTTTATAAAGTGTTTAATGTCAAAAACAATTACAGTTTAATAATACAATGATTGAACGAAGAAAACAATGAATAGTCTTACTCAATTTCAATTACAATCGAGGAACAATATCATAGAAATCTGTGTGTATATTATTGAATAAAATTATATCACCAGAAACATATTTACAAGATGTTCATTGTTCTACTTTGTATGTGGTCGTGCTTTTGCTTTTTGTCTGGAACATTGAGCATGGCTATGTGCTCTTAAACTGTTGAACACTTTGTTGTTTAATTTGACATCGAATCCCCCTGTATCACCTGTGTGAATGCCAGGGGGGAACTGCAGTACTCGGCAGGCGTTTATCCTCGAGGACATCAACATGTCATGCTTTGTGACAATTTGAGAACCCTCGCCCATTTTTTTATATCCGCAACGCGGAATTGAAGCGTACTCCTTCTCTATGCTCTGAAAAATATTAAACATTATTTAACAATCTAATTCGCTGCAGAAATCTATGCTTGTAAGAAAACGTTGTACAGAAAAATTTGAGTTTATGTATTAATTGAGCTTTAAAACATAAGATTTACGTATTTACCAGAAAAAAGTCATGAAAACAAATTCGAAAGGCTAAAAAAAATAATGCAATTTAACCGATGTCCTGTGTCAAAGAATTAGTGATCAAAACTTTAAGTGGCAATATCTCGAAAGTGAAAGAATGTGACATGCGGCGTTCTTCCTTACAACCACAGAAATGAGTTCGATATACAGTAAAGTCGCGATCTAGCTCCCTAAGGATCTCCACTATCACTGTCCCTTCTCCAACCCCTTCTACAGGAGAGGTAACCCGCGAGGGGCAAAGAAGCTCGAGCTGCCGCGTGGTCGGTATTTACATACTATCCTTTTCTACGTTTGGCATCCTTTGTACTTTCGGAGCGATCGACGCTGTCATAAAAAAATAGTTTCCCTACACAATCTCTGTCCCTTCTCGGAACAGGCGATGGGAGCTACTTCGCGATTTTACTGTACTACCAATTACCACAAATCGATCAAAATCCCTTGTCGCATCCTCTAGATCTGTATTACTTTTGTCTTCCTGATCGTTGGACACGGATGTTCGATAGTTGTTGTAGGAAATATTGACTACAACAATTGAAAAATTTATTGTTAAATTAAAAAAACTTTTCAGTACACTCATAAATAAAGCTGCATAAATAAGGAAATATTATTTTGCCTTTAGCATCTCGATTAAATTTTTCCTCTGTGCGTTTTATCATAAGATCGTATTCTTTGTTGAACTGATCTTGCAACATATGTGCAATCACTTCATCACTGTCAGTATCATGCGATTCGCATAATGGACAATCTTGTATGCTAACATCTTCCATCGGTTCTATCTGACATTTCTTTATTTCTCTGTTGATGGAAATGCAATAATGTTTATTTTCAATATTCAGATTAGATAATCGGTTGCTTACTTTTCTTGCAAACTATTCGCAAGCTGCTCCGAAGTTATTTCCAGCAGGCTGACTGGTCCTTCCACTGGTTGGATTTTCGCCCACGGTGTCGACATTTTGATAACTTAAATTATACACCTGGAAAAAACACTTTGTCAGGTACCTCAGGATCACAATTAAAAAAACAAACCGATTGTGAATTTGAGGTTAAGTTGCACAACAAAATGTAACTACCGATTTATAAGGAATTAAAGGTTAACACGCAGTAACTTGTTCGAGTCTCCGAAATACTTGATAATTAAAATGTCTCGACAATAGACTCGTGAAGCTTTTCTTATCTTAAGCTATTTCTGAATCATTTGATTGACGTATTTATGTAATGTCATCGCAAGGTGGTATCAAGGTTTTCGCGATATAATTCGCAGCGTTCTATCTATTTGCGAACGTAAAAAACAAAATTTCGAAATGTTCACCTACCTTAAACCTAGATGGAACAAATTAAAAAATTTGGAAGACGAGTAAACTGATAAACAGATAAAGAGTGTGAATGAAAAACAATGAACTATGCGATGTGAAGTTATGTTACTGTCAACCCGCAGTGGGGTTCTGTGAGATCGATAAATGTATGCTGGTACCAACAAAAAGATTAAAAGCACGATAATGGAGTAATTCAGGGTAATTCAATTTCATGAACTTTTTCTTGTCACAAAAAATTTGTTACATGTTGGACAAATCTAATGAAGCATAATTGGAGTACCAAATCCAAAATAAAATTACATAATCTAAACAGATGTGTTTATTCCAATTGTTGCTCGAACATTAATAAAAGAAAAATTGTTATTAAAAAAGGGTTCCATGACATATGGTACAAGTCCTTAAACTATTTTATTTTTGTACATGGTCTTACATATAAAATTCATCGAAAATCGGGCTGAAAGTTTCATTAAGAAACTTCAATTTCGCCTAGGTATATTTGTTTGTCACTGGATCCGGAACAAACTGAAAGAAGAGATATGTTAGGATCACTGTTCGCGCATGAGATTTAAAAGTATTTATTATGTAATGTATATATATTACCGATAGGTTCCTTAGGATGAAAATCAATGTCATTAACAGACCCATTATGACCAGGCAATTTGTACAATATCCTACGACTTGTAGTATCCCAAATATAATGAAATCTATCTGATGATCCAGCTGATACTTTGCTGCCATCTGGTGACCATGCACACCTCAGGAGATTCTATCGCATAATTATTCGAATACAATTATTTGCGATAATTACTAAAATAACGATATAAAAAGAAAGTTAGGAAGTAAACCTTTTCAAAGTTATGCTGATGACCCGAAAGGATTTTAACACATCGCTCGTAAGGAGCGAATGGTCTCACATCCCAAATTCTTAATGTGTTGTCCATAGCATTAGAAAGTATGTATGACCCATCCGGACTTAAACTAAGTCCGGTAATGGTGTCAGAATGCCCTTTGAGTTTATAAAGGACAGCATTCTTTCTTAGATCCCATACTTTTATATCGTTGTCGATTCCACCGCTTATGACTTGCTCGGCTGTGTCGTTAAATGTAACAGCTGAGACCTGAAACAATAACAGAAATGAATGAAACTTAAATTAACGATCTTTTATTTTATTCTAAGCAAAATGTACTCGAGCCTTAAAATACCTGGTATGTATTGTTTAAGGTATAACATTGTCCTCTTTTTCTGGGATCCCAGACACGTATCGTACTATCGTCGCTGCCAGAACAAAGTTGAGTAAGACCTCTCCTTGCGCCAGAGACAGAATTAACGAAAGAAGTGTGGCCTTTAAGCTTCTTAATTCTGGTTCCAGCAACTATATCCCATAAACCTAGTGTCGTATCTGTGCTAGCAGTATACAAGTGACTGCCGTCGGGACTAAAATGTAGCTCCATAATTGCTCCGCTATGTCCACTCATCACAGAGATGTTTTCGCATTCTCCATAAACACTCCAAATAACTGAAAATTTATTGATTAACATTTACTATCAATTTACGAGGCGACTCGATGCATGCTCCAAATTCGTAACATACAAATTTGTCGATCGAATCCAGTGGAAGCGAGGTATTGTCCTTCTGGATGAAATTCAAGAGAAAAGATATCACCCTGATGTCCTTCCAAAAGCATAATTGGCGCGAATAATGATGATGTTCTGGGAGGACCCTGTGAAACGCGAAAAACATTGTTGGGAGAAAAGTTGAACGAAACATTATGAATTAAGGTTAAGTACGACAAACATACATTTTGCACGACCGCTTTTTCTCTGCTGCTGAAGACCACCTCATTTTTCGTCCTCTTCGAAGCAGGAACTAGAGCTAAAATATCATCCCCTTTACGTTTGTCTAAGATCGGCATTTTGAATAACTGTACGCGAATTTATTTACAACGCTTGTACACACGCTGGTTGACAGATACATAAACAGTTTTGTCAGATGGCGCTACGATCGTCTTATCTTTTTATGAAGACACTGTTACGTGAATTTTTAACATAAAGTTGAATAATGTGTGTTGACTAAGGAAAAAAAAGTTGAAATTTGATGGACAGATATTGCGAAATCAGATCAATTGAATTTGAAGTTATAGTTTATTCAATATGATATACGCATTTATAGTATATGTATTTATGTATTTATTTACTATAAACATTTTGACACATTTCGTTATTTTCTTTTCAGTGTACCCTAACTAACAATTAAATTCTGCGTTTACATAGGAGGGCCATAATTACATCTCATAAATACACATATTTACAGGTGGCCACTACTATCGCAGGGGAGGGAGAGATTTTTGTGGTTTCTCAGATACGATTTCAAGATAGGTGTTTCGAAGGGAGTCGCAAAAAATTTGAAAACGATCGCTATACCGCTTCCTCGTCTACGCTGATATTCTGATCACCAGCCCTTTACTTTACATTCTGTGAAAAACCACATGAAGATTTCTACATCGTGTAAAGAAACGAAATTCGTCATGATGTCCGTGACGACACGTTGGTCCAGAGGTCGGAAGACGCGTCGACCGGAAAGGAAAGATAATGTGCCCGCAATAAAGCTCGGATCCTATCAGAAATCGTTAATTTGCAAATGTGTAAAGTAACACGACTCAACATCGTACTATACACAAATATACAGGACATTCATCGTCACCTTTTGTACCTGAACAGAAGAACGTTTTGTGTTTTTTTCTTTTTCGTGTATTCTGCGCTTATTCAAACTACGTCATTGAACACTTTAACGGTCGAACTTACTACAATAGCATGTTTGTAGGGTTCTCCAAGAAGCTCTTAAACGCGGATAACCATTGAGCACCGACCGCACCGTCCACGGTACGGTGGTCGCAGCTGGCAGTGACGGACATGTACTGGGCAGTTGTAAATCTACAACAGAAATGATTGAGAAGACAAGTTCTTTTCCATTTTTAAAGAAACCAATTTCACAAGGAATGCTTACCCTTGATCATTCTTGGCAGGTATTAATCTTGATTCGGTGGTACCGACAGCAACGATTATGGACTGAGGCGGGTTTATAATGGCAGAGAAGTTCTTCACGCCGAACATTCCCAAATTAGATACCGTTATGGTTCCACCCTGGAATTCTTGTGGCTGAAGTTTTCCTTCTCTTGCCTTCGCGGCCAGCGCTTTCACGTCTTTGCTAATTTGAACTACACCCTTCGTATCTGCGCTGAAGACTATTGGTGTAATCAGACCGTTCTCTGTGCTAACCGCCACGCTTACATCGACGCTATTGTATCTAAAAGAAGAAGAACACGCACCTTGTATTAGCGTGAACACTATACACATCCAAAATTGTATACTCTAATTGATATCCTTAAATATTTTGAATCTATCCACTACTTAAAATTGCATCTACATATTTTTTGTCATAAATGCATAAAATCCGCAGTCTAAATACAATATAGAGAAACTTACTGTCTAATGACGTCGCCCAGCCAGGAACTGTTGCCTTCAGGAACCTTTTTGCAGGCCATCGCTATCGCTTTGATAATGATGTCGTTTACACTGACCTTCACCTTTTCTTTCTCCATCATTTTATTAAATTCTGCTCGCATCGCTAGAGCAGCGTCCATTTTCACATCTACCGATAAATAATAATGTGGGATGGTCTGTTTGCTTTCCAGAAGACGTTTCGCGATTACTGCTCGGATATTAGACACAGGCACGTCCATTCCACCTGGAGCACCTATTGCCATTCCAGGTTGGATAGCACCTGCGGCTGCTGGTACAGCGCCTGCTAAGTCTTTAGACGTTATAGAACCATACAATCCAGATCCGCTCAGACCCTGCAAGAAATGCAATTAATGTAGATTGTTGCAAATAAGTATGCTAACAGTCGTCGATGAATGAACCAAGAAACTTTGCAAATCACCTGTAAGCTCAGGCCTTTCTCAGCAGCGAGCTTCTTGGCCAATGGACTAGCGTATATTCTCTCTCCGGAGGATGTAGGCAGTTTGACAGCTGCAGGCGACGGCGGTGCTGCAGGAGATGGAGGAGGAGCAGATGGTGCTGCGGAAGGAGGAGGTGCCGGTGCAGCAGCAGCGGCTTGTGGCGGTGGAGCAGCTGGAGAGTCGTCTTTGAAATCTTTGAAAGCAGCTACACTCGCTTCGTCCGGAACAATTATGCAAACAAGCTTGCCAATCGGAACACTCTTTGTTCCCGCAGCCACAAGAATCTTTGCCAGGTAGCCTTCCTCAGGAGTCTCAAAACCCATTGTTGCCTTATCAGTTTCAATTTCTGCTAGCAGGTCACCTTCATTCAGCTTGTCACCTAAAATCAAGTACAACCATTGTAAGAGATTATCAATTAAACACGATCGCTTGTCTCACCTTCTTTCTTCTGCCAGCTGACAATGGTGCCTGTTTCCATGGTAGGAGACAGTGCAGGCAGTTGTACCTTGATATGATCGGGGTAATCCGCGTAAAACCTGAACTGCTGTTTCCATGGTGCCACAGTGAGGCGTACATTATTATGAACTTGAATCCTGAATGCAAATAAAGAACAGCTTTAATAAAAGATGCAATCGCAATAAAAATTAAAAACTTCTGAGAAAGTATATCTGCTAATTATTTGATATATGTATGCTGCTGTGTTTGAAATGTCTCGGTTAATACTCGCATATACGTATGGTGCAATGCCAATAGGAAATTGGAGCTCATTCAAGAACTCTTATTCATTAGTGTAGCATGGATCGGGCAGAGTGAACATTGCTCATACACAGAGTAAAAGGTGGCCTTGACTGACCACTTGATTCAATGTTAAATTTAATTAGAATAACACGATTCTTTGCCATTAGATGACACAAGATGCGACGTAGGGAGTGGCTGGATTATCATCAGATATCAAGTGGAAAAGCAGGAAACGGTGTTCGCGACATAGTGTGTCTAAGTAGAATGAGACGGTCGTCAGACGTGATTGCAGAAAAGATAACCTTAACGCCGAACAGCTATTGAACTAAATATGATTCGCGCAAGGTCGGAAGATTTTATAGAACGATGAAGTACGATAGTGATGTTAGAGGAAATACCTTTGAAGATGTTTTCTGTGAAGACATCGTATGACCACGGATCTCACGATGTTAGTCCGCACGGAAGTTCGTAATATAGCGCGTGCCAATTCATTACGTAGACTGCTCGTGGTTCGTATCATAATCTCGGATGATTCGAAGGTTCTTTACTACCTTTTATGTAGCAAGTCGACGGGAATTCGATGATTCGGAGGAAGGATGTAGGTTCGGTTTAACACCTCGCACGGCGACGTCCACGAGCGTGTCAACGGTGTGATAGGGGTTATCACGGAACACGACTAGAAACGGACGATACGAACACCGAATTAGAGGTCGTCTGCAAGGTCACGTGGCTTTGAGTTTAAAGGTGCTTTTTCAAAAGGGGGGGAATCATGACTGGCGGGGACTGATACGCGCACGAGGAGACACTGTTGCAAAGAGATACGAATAATCTATGGAAATGATTTTCTGTCGCGAAAAAATTCCGACAATTATCCTCGCTAAGGTTAGACGGCTCTGTGACCGATAGTGTCATTGGTGAAATAGAACGAACACTGTTCTCTTCTACGAGGAGAAACCGCTTGATCTACGCGCGATCTAGCGTAAGCGGTATTCACAACGCCGATCGGAACTTTTACCGACGAGGGCGACGAGGCTGTCTCTACATTTTGAATTCCCGCTTCTTGACGCGCGACGTATATATTTGAATTTGAATATTTGAAAAAGTTTGAGAATCGAGGCTTCTAATAAACGTGTATAAAATCTGTACGCAGAATTGTCGATTATTGGAATGATGAATAAACGTGGCCAGAAAACACGTGGTCCAAGGAAGAAAACTGCAACAACATTCGGTGAAGGAAAGTTCACGTTCCCAAATAACGATACGTACGAAGGAGAGTATAAAATGAATTCTGGAGAGCTCACGCTGGTTAAACAAGGTTATTATAAGTATATTGTATAAAAATGTAATTTACAATTACTTTCTATGTGTATTTTATTATTTAAAAATTTATGTACGTTATATATGTCATTTAATTAACAAGTGTTAGAATTATTATCTAACTTACCGAGTAGGTAAAGGATTGTACACAACCGA
This sequence comes from Lasioglossum malachurum, assembly GCA_028455605.1. Taxonomy (NCBI): domain Eukaryota; kingdom Metazoa; phylum Arthropoda; class Insecta; order Hymenoptera; family Halictidae; genus Lasioglossum; species Lasioglossum malachurum. Next base: position 20,900,797 of record CM052318.1, on the reverse strand, counting down.
TGATTTCGACAAATACGACGGTGAATGGAACGATGATGTATTCGCCGGCGGTGTAATACACATTCGGTAAATATGAGTTAATTATGTGTTCGATGTACGATTAAATTAATTATAATTAATTGTTAATTAGATCTTGATGGTTTTAGCTATAATAACAACGCCGAGTACGAAGGTAATATTGATTCAAACGGGATCATGGCCGGCCCGGGAACTTATGTGTTCCCTGACGGATCCTCTCTCGAAGCAGTTTGGTTCAATAATACTCCATTTATGGACATTATTTATAGAGAGCCCCTTGGGTACAAGTGGGTGCTTCATCACTCGTCGAGAGAGGTAAATGCAATTTTCAAAGTGTGTCTAAACTGATTCTCCACAGTAAAAAATAAGACCGTGGTCTTGGTTACAGACGATGACATTTTCACCTGGGAACCACTTTTGGGATGATATGCTTTATTACCAGAATACCATCGATTCTACTGAGAATGCATAAACTCCCCTCATTACATCACTCGATAAATTCACCGTAATTAATCCTCGTTTGTACATTATACTTACTCCTCTTTGTAATATAACGACGGGACCTTGTATTTCGATACAGCAGATCTATACAACGGATTTTCGTTCGCACTGTATACGGTTTTACTTCGTTCTAGCTCGAACTTTTCGTACTCCCTTTTATCCTTTATGATGGTCCATATTCTGTACAATTAAATTATGGTCAATAGACGTCCCAAAAATTCTCTCTTAGTTTGTTTAATTGGATTTTAAGAGATACTCACCTCCAAATTCCTATGAACACCAAACCAAGAAGTACTACTTCAATAACGATCCAGAAAGACTTCATCATCGCTGCTACTATTCTATTGCTGCATGTCTGATAAATTTAAATAGACAATATACGTTAATAATGTTACTGCTCGCGCGTAGCATACTTCTTTAACCATGCATTACCTTTTCTCCAATCTTCAGCAAAACTCTATTGTCCTTCTGGAACTCGTAAATGTACGGTATTTTGCATGTCATGCTCCCTTCATTAGTCTCCACGCAACAGTAGGAGTCATGATCTATTACAATTCAAAGAAGGCTTTATTTATTGATTTAACCCTGAGGAATTGGGTATAATATCTATAATTAATATTACCCGATCGTTTCTTACTTATATCAACGAAGTCTACTGCCATGGTGCTGTAGTCAGCCACATTCGTCCGACAATTGTAGTCGATCCTCTGTGGGTCTTCGATGGTAGCGTTCACGCATCCATTGTAGAGCGTACAGAGGCCACTCGAGCCTGAACTAACCGATGACTCGCAATACTTGCCGTGATAATGAATGTTGTTGTCGATCTTGCACCTGGAAGCATGATATACGATTGTATTATTCATCGTACAGAATTCATGTAAGTACGTATAAACGATCAAATACGAACTGGCATTCGCCGCATTCGCACTCTCCGTGACCAGAACAGACGTCTTCGCTTCCTGGAGCCATGCAAAGCGTTAACACCGTCGCGCATTCACATGTCTCACCCTTCCAATCTGGAAAGCATCGACAGATACCGCAGTCGCATGCTCCTCTACCCCCACACTGTATTCCGTCGAGCTAGCAACGAAAAAAGTTTGCTTAAGAGTTTACTCTGGTTTTCCATTTTCAATTTTGTCATTCTTGCATTTTCTTTAAGGGGTTAAACTCGTCCCCAGGATTGCAAGGATACGCGGGTGCGCCTTCTCATTTCTAGATAAATCGCCTTCAGAAGTTCTATTTTTCCGTTTACCAGGCGTAATTTGCATTATTCGGCAGCATGTAGCTATCGCAGCTTTATGAAAATAGCTGCGTACATATGCACAGTTTTACGCTTCCGAATAATGCAAATTACGCCGCGTAAACGTAAAAATAGAACTTTTGAGGACGACGTTTTATCTAGCGCTTTTGACTACTCATTATCGAGAAACGAGTCTACCCCCTTAAGTATAAGTGTGTGGAATACGTGTGCAAAAGGATTTGTTTGAATTCACAAAATGAACGTAGCTCGGCTTCGCATTTACCATTTTGCATGGGGTACACTCGCAGAACCGGCCCATATAGCCCTCGTCGCAGGAGCAACTGCCGCATGTGCAATCCCCTTTGTTGGAGCACATTTTCGTTGCGCTGGGAGCCGTGCATTGCTGCTTGTAGTCTACCGGGCTGCTTTGGTCGCAGTCGCAATACTCACCTGCGAAATTGTCGTTCGTCGATAATAAATCTACTCATCGTATACTCACGCCAATGAATCGATTCACGAATTTCTCACCGGACCATCCGAAATCGCATTTGCAGACACCGCACTCATCGAAGCCATGCACGCAACGCAAATTGTCGGAGTCCTTGCACCTGCAGCCGCATAGGAGTTCAACGTCGATGACAACTTCGGAGGCTTTGGATGCGAGCGCGTCTTCGATCACGACCCTTTGTTTCTGGAAAATGTCACAACGATGTCGTTAGTGCTTCAGGATCCCATTTGCTCAAAGACAAGTTCAAATAAACTGCCTTAAAACGCATTGAGCAGTGCTAACAGCAGCGACAAAGCGGTGGTCATCGTTAAGGGGCATGCGCTCGCGGTTGCAGCAACTAAGGGGCATGCTGTCGCGGTTGCCATTGTTCAGGGGAGAGCCTGAGATAAACTGCTATAGTCATTTACTTAGCCAGATCAGACTCTTCCCTCAAGGGGTTGATATTTGTTTAGTGCAAAAGTTCCCGGCAGATTTCTTGTATTTGAAATCGGGCACGAACTTTTGCACGCACCTAATAACTATCGCAATTTACAGTTTCACTTGCCAATAGACTCTCGTTCCTCGGACACTGGTCGAACGAAAGCACCACCTTGAAATCATACTCCTTACCCTCCTCTATGTCCCCGCACTCCTCCGTTTCGATTTCATGTTCTTTACCACAATTGGAAAAGTACTGCATGCGAAGCGGACCCGTCGAGTTGTCTCGCAGCACGACCTTCGTGATCAGGTCGTGATAAGAGCTTTTGATAATCTGGAGGATGTTCGAACTGTCGTTAGCCAAGGTGGCGACTCGCGCTTTCTCTTCCAACAAATCAGCAATGAACTCGTACTCCCGACGTCGGTCCTCTGTCACGGCGAATATCACATTGACTTTGTTGTCTTTCAGCAACCTCGACACCTCCGCCAGAGACGGATAGTCGAACGTCGTCGACATGGTATACATTCCGTCCTTACGTAGGTGACACTTGAAGTCTGAACGAGCCACGGTGCCGGTCAGCTGAAAAAGATTTCCGGCGTCTTAATTCTCGGTTCGTTATTACTAGACAGTGGATCTTTATGCAAAGTAAAAATTTTCTACCTGAATTGCAACAAACCGGAGTGACATAGAAAATCTTCTCAATTAATATGTTCAAAAAGGTTGAAAATGATATAAAAATATTTTTAAATTCGTCTAATGATTTTCATGTTTTAAAGTACACGTACTCATTTTTGTCGTAAATCCATAAAATTCCGCTGTCTAGTTATTGCTCTTTGAGCCCCTCCTTCCGACAAAACAGAGTACACCTTTACCTTTCCGTCTCCGGCGAAATGCAAGTGCCCGTTGGTGGCCATCAAGATGATCTTCCGAGCCTGATGAGCCCAGCCAACCCGTTCTGCGCAGACTATAGCCTGCACCACGCCGTCCAACCCTGCCTCCAAATCGTCCACGTTCCCTGTAATAGGGCTCTCGCGCACCTGGAAGGAAAAACAACAGAAAAATATCGAAGATAGCGTTCACCACGAAAGTCCACATGTCCTTCTAGCTCTTCATCCTCGTTCCTCGAGCGACCTTAGAAGCGCACCTCTTTGATAAACCGCTGAATGTCGTCGGTGAGGTTCAGTCGATGCTGGAACGCATAGAGCGGAGCACAATCTCTCTGCTGGCTCTCGCAAGGATTGTTCTCCTGGCCTGGGAACACGATCGGCATCAGAGGCTTGTCTGCGTAGCTGCCGAATGCCAGACGATAGTTGTTGGTGAACATTCGCAGCATGTTCGTCATGTTCCAGCCTAGATTCACCAGGGTTTGCTTGTGGTCCCGCATCGTCAATGTCAGGTCCATCAGGTAGTATAGATCTAGAGGATAGTTCCTGGAAGAACGATGGGGCTCTTAGGATGTCAAGCACAACGGACCATCACTAGACTGCGGATCTTTATGCAAAATAAAAATTGTCTTCGTCAATTTAAAAAGACAAGACCCATATTAGATATTTCTTTTGATTTTAGCAAGTAAGAGTTCCTAAATTATTTTAATCTTCACACAATTTTACATCGAGCCAACTCAACTTTTAAATCATTACTGACGTAAAGTGTCGAATACTTGTGGAAACGCACTTGGCTGGCCTGTAACGGAGATTAATCACTGTCTTCGAATGAGGTTCAAGTCTCACTCTGACCTTCTGCGGCCTCAGTTGCATGGGTGCCTGGTCTGGCTCTTTAACGTCCTGGAATTCGTTGTCCTCCAGCAATTCCATCGATCCCTTCGAAGCTGTGCGGATCTCTGCGGGATCGCAATGGAACGCCTTCAAGCTCTCCGGCAAGTTGCATCTTGGTTTGCCCACCGTCGAGTTCGAGTACGACTGAGAAAATGGGAATATGGTGTAGGTGTAGGGGTGCCCGAAAACGTTGGGTACCTGGTGGGGAGGGGTCGAGACGAGTCGGGATTTTCTAACGTATGGGGATTCTTGACAATTGTCGGGATCCCTGAGATTATTCAAGAATCTATAATATATTAGGTTGGCAATTAAATTCGCTACCTTTCGTTTCGTAATTCTCGTAAAGAACTGTATACATATAATTGTAAAGCTCTGAATTTCGCGATTAATTTCATATAAAATACTCGTGCTTAAAAAATATATATAAATAACTTTGCTTGAGAAAATGTGGAGGTCGCGACTTAGTTGCCAACCTAATATAATAAAGAAAAATCACAAAAATTGTCGGGAATCCGGGAATTTTCGAGAACATTCGAGAATCCTGCAATGACCGAGAGCCCGTCCGATCCGCCATTTTCGCGTTCTCGCACATTTCCAGAAAACAGGAATTTCGTTCGAGTCCTCGCTCGCATTGTTCCTACTAATAAAGATTTCGATGCGTGACCTAATTCTCTGAAGAAAATATGTTTATGGCATCATGCAGTTCTCAAGATAGCTTTCCGGGAAGCCGGTTTAGGCCGTATCCCAGAGGAATTATTTTCCCAACACAACGATGTTCAGTATCCTCGACCTCCTGTTGAAGGAATTAACGGTGAGAACTGTATTTTTATTATTTTTATATAGTATTATTTTTATATATTTTAAATAGTCCCAGGTGTAAAATGAGTCAGATCTATATACAACTAGCGAAAACAGTTCTCCAGAGATCTAGATACACACTGCGACTTGTCGTTCTTTATGCGTTTCAACGCGGTAGAGGAAATTCCGAAAGTGTTACCCAGTCGCTGCACCACGCGCAGGACGAGTTGATCTCTAAGCAGGTGTCACAGGTGTTCTGGGACACGCAGAGTTTCATCAGCTTGGTGTCCAGGAATCCTTCGAGATCGTTCCATCCGAGGATCAGGGTGCTCGCGAACAGCAACGCTTGGGAAAGCCGCATTTCTGTTGATCGTAGATGAAAATGATCCGAGCACACTTTTAACACACGTTACACCCTCTTGGTGACGGGGTGTAGTGATGGTTGGCGAAATAAATGGTTGTTCTCTTATTTTCGCGTCACCGGTGCGAGATCTAACACGGAATTGGCACGAGTATCGGGGTAACGCGTCCGCTATCTGCGGTATTGATAACGATAAACGACGATTTCGTTCGGGAAATAGATGTAGATGGCGGCTATCACTTCGCAGTATTTACAAAACCTCCGATTTTATCTTTCACGCGAGTGCGAGCCTCCCGCCGGCCAATCGAACGATATCGGGTGTGAATCAGGAGCGGTCTCTTATTATTATTGGGTTGGGCTACCGTGACCATGGATTGAAAATCACGATCCTCCGAAATTGTATCTCTGTAATCACTTTTTATCATTTTACCATCGGTAGGAGGCTACTAGAGCTTAATGTATTTATTACAGGCCGGTTCTTTAAGTGGAAGATCACCCTCTGCGTTTCCATATAAATAAATATTTTTTAGTATATAACATATAAAAATTGGAGGAACCAATTTGATTATAATTATGATGATTGTATGATTATAATTCCAGCGTTGACAAATTTATCATTCAAATGGGATGAGTAGGGTAAATGTTTATTGCATCTCGAACCACCTACCGCTTCGAAAATTGGTCAATCACGTCACGAAAGTGTGTTCACTCGCTTGAATGAACTGTGGTGACTAACGTGTCTGGCTGCCATACATCATTATCTTTATAGAAAAGGTAGAAGACTAAGTAGAACACACACCAAGGTGCACTCGTTATCTCAACACGGTGGTCCATGTCTCCTTTTCTCATAAACGAATGTTTCTTCTACTTTCATACATGAATAAGTTTCTAACATTGCTTCTTCTTTTTCCTGATTTTCGAACACGGAACTAATATTGACCCAGAGGATCTCATAAATGTACTTTTAATGTGATCTTAACGATTATTGCCCCCACATTTGCGAATGACGAGCACTTGTGAAACGACGAGTCGCGTGCGACTCCATTATCGCTTTACTTTGTTGACATAGTAATTGGATGAACTACGGACCGAGTGCGTACTCTCATTAATAGGATAGCGACTACTGACATAGTCGTTAAACTTTCCAGACAGTTTTATTTGTTATTGTACTGGACTGTGGATCTAAATAGGTAGCAATTGCATTCATAAAAATTGCTTTTGGCGAAAGTTCGTGCCTGATAAAAGAGTCTTGGCAATAAAAATAAAATAAAAACCTCCCTAACATTAAAAAGTATGAATACGTCGTAAACGCATAAAAATCTGCTGGCGATGCATTGCTTTTGGCAAGTTTTATTAAAAAAACATTGAAGTGTCCGTGTCACATATTTTTACAGTTCCCATCAAAATCATGCACCACAAGAAATCTGGAATAGCGCTATTCGGTGAAAATTCCAGTTTTATGTCTCGTTTCGGCAAATCGGCCGGCGCCTCGCGACCGACTATATCCGTAGGATAAATTACAGTGGTCCGCGTGTCTTTCCACGGGCCGTCGGTTAGACATTAAAAATAGAAAAGTCTTAGCCTACCCTTACGAGCTAGAACAACGAACATTTAATGTATCACACATCGTCGCGAATTATTGGTAAAAATGGTCCCCGTGCTCGGACCAGCTGCGAGAGCTCTTGCCGCGCGTAACTATCTTCCTCTTACGAATTAAATAACGTCGAAACAGTGCGAATCGCTCGAGGTACACGTCCGACACTTTCACTCTCACGATCGCGTCATCGTTCCCTTCTGCTTCGACGCCGAAGAAGCTGGCAATTCCTCCTGAAATCGACCCCTCGGTTTTATAATAATTATTGTACTCATCGATCGTCGGACACGTTACAAAAGAAAAATTCGGTTTACGCTTTTACGCCGGAACAGAACTCGTTTCCCCAAGAGATTTTTGCGCAATACTCTCGCGGAACAAACGCTATACAACTCTAACGTGCACGCGCGTGACCAGCGTTGCAATGCGCTGTGGGATTACATGAGCGTTAGCGACGTGTCGTGAACCGACAGTGTTCTCGGGTACTACTGTCCGATAGTTTTGAACCGGTGGAAACGATTTCGGCGCGTTTCTAAATAAGAGGCTGTACACAGGTGATTATGGCTTCTTCTCGGAGCTGGTGACGCGTCTGGTCAACTGGTCCTGAAGGTTTGTGCCATTTTGGTGCTTCGTCATCACGTCGGATATCGGCTCCTTCTTCTTCGGCACGGTGTTCGGCTTTTTGTACACGCTGAGCGTGCTCGAGACCACCCCTCGGATGAACATCCCTGCGCAGGCCCACGGGAATGCCCTGGAGATTGTGGAAAAAAAATAGTAATTATTATACTTTGGTTAGGGTTCTTCATAAAATACTTTCTAAACATCCACTGGGAAAATAATTCTGGTTAATTACCATTTCAATACGAGCAAAATGTAGAGGTAACGAGGCACCACAGCAATCTTCTCGTTGCACCTCATGGCCAGGACAACTCGATCCGCCACTTCATTAGGGCTAAGTCTCGGCAGGAATCTGTATAAAATCAGAATAGAGGTACACATTGATCAGACTCGAATATCGTCGATATTATTCATATTAATAGTGGATACTTAATCCTTCAAGAACGACAGAAAGTGTAGTGTTACCATACTGATTTGTTACACTAGAACTACCGAATGAGTCAACGTTACTTGTCTCAGATTTCTTCTTTTACTCTAATATCAGTGCACACACGTCGTCGTCGTTGAAGGGTTAAAATGCAGAGTCGTATAAACGTGTTTATACCTAGGTGAAATGTCTTCGAACATGCCGGTACTACGAATGAAAAACGGACATACGACAGTGGTATTGATTTTATAGCCATCAGCCTAGAAGATAAAACAAGCAAATATGTAAAGAAAATTGGTGTTCGGTAACTCCGGAAGTTCCATCAGACGCGAACGTTAGACAGAAAACCGTGCGACGAATTTGATTAACGGGAATTGGTACCGCGAGTTCCATGTGGAGGGCCTCCTCGAAACCGACTGCCGCGAATTTCGAGGTGCAATAGTCGACCAACGTTGGCACTCCCAAGTGGCCAGCCAGACTAGCTATGCTCACTATATGACCCTTGTTGTCCTCCATCATTGACGGCAGGAACGCCTTCGTCGTCTAAAAAATCAGAAAAAATGATACAATCAACATTCACATTTACATCGAATGTATTAAAAACAATTTCAATTTTTTCGCTTTCCACAATTTTTATTGGACTATGCGAGTGCGTTGCAGGTTTTGTACGAGAGAAAATAGAGGGGCGAGAGGTCGAACACGGAAGAAATGCGCCAAATCTCAGAGCCTGAAGACAGATTTCACAAAAACGACTTTTTGCGACTGGCATTGGAAAGTGGATGGCGGGATCCAGCCGAAACGACCGTGACATCGGATGCAGCGAAAGGTCCACACCGTTGACGCTCCCTTTACCCGCCAATTAACCCACTTTTCGGCTAGCTTCTCCTAGTTCTCACTTTTGAAAGTAAAACCTGCGAGGCGCGTAACCCGTCGACCGGTCGGGCAAAGTTTAACTGGCGAGAAATCGTTCGAGATGTAATTATAGGGCGCATAAATGTTTTCGAACGGCGCAACACGCAGACCTTGTCCCTCTGCGATTTTTCTCTCGTGACCGTTTCTTTCTCTTTTTTTCATTCCGGCGTTTCTTATTACGATAACACAGTATCTCAATTACCGTTAAACCGACGCCGCAGGTATGACGTAACGCGAAATCGGTATTCTCGGCCAAACCACGCGGTACAATTTTCGTTCTTCGTGCTCTGAATCCGCATGTCGGCGTACGCTATTCGCTATCGGCGATGCTCTTCAGCATCGGACGCGTACACTTTCACTCTGCATCCAGTTAGAATCTTTCTGCCAGCTACGATTTCCCTTGGAAAGATCGATATTGTTCCTCGAATCGGAGGGAATCGAGAAACACGGGAATTTCGAATTTTCCGATTACAAAAAAAAGTTAAACCGACTTCGAAAAAACGCACTAAAAAAAATGCACTAGAAAGTATGAAATAATTTCCATTTAATTTTGTGTGAATACACACGAACTTAAATGCAATACAATCTTTACGGAGGCGGCGCAAAATTGAGAATTTCCGACACTTGAAATTACGAAAATCCTTAAATTCTTTTACATGCTTCCACATATTAATGTATCTTCCAGTCCCACCTACTGATTTCCAAGTTCACCAATGAAATCATAATCAGCAACATCTGTCATTTGGAAAGTTCGCAATTATGCGCCACCTCCGAAAAGATTGTATTGTATTTAAGTTCGTGTGTATCCACATAAATTAAATGGAAATTATTTCATACTTTTTAGTGCGTTTTCTCGAAGTCGGTTTAATTTTTTTGAAAAACTTTTTTATTTCATACTTTTTAGTGGAACGAGCAGAATTTGTGGAACACCTTTGTAGGATGGTTTTTCGGTCTTATTGGTTATTTGCAATAAAAACCGCAAAGAATGGAAAAATGCAAAATTTGTTTTCAAGGGACCAGTCGGGAGACATACTCTACAAGATGCAAAAGGTTACGTTCCGATTGGTCCATCCATCTCGGCGTAATTGCACATACAGATCGTATTGAGTAACTCCTCCTTTTCCGAAGTCGGTTAATGAAAAGAAATTCTCACCAGGATTAATCGGTGAAATTGTCTCTAAACTCTTGAAGAGGATTTCTCTTTGAAACGAACACACTTGAATGGTTTAATTTCAGTCACTTTAGAATTTTACAATTTTTCCAGTATTCCAAACGATGTCAGGCTATAATCTTTAATATTGAGCAAAAACTGGTATCATGAACGGCGAAGGAAAACGGTATGACACGGATAATAATCGTATGTCAGCAGATATTAACACCGATAATAATCGCATGTCAACAGATGCGAAATAAAAATCGGAAATAATTAAAATCGAGTAGAAACTGGTGGCACGAGGATGCAAGGAGAAGACAGCGATGAAAATAGCGTAAATCGAGATTGCCGGGGAGAACTTTGGCGAGAAGGAGGTTGCATTTTAATATGAACAGACGTGCTCCTTTCGCCGGTGTATGTTTCTCCGGAATATTTCAGCAACGCGCATTTTGTAGGCGGTTATTGGCGAAGCAATTAACGAAAACAGCGTGCACGGTTAAGAAACTGCGAGAGGCGGCTCTCTCGGTTTTGCGTGGCGTTCTAGTATTGCGCGAAAGCACACGAGCCTGAAGCCAGCCTGAAGCGGGAATTTCGTATCGAGGAACTACATAGCACATAGAGTACGTTTGGTAAGCGTACTCTATGTGCTGCGTTTGGCCTCTCGTGGGTGTCGCAACTGCGGGACACGAGCGTGTACTGCAACTGCACAGCCCACTGGCTGTATCTATCCGACCGGTTTTCTCACCTGACCCACGGCAACAGTCCTAAACAGAGGGTACGAGACGACAGGAATGCCTCTCACTCCTCGTCTTTCAAATTACCGTGCCAACGTACGCGCACGTTTGCAATTTCCCATCCTCCTATCTCCTATTCGATACCAAAATACTCAGCCAACAAACATTTGCTAACATATGCAGCTATTTGTCCGAAACAATCAGGTAAAGTAATTACACTTTTCTGAAATAAATTTAATCGAAGTTTCCTTCACGATCAGCTTCATAAAAACATCCATCTACATTTCTACTAGTATTTCACCACGTTATACAAACATTTTGTATTCATCGATAAATTATCAAGAAATGCAACAGCTATAAAAGCATCCAAGAAATCATAAACATGTCGAGCAGCGTTGTCATTAATTAATCATTTCCCGATTGATCTTTTCAGTTTGTCGCATGATTTTATTGCGACCTAAGAATTATTTACAGAGGCTGTTTCTGCAACGGAGACCTATCCAAAGGATGAATATTATTATTCCAAATAGTAGTGTAGTAGTAACTACCTTGATCAATCACCTTAATGGTGGCCTCTTAGGCAGTTATAAATTTCCTGCACTTGTTTGATAGCATATGTATGCAAAAATCGACTTTATTACCTGTTTATTTCATCTTGTTGCTATACGATTTACACGTCGTTGACAGGTTCGGTGCGATTTTAGCGTGATCGTTCGTGCTCGCTCAAGGTCTGCGACCTCGGGTGAATTACTGACGATACTATAGTGGAATTTATTCTGATGCACGCGAGAGACCGTAATGCGGATAGTTTCTGCTTCGCAAAATAAGAAAATCGCGGGTACGAAAGGCTTTCACGCTTGCGGCATGATCATGCTGCTCTCACCACGCATTGAAATCACTGCGGTTGCTCTTGCGCTGTTATGTTCCTGCGCTAAAACAGTGCGACGAAAGTTCACTTCAATATTTTACGATACTTAGAAAATGTTTTTTTACATCTTGTTCCGCGATTACTAGTAGAGTATGTCGTAATTGAGCAAAAAACATTTTTGCCAATAGGTTAATGTAAGAAATTTATACAAAATTACCACCTTCTCTTGATTATATGGATGAACTGTTGGGAAACCACTTTTTGTGACCTGAAAACCTAACTTTCCAGTTATAATTTTCTAGCCGAAACATTAACGCCAACGCGTCGATACGAGTTCTAGAAGATTTTCTCTCTCGTCAATTATCTCTGAAATATCAATACTCGATTCGTTACGCGTCGGTATTTATAGACTTCAACAAACGTTCAACGCGTCAACTAAAAAACGACGCACCAGTCACAGTTAAATCAGAACCACCGTGACAGCATTCATTTCGTCCACCATCGTACAAAAACGCAGCGAAATATTCGTGCAAAGTTGGAACTAATTCCCCGATTGCAGCATATAACCCGGTAAAAAGCGCCGAGAAAGATGTGAACGTACCCAGAAGTGGCTCATCACGTTGACATCCATGGTGCGGATAATGAGCTTGTCCGGAGTGTCCATGAATTTCATTCCGTTGACCACGCCGGCGTTGTTTATCAGTATTGTCACCTGCAAAAGGTTCGTGTACAGGCACACCGGACATCGTTCATTATCGTCGTATCTCGTGGCGGGCACTTTCGCCGCTTGAAATGACGGATAAAGTACAAGGTCGCGAAATTCCAGGCCGAACGGGTATACTATTAGCCATCGGCGGAACGCTATTAAACGTTGCAGAAGCGCGAAATTCTTCGGTCCTCCGAAGCAGATCAACGGTGACGTATATATGTACATACATGTACACTGCAACGTTCTGACGTAACACCAGAAGGTTTCATAATTCCCGAGCTGCCTCGGACGCAACACGTGTTCACCATGATAACCATCAAATCTACTAACTCGACTCTCCAAATCGCAATTTATATAACCGATGCGTGAGATAGTGCAATTAATTATTGCGTGTGTCGTCAATGTCATCTCCGGAGGACGCTGGAAACCGGTTAGCTTTCATTATTCTGGAATTATTTAGGAAAACAGGCCACGATTTGTGCGAGTTTATTCAATCTAATATTAAAAAGGTCGGCCTGAAGTTTCTGTAATAGTACAATTGTCGGAGCTCGAAATCCAGCTACCGCCGTCTTGGATGTGCATGCATTTTTTCTGGTCATATTCTCTGATAAATTCATCTTCGTCGACTAGCGTGATAATTAGAATTTACACTTTTAAAGTGTTACCTAACGTGATTTTATATTGTCTTTTCGACCGTCCTTGTAGACAATCGTTTTAGACAGCCATTAACACTTCACCTACCGAACGACTATGTTTTTTAAAGACTAGTCATCACCGGTAGGCAAAGTGTTAAGTAAAATTGATTTTCTCTCGGAAATGATTCTGATGAAGCTATACCACTTTCAAACAAGATTCATACATCACCAATTCCGTCTAAAGCTCGCAGTCTTTCGCCTGTCAATCATTTTCTAAACGCGGAGACTTCCGCAGTCTACTTGCCAGTCTATCTCAGGCTAAATCGGGAGCTGCACTTTCTTCTATCGAGTTACCGAGGAACAGAATTGCTCAAGATCGCGTCGACCAGTGGTCCCAGAACAAGCTCAAGTATCCGGTCGATTATACAATCCTCACCTTTCCTACTTCCGCCTTGACCAACGCGGCTTTCTTGTAAACGTCCTCCCGGTCGCAGAGATCGCAGACATAACCGTAACAGGTTCCTCCGGCGGCTTGGACAAGTTTGACCGTCTCTTCCGTGCCTGAAACATAAAGCACAGAATATGGAATCAGTGAGGCTCCATAATCAATATATTAGAGATCGATGAACCTTCGAAACAGCTGGTATTTCGAACTCGTGATCTACGAAAGTACGAACGGAATCATAAACGGTCTTATCTTCTAGAACACCGAAAGATATCTCCGTTGATCTCGTCATACTCCGCTGAATTCCATCGTCGGTGGTGTGACTAGCAAATAATAATTTTCCAATGTTATTCGGAGGACTTCTCGCGAACTCGTTCTATAATCTCGTAATATGCAGATGGAACGAACCGCTCTGCATCTCTCGATCCTCTCTCGGCATAGAGGAGAGGAAGAATCCTCTCAGGAATCCTCTCTACATAGCCGCCGCATATACTATATAGATTATGCACCAGTCTCATTTTACCGCGAGGAATTCCTTCCAACGAGCAAATGAATTCCGTTAGAAAAATACCAGATGCCGAATCGCTTCGATCGGGATTAATCAATCGAAGATCCTTATTCGAGGTTTCCATTTAATTACCAAAAGAGAATTGCTGTTCTAACTCTTCTTGGGAAATTCTGCAATTTCATGAGTTCTAACGCGGCAAACTTCTCTCGACATGATCGAAGTGCGAAGTGGAACCTTCATCACCAGGTGACTAGTAATTGTCGGTAAAGACGCTGATCACATGTAAGAAACATATCAAGTTGCGTGGCGCGTTAAACTGCGGATCTTGCATTTTATGTGCAATCTTTGTGTGTGTGAGAATTAATTGCAATGTCCTCCGATTTTAATTTCACAACCTCGGAATTTGCTTAAAGTTATAGTCACGTGAATTTTATACATTTTGCTATCTACATGTAAATATTGCTATAGGTCCATGAAGAGGACTAAGTGTACCGTTCATTCGGCCTGTTATTTTTGCCAAGTCGTTGACAAAATGGCGCAGATTCGAGAGGACAATATAGCCGACGAGCAAGTATTCGGAGCGCGCCGCGAATATGGACGGAACACGATCGCTCGCCGGGTAAACAGGATACATATTCTCTGTTTTCGCAATTACATCTTTCATATTCTACGTGAGCACACGTACCACTTGGCCAAGAAGCGAGACAGCGGCCGTTCGCCGCGCACAGAGACTTTCTACGTAAAAGTGTACGGCCGCGAAAAGCGGCTGGCTGTCGGATGATCGACGCTCGGGTTCGAATTGTACGGCGAAATGTCACGAGCGAATGGCAAGCTAAATTGCCTCGACCTCTCTAGACCGGGTACAGGCGACGAGAAGGAGGATATTAATCGCTCGCAACAGGTGGACTGACGGATGACCTGGAATCCGCTCTTTTCTGGCCTTTTATCGCGCTCCTCTCCACCTCGAAAGCTTAGAACATCCTCTTTGTTGCTGTACCCTCGAATTGCACGAGCATACCTCCTCGTCATGGCAACGTAATCATCACCTAATTTTTTCTCGTTTTGCACGCAGAAACGAACACGTACTCGCGATACGTCTATTTATCAACACTATGGAACGTGAAATTTCTGATCCAGTTACGTTCCGAATTTATGGAACCGATGAAAATACTTGATCGGTCGGTGGCCAGGAAAGGATCGCCGAAGTCTGATCGGTGAGAGGTGGCTCGAATGAGAAAAGAGAGGAGCGTGTATGAGTTTCGCGAACACTGTAGAAACGAAGCACACGACGAAGGCTGAATGGCTCGCTTGAAATTACGGTTTTCTCTGTAAGCATCAACCAGTTTACCAGGTCGGTCGAGCAGATCTACTTGCGCGTGTCCTTGAATACGCGCCAGTTCCTGGCCTGCCACGTGGCGATTGCAAAACGAGCGATTCCAGTGAAATTTCTCAGCCATCGATCTTAATATTGTACAAATTCTCCATTTAAAATAAACAATCGCAGTTGGTCGATGCAATATCCAATCACGAATTGAGGTCCACATTGTCTGAACCGAAGGCAAAGAAGAATATTTGATTGCTTGTTGGTTGAATCGAAGACCTTATCCTAAAAATCGAGATACTAAAAGTAGTCGGATTCTTGCACCGAATAATCTGGAATGAATTCAAATATGCGATTAAACTTGAACAAGTACGATCTAATTGGTAAGGCCGCAACGTGTAACTTGCTTGCCCTCGACCGAAATCAATCTCGAACAAACAAAATTAAATCGATTAACCTATTACGTGTTGTTGTCTGAGATTATAATGCACTGCATGATGTTAGAAGAACTCGTATAGTGGCATAATCTGCGTTTAGCAGAACAATAATGCTACGAGGTCTGTTGATTCAATACCCTGTTCTAAATGTCATGAAGGTACACGCTGCGTTTAACGGAATATAATTACGAGGGCTATTGCCGAAACAAAGAGAAAATCCTAGCCCTATTAAGTCCGAGGATCCAGCTCAATTAGGTCCTGAATGGGCCACGAAAGTTCCCAGAAATCTTGCAACACACAAGACAAGTTTCTAAGCGACCAACAATCCCAGTTACGAGATGAACGCCGCGGTCCTTCGCTATTCCGTTTCGTTTTCGGCTACACCTGTGTCCCGGTTGCGAACAATAAAGTATACTAATCCGCTTGTCAGCGGTGCAGCCATGTCCGATCACTATTCCGCCCGCGAATGCCGGCTCGCGATTGCCATCGCTTAAAATTCACTCCGCGGCGGAGCTTCCTTTGCCCGTGAACCCGAAACGTCTTCCCTTCGTGCAGCAATTAATCTCCTGGAGATTCTTATCGGGTTTATGCTGCCTCGTTGCCCAACACATTGTCGTCACCTTGCAGAAGGAATTCTTCACTTCAGACGTATGAACAACGCGGCAAATCCCGCGGCGACGGCATGGCCGACCAATTTGTCGTCTCCTTAGAATCCCCAGACTGACACACATTCTCAAGCGATCAGCTTGGAGCAGGTTTCAACCTGCCATTTTCGAGCTTAGCTCCAAGCTAGAAAGTTCCCCATAACTGAAAGCTAAGCGTCTCGTATTTCCGACTTCTTACGGCAACGCCAAACTATATCGTTCTCCAAGCCGACGAGCAAACGGCTCGAGGTTGTGGGTAGAAACACCTGCGGATTCGCCACGGAAGCATTAGAGAGATGCAGGTGGTGTGTGGTTCCCGAAGGTCGGTCATCAAATGTATTATTTCCCAGTAGCGAAGGTCATGAACATGGTTATTCGACGAAAGGCCGCCACGAGAGCTATCGAGAGGCCGCCCACGAGCACTCGAGTCCTCCCGATTAGTATGCAAAGCAAATCTACATAAAAAACAGCAACTATTTACACGCCACCACTTTGGGACTGATCACCTTATCCTTCGTCAGTAATAGACAAAAAAATCAAATTGTAAGTTTGTGCTACGTTAGCATGGAAATCAGTATAGCCGCCAGGCAAAATGACGTCAAGGCGCAATTGAGTGGATTTTTTTGGGAATCAATTACAATTAACAAGTCGCAGCGTGAATCGCAGTGTCTGTACAAGTTTCAACTAATTGTTAGTTACTTTGTAACGATGTTTCTGCCTTCCTTTACAATCTATGTAGACGTTTCGAGTATTCGTAAACTGAGGTTTCGTGGAATCCATTTTATAGCAATCATTTTTAACCAATTCGTGTCTTGAGCAATGTGTTTGTGTAGCTACTAAAAATCGTTTGATTGACAATTTATCGTATTGCTTAGCGGCCATGTTGAATTCAAGGTGCAGAGTCGATGCAGCAGAAACTCATAACGATTTTATATAAAAGTGCGCAGCCTGGTTTCTAATTAATATTCTAATTAATATTTTTTGATTGGACATAGTGTGTGCAGCACTCGGAAATTCGTCGTTGATAACGCACCACGCTGTCGGGAGGCCGTTACATAAAACAGGAAGCCCTCTAACGCGATAACTGCACTAATCCGTTTATGGCGAATTCGAGCGACCAGCTCGAAGCCGCGGTCACTTTTGTCACGTCGATTGCGAAACTGATTCGATTAGCAACTGGTAAATACGTACGCGGAGAATTATTTTCTAATTTCGCAGACGCGGTGGCGGTGATCTGGTTCGGTGACCGGATCGAATTAATGAGGTTTCCTGGTTGAGTCACTATACGCGAGCTGACTTTTTCCAGCTTGCGAATCGGAAAAATTAATCGGTTAAGTACTCGGTGAAATGAAAAGTACATTTCTCTGGACCGTTTATATAAAACCAAGAATTGCAATAAGTATCTTTTTTAGGTTTTAAAAATGATACTTGTAATCGCAGTCGTTTGTGTGACAGCGCGGTAAAATGTTCTCATTTGCCGGTGTTTCGACTAGTTTTTAACTGATATTCTGTGAATATTTAACTTTTCTTCACAGCTTATTAATGAATTATTCTTTTATTCAGAAAATTATTTTTAAAGCGTTTCCATGTCGTCGAAGCCAAAGATGAAATGAAATGAATATGCAAAGAACAGATTTTAGAGGAGAATTTCCAATGAATGCATGGTCAAGGCATGCCAGGAACACGAAGGACAATGGAGTCTCCTTGTTCACTCGAGTAATTAAGCACGTAAAACATCGCGCTAAGAGTCGCGACGATGATCGTCCACTATTCATGGTCAACTGACGCACGCTGCGACTTCTAACTCGACGGAATCGATTCTTAAATCAATCGATTTCACGATTTCAAATATCTTTCCTGACACCCGCGAACAAAAATCCATTGTCAATCTTTTTATTAACGAAGAAACCTTGTGAAAATGAAGAAAGAATATTTTACCGGATATTGGAAGACGTGGTCCTTTTTCTAAAATTTCGTTACGTTTGTTTTCAATGAAAAATCGGGTGGATACGACTTTAAAGTACGATTTTAGAGCACGTAGATATTTTTTACTGTCCGCAGATACCTGATATTAAAAAATGGTTTCCACCACCAGTTAATGAATAATTGGAATATCTCGAGCTCCAGTTTCCTCTAGTAGCAAATGTAGAAATCGAAAGTTCGCTCACCGGTTTCGCTTTTCTCGCGTACACACGGTGAACATAGTTGCAAGGCTGGTTGTTTTTATTTTCGCAATGGCCGCGATAGCTGGTCGTTCGTGATTTCCCATTGAAAAGGTAAGACGACCGAACGGCCGATGGAACGATTCGCGTAATGGTTTCCTGCTCGCGCGCGAATTACGTAATTAGTAATCCCGCCGAGGAGACGTCGATCGCAGTTTGTTAGTGGGCGTGCACCCTGGATAACATACTGTAGCACAACACACCGGAATTACTGCCGAGTAAATTCGCAGGTGCTTTGACCATTCTGCAATTATCCTGTCCGATTATGTGAGCGAAGGTGGAGAACAAGCCCGACTCTGTTTCAGAGACAACTATCTAACTATTAACGAGCCGGCTGAATTCTGTTCCGCCAATCTGCTCGAACATTCCCGGTCGAATTGCTACACCCACTTAATAATAAACTGTGGAACGCGACCGACACCGTATATTAGCTTAAGACCAAGCTTCGAGACCGTGTAATATGCAGAATTATCCGGACGCGTAACCATTCACTTCTCCGGTCCCTCTTGACCGCGGAATAATAACTTTATTGCGATAGAAACTCGATCTGGATTTTCACGCGAGCTGATCTAACGCGTCGAAATGACGGACCCCAATTTTTGGAGAATCTAAAAACGCATGTCCTTCCCTCACCTTCTTTGTTAACGTCCCAGATGACAACGATGGCGCCCAGGTTGGCTATTCTGAGCGCGATCAGTCTGCCCAAACCACCCCCGCCGCCAGTCACAAGAGCAATCTCGCCAGCGATGCTCTTCATCTTGTACTTCGTGGGGATGCATGACTTCACGATGTCCTCGATGATCGAGACCACCGTCAGAATCAAGAACCCGATCAAATCGCCCACGGCTCGTAGGAACGACATGGTCTCCAGTTTTCCCGAGTCACTTTCGCTGGAATCCCGATGATCGATCTTCGCTTCCGGTCCTCGTCGACGATCCTCAAGCCTGTCGATTGGCCACGATGTTCATAGCTCGATATCCTCCGCCGGCGTGAGCACTTCCGGTCTGGGCGAAATCGGAAACCGTGGAGAAACAGTGAACTTCCGGCTCCCTCGGGTTTTCAATCTCGTCGACCTCCGGTTTTCTGGAAAATTACCGATTCAGGTTAATGAGATAATTATTAAACTGCGAATGGTGAAAATAAAATTGTTAAGCTACAAAATTAATTTCTCTCCCTGGCTGCCGCTTGTGTTAAGTAACGCGCAGCATGCGGAAATTACCGAATGATGCTCGTGAAGTTTTAATTTAATCAAACAGTCATATCAGCATTTAACTCAGCTTTTAATCGCGCATTAAGCTCGTTACGTGCCCCTTTACACAAAAAAATGTGTAACCTTTCAATCGTCTAGTAAACATTTGATATTTACATTTTTTTTGTAATTGCTGTCATGATTGCTAAGCTTGATAAATAAATGAATAGGTAATAAATTACGGAGGCTATGAATTTTTCATAGTTCCCGTAATCGTTTTGCGCGTGATTAGCATAATGTAGTACAATATAGACCTGAGTACAATATAGATCAGCAACCGGAGGATTATTCACGAATTTGTAGAATCGCAAATCTTGTTAACTCGCGTGGCTGGTTAGACTTGCCGTAGAATCTAGTGCACGCTTTCTCCGAATTTCGTATCACTTTCTTCTCTAGGTAAAAAGAGCACGACAATGGAGAGAGGTCCTCGGACACTCCCAAAAAGGATAGTCTCAAGCAAAGGATCTCTCCTCCTTCGAAAATAAATTATTCTGCCGGGAATGCTAACTGCTTTTTCTTTAAAATTCAACATTCGACAGTTTAAAAAGGAACCTCCTTCTGTCAAATATAAATCTTCAATAGAGAAAAATTTTATTTGCAGTCAGTAGGCTATTCTATTTCTTTCTTTGTAAGCATGTCTATTCGGTTTCATAGAATAAATTGTTCGAGCAGAAAGTTAACTGCTAGTTAAACAACAAAAATTTGAAGTTCACTCGGTAGCTGTGCGACACTTTCACAGTTTACGATAATAATTTTTGATATTTAAGAAAGAAGTGGTACGTAGGACAATCATGTAAAAGAAATTGCATCGCGGTATCCTGCTTCTCATCGTGCGGAAATTGCAATCATTAGACGGCAGATAATTATGTAAATGAAAACTATTCTTTCTAATAGTTTTTTATTGATAAAGAGTCATCAGTCTAAAATGTCTAGACCGATAAAAAGTTAACAACTCGGAGACAATGGATGTGTATCTAATGATTTATGTGGCAACAAAATTATTAGAATTGCCAAGGACTTTTTTTCCGTAAATCTAAAAGTTTTTGCCGATCATGGTGATGCTTATTCTGTAATGCGCATGATGTTGATTTATTCAGGTAAAAATTCTTTAGTGTTTTGATGTCGAGGAAGGACAGAGAGGGAGAGAGAGAGAGAGAGCAGACAGAGAAAAACGGTGGCCATTAACATATATATCGTAACAGTGCAATTTTCCCGGCGTCTTGGCGTTACGCGTTTCGAACGAACCACGAATATCTCATCGGCGGGCAATTCGCTTTCTAATGAGACGCGAAATTCACTTTCAATTTTCAGCCGAGAATTCCCAGCGAAACTAATTTCCGGCTCTGCATTCGGCTCGCCATTGTCAACGTGACGGGATCCACAATTGTGCCGCTCACGGGACAAATCGATTATGCACCTTTCGAGTTTTCTCACGTTTTCCTGCCACACCACTCGATTCAACTTCTTCCATTTAAATTAATCCCTTAATTATAAAGTTACCCCCATAATATTATTGGGTCAGTCCCTTAATTATTGGCTCAAGAATTCGCAGAATTTCCTCATATCGACAATAATCATTTTTTGCAATATTTTTAAAGAGAAATTGAAATTAATCACGTAATTATTGCCCCTTAATTATTGCCTCACACCCTTAATTATTAATAAAAGAATTCGTAGAATTTCTCAGAACGAATGAACACTATCCAATTTCTTCAAATGATTACAGAAGCAATTAATTTCTGTACAATTTCCGATTCCAGTAATCGGCGTAGACCATTTTCGTTCCGCACAAAGATCCGAAGACCAATTGCAGCCTTTCCGCGCAGCCATAATTTCGGAAGAGCACCGCGATAGTGACAGCGCGGAAAATGAACGTGTACGCAACAACAACAATTTTCTTAATGACAAACTGTCGCACGCAAATCGGAGGAGCATGGCGAGTCGCGTAAACATCATTCTAAAAACAACGTGCCCGGTGTTCCTCGAATATGGAAAAACAAAGAGTACTTTAGAAACAAAAGGAAAGAGAAACAAAAGGAAAGAGATACAAATTAAGGATGAACGCAAAACAATGATACGCAGTATCTTTGTTTGGTTTGTTCGGGATAATCACGTTTGCAATTAACGAGATGTGAATGACCACAGTAAACATTGCAGGGAAAAAAGTAATTTCGCAGTAAACGATTTTAGTAATCATTTATATTTTATCACGACTTTTAGATGAAGAAAATATGTTAAAACTTTAACCTTACACCGGAAGAGGGTAAAATAGTTATGGAATAAAATGGAAAAAATTAGTTTTTGCCACATGCGAAAATTCTGAAAAAAATTTAACAGGTGTCAAATACCCAGATAAGGAACATCCTGGTTGTAAAAAATCAAAAATCTAAAAAAAAATCGGGATTCACATTGAAGTGTATTATTAGCATTTCCATGAATTTTTCAGATTTTTTTGTCACTTCAGAATGGAACACATTCGGAGTTCGCAGCGGTCTCCGCGGAAGTTGCAGTTTGTCCAGCAACCGGAAAACAGTGTGACACGTTAAACAGTGTTTTCGAACATGAGTGCGCTCGCGCGACACGAAAATTGCCCCTAGTAATTGCCCATGACTCTGTGCGCGAGCCGTTAGATTCACGGTGATCTACGTTAATTACGGGCATTTCGATCTCCGGTCTGTGAGCATGGATCTTGATCGAAAAGCCCGCCATTTTCCTCGAGTCTGTTCCGTGTTGACAAAGGTAGCGAGAATGTTGGTCGTCCTGCAGTCGAAACTGCAGCCACGTTTCTAGAACGTGGACTCTACACCTCCGCACAGCTTATGGCAAAATTGATTGACTTTCACTGGCACAGTCTGATCAGGTCGGCGCCAACGTCCTTGGCGAATCGATCTTCTCGGCCGTAGATCTAGTAAATTCGTAATTCGATTGCACTAGGAATAGGTATTAGGTATATCACCACTGTTCTCCAAGTCTCCTGAATGATTAATCAACCGCGACACTTCGACGAGCGAGGATTCGCTCGAATTGCAAAACAGGTAGCTCTGCTATATCCGTTTTTATCGGCGTTTATCTAGCATCGTGAGAACTTGCTGTAGAGTGACTTAATGCAAGTAAATTGCTTTTTCCGGTTGTGGTGCGATTAGTGTCGAAGGATATTTTTACGACCTAACCACTTTTGATCTCCGTTGTTGAAAAGGAGACTGGAACGTTCTGTCGGTTGATTTTAATAGAATTTTTATTGAGATGAGTTTTATTCGATTCTATGATTTTCCTAGACTTTTCTTAGATGAATCTTTATATTTATCGGTTGCGTAAGGATAGATTTCGAGCACATACTGCAGAGTTCGTTATTTATACTGCGAAGATGAATAGCTAAAACGCTATTAAACCTTCGTAAACGCAGAATAGCAAACCTTGTTAGACTATTATAGAATGTTGGGATATAATCTAAGAAATATAACCCACACAATCAACTATACAATATTTACATTCGATTGAAAAAATTGATATCTCTGACAGTCAAATATTAACAGAAGAGCAAAACTCCGTCATTAAGCTCAGGAAAATCATACCTCAACGAGACACACAATATTTCCAACAAACAAACCGACGGACAAGAAAGCGTGCTAATAAAAACGTGGTAAAAAGGGACATTTTGAACGTTGAAACATCAGGGAATTGAGCTTCTAGACCCGTTAAACGAATCCCATTATCAAGATAATTAATTCCATCGACCATCTAACGAAGTACCGGCGATGATCGTTCGCCGATTGCGAAATCGTCGCTATCGCTAGTAATGGCACTTTAATGCACGCCAGCTACCAACATCAATTATCGAGCGTGTTTTCCTGCGTCCTCTCTTCTGGCTTCTTCGCAACGATAGTCCTCTCGCGAGCTGCTATTCTTTTCCGTCGCGACGAATAAATATTGACGACAATTTCGGTGGATCACTTTCTCGTGCGATCGATCGCGGGAGGCTCGATGTGAAATTCGAGGACCACATTCGGAAGCGTTCCCGGCGCATCATGGTAATCCGCGACGTTATTTTTTCTGTTCGAAAGTTTCGGAACGAATTATGAACGCACAATGTTTAAATGCAAGAATCAATTGCCATCGATTAAGATTCGATACAAGGTAGAACGAGGTGAAGGTTGTTGAAGGAAAATTTTCTACGTAGTATGCAAATTTTTTTGCATATGGACTTCTTTTAGGAAGTAACTTTTGGAAAAGTCGATTGTATCGATTCCGAATTGCTAAATTCTAAGTTGGGACCACGGCGCGCAAGGCCGGGCTTGTGGTATTAATACGCGAATTTAATTTGCGACCGCTCTGCGGGTCTTCCTTTGCGGCGTGTCTTCGCAACGAAGTCTTCCGGCGACTATCAGGTGTTCCTCCACCGAGAAAACCCGATAGTAATTTAGTATGACGGAAGGAAGTGCCTCGTTCGCTGAAAACTCGAGGAGAACTACAGGTTGCACAAACTGCACATGCGAAAATCGAGAATTTAGAACCTCGGTGTAAAACATGCAAATATTAGGCGAGAGATAACATAATAAATTTGAGAGAGATTACGCGATGCATCTAATAAGTTCATACAATTCAGCAAGTTCATTGGATTTGCTATCATACAGAATCAAGTTGAGAATCAAATGACGTTTGATAATCGTCTGGTTGATTTACCTATGATCAGCATGAGTAGTTAATACTGTTTTGCTGCGCATCTTGTATAGAAATATTAATTGTTAACACGTTCCGTGCCACCGGTGGTACAGGTTAAGTAAATTCGAGCCCCGCGTGTACCACCGGTGGCACGGAACGTGTGTTAAGAAGGTGATGAATACTGAAAACAAACTACCATTTATTTTGCGATTAGTCTCTATTGAAGGTTAAGTACTGATTATGCGACATTTTACTGGGCGACATTTTAACGAATAAAGTATAAGAAACTTTGGTCTGGAGTTATTCAGGTGACCTTTTTATAGTGCCCCACCCAGTATAAATTCTTAAAATTTTTTTACTGTCAGAAATTAGACCTACCCATTTTTATCATGAATGCATAAAATCCGCAGTCTCGTTATAAAGTACCATTTAATCCACTGACGCAAAGAATATTTCACGTTTTCCCTTGTCCGTCGAGAAGACAAAAAACCTAAACACGTTCACGGCAACAAAATATGTTAATTAGACACTTCGTTCTACTTTGAATCATTTGAATGGATTGAAAACAATATAAAAACACTCTTGAATGCAGAAATGTATAAAGTCTACAGTTTAAGTATGAAGCTGACAAGTCAGTGTGGAAAACAAGTAAACATTCCGCGACACGTGAGAGAACGTTCGGTTGCCCTTACTGCACCGTTGCATGGTGCTTTCTTTGACGTCATCGAGAGGAAAGTACCATTTACTAAAAATCGATAAACAGAACGAATCAATCAATCAGTCCACGCTTTCCGCGCGACTATTTTACTTGGAAAACCCTGCGAACGACACGCAAGCAGATAGAAAAGGAAACTGGACGGCAGTTTAACAAATACCACCGGGGAAATGTTACCATTTCACGAAATGCCACAAGCATGAAAGCAGAGAGGTCAACTTTCTTGCATAACCCGGGCGAAACCTCAAACACTGCTCTTAAAGAGTGAAACTAAAAAAGCATCTCCTTCGAAAATCTGCCTTTGCGGACCCATTTCGAAAGCGGTGCTTCAGGTGCTGATGTAACAATTCATATAACATTTTTACAGATAAGAGTAAAGGTACACGTGTGCGAAACGTGGAAAAAGACGAACTTTTTGGAAAGCACTGTCATAGACGATTAAAAAAAATGGTCCCAGGTTCCATTGCTACGAAAGAACGAACAAACTGGTACAGTGACAACAATTTCACCAAATTTTTAGCTCACAACGAACAAAGAAAATCTCCCCTCGAGAGGTGCCATTTTTGGCAATTTGAAACAGTTCTGTACGTCTTCCCAGCACAATTAACCGATTAATTGAAACGTTCGCAGCCGGAGGGGACAACGAATCGCGGTGCAAAGTCGGTCGAGAAAAAATGGTAAAAAAGGTCAGAATCTTACTGGCTGCCGTAAATCCTTCGGGGTCTTCGTCGGTGCGAGATCACTCGGGTCCGAAATTCTGTGAGAAATGTGTTTACGGGCACGGCACACAGTGTAGAACACGGAAGTGCGCACCTATGCGAAAGTCGTCCGCGAATCAAGCTATACCCGTCTCTCCGGCAGTACGGTCGTCGGTGTACTGAATGAAACGGCCGCTCCGGTACGCCTTTACCCGCTCGACGATCCGCGCGCTCATCAGCCGACAAACATGCTCGAAACAGCGCTACACCACTGCACCGTCGCGGTAATCGCACGTGCATCGATCAACCACCCGTCCCGCCGGTTCTTCTTCGGCTCTCTTCGACCTATCGCGTCGTCTCCCGCCATCTTGCATCGAGATCGCCCCGCGAGGTTACCCTCCGGCGATCCACGATAAGCTCTTTAGCACCTGAAAGTCGAAGTTTTGCAAGTCTCTCTCATTTTTTAGTAATATTTGAACAAAATTTTAGGATCAGTGAAATTTTAAAGGTGGGTAACGGGGGGGAGGGACCTTGAGAGCTTTACTTGGGAGCCACTGCTCCCCGCTTGACCTTGGAGGGTCTTGTTCTGGCCGCAGGAGTAGTGCCCTGGAGCTGAGAATGATAGAAGGTTAGAGGGACTTCAGGATTTTCAGATTTCGTTGCTCCTGGTTTCTATGGACTGAGGACAGTGCTCCAGAGGGAAAATTCTGTGGTTGTCAGGGAGAACGCCGCGTTGTCACGTAATTTCACTTTCGAGATATTGCCGTTTAAAGTTTTGGCCACTAATGCTTTGCCATAGGATATCGGTTCTATACTATAAATCTCTCAATTAATGCATAAATTGAAATCTTTTGAAATTGTGACATGCGGCGTTTTTCCTGGCAACCACAGAATTATGCCGACGCTTGGTCCAAAAGGATCTTTTCGCAACTAATTTGTCAGTCTGTCTAGGATGACGCATAGATCGAGCTTTCGAAAGCTTGGATAATAATTGGAAAGGAAAGAATGAGTAGTTCGTTGTTTGCTGTTATTCTATTCATTTTTATGATAACTTTCTTTTACGAGTCCTGGTTCCCTTCGTACGTCTTCTTTCGGTTGTAATATTATTGGGACACGTAACGCTGCGCGTGAAAACTTCTAATTGAGGAGTACAGGTACGACCATGGCCAGCCAGTCATTGATCTGACGGGTTCTCCTTCGATCCATTGTCCTTCTATGCTAACCTGTTCTTCATTTCGTTGTTCGAATACCTACAGCAGCGTTTCATTTCGTTACTCATCATATACCAGCTAACACGGTTTATTTTTCATACTAACAACGATAAATCATTATTTATCAGAGATGAACTAACGCCAAATGACCCAAAAAATGGGAGTCCAGAGTAGTTCGACAATTTTTCACAACATGTCAAATCTATTTTAGAACTGCGTATGTTGCTTATTATGACATACATAAGTCACAATAGAGATGCAAATGCATGCAAATTGCATCTCGAGCAAACAACATGACTAAAAAGTAACTGACATATTACCTCTAAAAATACCAACAGAACTTGTTTTCTGCGCTGAACAATATTCAAAACCGTTTCCTATATAATTTAAATCGTGCATGCGATGATATAATTATTTACAACAACAATATTACGACAGCAAATCCTAATCTTTACTTTCACTAGTTTATGGTAGCCTTATATCATCCAAAAATGAACATTCAGATCGATGCATTTCCGGATGCACTTAATCTACAGCAGGAAAACCATTATTGAATTGTACAAACGCACAACATTGCTACAATGTGTTCCGTCGTTTAGCGCCGTGAATTAATTATGAAACTTGCTGTCACATTTTTATCTGCTTGCTCAGCAAATTACTCAACGCCCGTGGGACATTAATATTCATAGGTTTAATTAAAAAGACAGTGTCAACTTTCTTTAAACAAACATTAAATGCTCTGAATTCAGAATTTAGAACTCGTAATTTCTAATTCAGTGCTCTAAATTTCGAAATTAATATTTTTTACTGAGCAAGAGGATCAGAAAGAGGAATTCGTGTTGAAACTTCACAATAAAAAATTTCCTAGCTCCGATCACAATGCTCTAAATATCGAAATTAATATTCTCAACGATTAACAGTCTGAAAAATCGGGAGAAGAATTTAAATTCCAAGCATCTCGTATAAATTCGAGTTCAAGACTAGAAGATGGGACACGGTTCGATGGTGCGCAACAGGTTGGGGGACTGTTGCTCGACCACTATCGCCCAGAACTATTAGAGCTCGTTGTTTCTGTAATTTACGATCTAGAACGCGGGGCGTTGATACAAAACGTTCCAGCAACGTCTTTCGCGAGAGCCCGTCGACGGAGAGAGTAGATTTCTAAGCGGAATATTGATAGGCAGAGCTTTTCGCGAATTATTCTTGTCCCTGGGACACGATCTCGCTGCCAAGCCACGAGGAAAATACGGTCTCAGAAATGTTAGACATTTTGAGAATGGAATAAAGCCACAATTAACATTCATTTTGGTTTTCAATTGGCATCCTGTTTTCACTAAATCTAATTGATGCACTCCGAACGATTTCTATGTCGAATTATAGCCCGATGTTGGACCGGTTTATTGGAAGTAGCATTTAACTCGGTAGCACGGCGCAAAACTTAGTGCAACATTCTGCAACATTCGCCATTACCTCCAATCATATTCCTCCTATCTAATTCATTCCAATAATATATCGCGAGGAAATAAAGTTAACGCAACATTGCGACAAAAGCGCAAGCTAAATATGGTGTTTGCATAATCTCAGCATACCGATACACAAGCATCTAATCGGCATTCGTAACCTGTTCTGTTTGCGAGAAAATTTTCCGAGAAAATATTCCCGGCACGCGCGTTCGCAATCGCGTATTCCACGTTTGAAAAATAAATGCATACGCAAAGATAATTGCGCTCGCATCGTTACATAAAAGATCGATCGCGGTGCGTGAGGGTTCTTCTAGGAGCCATGTGGCTCAAAGACATCGTGGATCGCCTAAGGTGAATCGCGGAGCGGTCGAGATCCGAGATCGCCGAAACCGGTTCGATCTTTGTCCACGATGGGAATCTTGCAACAGTCTCGTCCTTTATTTGCTGCGCTGCAGGTAGTGTCATGCATCATTGTGAATTTCACTGTCATCGACCTTCGGTACTGCCTGTCGCATTATTTTCTATTATGTTTATTCAGCTGATAGATTTTTTTCAATTTCTACTGCACTTTTAATCGATGGTACGTTCAGTGCTGAATTTGTATGCTTACCCAAGCCTTTGCACTCGACAATCCCCTCTGAGAAGCGGCACTAAAAATTAATATATACTATAATTAAACACAATTTCTACATTGCTGAATGTCTTTGTGTTTAATCACCGACTGTCTACAAACTTCGAGGTTGCGAGATCGAAAGTCGCCTTGCTTCATTCGCGGAACCGGTGAACTTGAACACGAGAAATCTCGCTTCTGTGCTACAGCTAGGCTGTCTCGCGATGACATAGACAGCTTTCCAGGGCAGCTCTGTGAGTGAAAGTGACCGACCGTTCCGAATTATTAGATGGCCGGGTCCTGACACCTGATACTACTTTGCATCCCAAATTGGTAGCTAACGGTCCTTCGGCTTATTCGACGATTTTCTTCCGCAGGCAAAAAAAAACTTGATAGACCGATGCGTTTTCGCAATAGCCTACTTGCAATTAGAAAGTTTTCACGTTTTGTCGGTTATTCGGACTATGATCAATTTTTTCTTCCTTGATTACCATTACAATACTCGTTGACCAATCTTCTGCGTCAATATTTTCACAGGCCATCGTTGCAAAGGCTGTCGAAAATTTGAATTAAAAAATTTATTCTAAAGTCAAGTAGAGGCATCGTAAGACTGTAGAATATTCCGACGAAAAGAATGAGGTATTATAAAAAGTGAAGTACAGAACAAAGCAAATGGCCTGAATGAAAAATCGAGCAAAAACAGCTCGGCACGTGTTAATTGAACCTTTACAATTTGAATTTGCATTGAACCGTTACAATTTTAATTTAGATTTGACGGCCATAATTCGAATTTGAATTCGACCATCGAGATTTGACTTGAGACTTGACCGTTGGCACCTGAATTTAAACTCGAGGCTAAGAGCATGAAATATCAATGAAAGCAATATTAAATAGCGGAAGGGAATCTTCATGGAATTGATGAAGTTTTTCACCAGGAAATGTCCCCCAAGGAAAACACACTGGACGTTTGAAAAATGACGAAATTATTGTCAGTATTTGTGAACCTCCATACTGAGATCGACGTTGTGCAATTTCATAGAATGGCCCTCGATGATGCTCAAACTTTTTTGCTCCACTAGACGCTTACTAAATATGCAAATACACAAACGTACAAATATTTACATTACAGAGGCTTTCCCTCTCGCCTGTCCACTTTCGTAGATTGTTCTTGTATTGCAAAATCTCCGAAATTTTTCGATTAATCCCGTACGTCACTTTTATATTTGTTTATCTTTAAAATTCGGGATCCGCCATTATAAAATTAAATTCGGATTTTAATTCAAATATAACGAAGACTGTCATGCTTCTAATTGACTATAAAAAATCAGGTCGTTTGGTACAATTATAAAAAAATTATTATTTTTTAAAAGGTGTACGAATAATCTGTACACCCACTGTACATACAACCGCTGTAATGTGAATTTAGATAGAATTCCCGAAAGTTCGAATTCGATTATTGACATTTTTATTTTATGTTAGATTTGTTTATCTCAATTTGTTCGCATGGCAAATGTTATACTATGTCGGTATAATTGAAACATTTGCATTTCCCCGACAGATGGAGCTGGCAGTATCGCGAGCTTGATTAGCGCGTTATCTTGAACGTCGTAAAATTAGTCTTGATTAACGATTATTAATTACTTTTCATGATTCTTGTTAATAGGAACATGTTTTCAAACGCGCCGCTTTATCTGCACGCTAGATGAAAATTTCGCAACGTCGCTTTCTTACTTGGACGTATAAAAATTACACAATAACGCTTTCACGCTTTGCATATTTTTTAATGGATCTTTCTTTTATTTAAGTCTCGGAACTGAAAAAAGAAATTACGTGTTCGTTGTTTTGCGAGGAATCTACATAGACCTTATCAGAGTTTATTGACAAGCACTTGGGAGCCTGAATTCCTTTTCTGTTTAAACAAGCCTAATAAAGAGCATTAGCCAAATTTATCGACGAGCACTTGGGAGTCTGGCATCTCTTGAATTTTCAATAATTCCTTTCGCATTAAAGGCGGTAGACCCGTTTCCTGAAATGCAAGAGCGCGGGATGCGCGTTCTCATTTCTCGATAATACAAAGACAGGATTTTTCAGTAGTCAAAAGCGCTAGATAAAAGATCAATCTAGGCCGCGATCGCCCTCGAAAGTCCTATTTATGCGAAAACCCCATTTTTGTATTATCGAGAAATGAGACCGCGCATCCCGCACCCTTGAAATCCTGGAAAAACGAGTCTACTCCCTAAAAATAATAACTTGATAACAATTGATAATCATTCCTTTTTTATTCGGGTAAGAACAGTGAAAGGGAATTACGTGTTCGGTGTTTCGCAAGTGACGAGCATACGTGAAATTAATCGACGGCCACTTGGGAACCTGTCCTCGATGTACAATTCCTTTATTATTCCAGCAAAAACAATAAGATACGATTACGAGGCAAGATGTTCAGCAAGGAATCAGCGTACAGCCCAGGAAAATTTATTGATCGAGGCCGATGAAAGGGGATTCCGGGGCAAGGCGGTTAACAAGTAGTCAGCTAAATTCTAGCAAAATTAATCACCTAGTATTCAGGAAACGAACGTCTCTCGATGATGGGATACTCGTTAGAGACTCGATTCACGTTCGGCGTGGACTCACGCGGATCCTTGAGCGCCGAAAACGCCAATGAAATTGATCACTCCTGGCTGGAAAGGACTACGAGTATACAATCCGCCAGCTCTCGACTTGTCTTTCATTTATTCATCGATTCAGGCGCTCTTCATTACGAGGAGCACCGAGACGCATTTGTAATGAAACCATGCGCGAATTCATCGGTGCAACGTGTCGTGAAGGCCTCGCCTTCAGCAAACACCGATAACGCGCAGGAGAGAAAAAAAACGGGAACCCGTGAGTCCGTTCAATTTTGTCATCCTGGACGTTAGGTGTTGCGAAAGACTGAGGAAGGTGGACTGCGGCGTTACACGACACAGGAAGTATATCCTCTTTTTCTTTCTTTCTCCATCCAGCTCCCTTCCCGCCTCGAGAATTAGAAATCAAGTGCGAGGTAGGGATATACCCGTGCAATACTTTTGTTTCGGTGCATTCCTGGTCCTTCGCAAGGAAAGAGTGTCGACGACCTAGATCTTGAACGTCATCCTTTCACCGGGCTGCTGATAATTTCATCTCCTGCGATCTAGCCACGTCCTGGTACTCAAAATCGGGGCTCGGACACTGCTATAAGATCGATTACGGTTCTTGAAACGGTTACGGACTACCTTTGTTCCGATCCACTGCTGCGAAGAAACTTTGAATCGTTATCGACACTGCGGTTTTTATGTGATGCATTTATGAAATGCATATTTTCCTGATGGTCAAGAGATCGGTGGAAATGTATTTCTTTAATCGTTTTATGTAGTCAAAAATTGTATAGTAATGTTAATATCTTCACATCTTGTTGGTCGTCTATTACTTATATATCTGCTCCAAAATGATTCTAGAATCATTTATAGATGAATCTAGAATCATAGAATTAACTGACGATTCTCAGAAAATAATAATAATAATTTATTGACATACTTTTTGAGTTGGTTGGTTGACAGCTTGTAATTTCCTAAATTGATCCACGCGCATACACGAGAGAGTGTGCGAAACCTGTCGCATTACGTGGATCAGACCGAAAACTCCGAAACAAAAGAACGAATGCTGACAATAGCGTTGTGCGTCACTTGCACCATCATCGTCCAAACGAACCGCAAAGAAGAATGATATTACGACACGAACGTAAATTGAAATTCTGTGTGTGTGTATAAACTATCGGTGTAGATAATGGTTTTCAATATAATTTTTCTGCACACGGAAATTCTGTAAGCGAATAAATTTCCGTTACAGTTGCGCAAGATAAACCAATCAAATACCATGTTTCTAATGCGCAACACAAGGATTCGCTGGATCTCGTAACTTTCTACCTAAAGTTAGGCCGCGTAGTTACCGATGAATTGCGAATCAATGACCTCGCGTGCAATTTTCCGTAAAGGCATACCATCCTGCAATTGACAGATTTGGTAATACCCGGGGGAGATATTTTAATCGTTCTATTCAACATGACCATGCAGCAAACCAGAAATTCGACTCAACCTACACGGCTGTAATGTAGTTTTCATAGAATCCTTTTACAATTCGAACTGCGTCGTTATAGTTTAAAAATGTTTACCGTTACAAGCCTTAGAGTCGAATTTGAACTTAATCGACAAGGTTCGAATTCAGATGTAACCGTTACGATTTGAATCTGGTGGCACAACTTGCACCCGAATTGCACTCTCTCGTGTTACCGGTGAAGACTACAATCAAGTTTTTCTAGAAGACCGGCCTCCTGAGCAGCAGTATGAATCATTCTAATGCGCTTCGATTTTTCTCGCAGTTTCATGCTCTATATAATGTAATCCCCGCTCCCCCGCGAGCCTACAAATTCAACGTAAAATGATAGGATGGCATAGACGAGATAGTAGGAGAGTTGCAAGGAAACTTTCACCATAAAATGGTACAGGCCTCTTTTCTAAGGTATACATAGACTAAGGTGCACTAGGAAGACTATAGTAAATTCAGGGATGTATCCACGATCGGGTTCCAGGGGTTCCAGGAATGAAGGAAAACTTGAGGAATAGCGAACCGTTATTCATGCACTATACTGGAGAATCTGTGGTTCTCATTGTTAGCGTTGGGGACGCTTACGACGCGATGGGCCTCTGTGCATAATTCTGCGACCGTGATTAGAATATATTTCCGATTGATTTACGGTGACATTTAAGACGAGATCATTAGAGCGTGACGAACGAGTTCACGGTGTGAGATGTACGTTATTAAATGTAATACTGAACGGGTTCATTTCTCCGAGGACTCGCATGCTATTTCTCGCGTACGTCACTGGGCAATGGTTGAAGTTAGGCGGCAAAACACCGTCGGACTTGCATTTCGAACGCATAGCGGGGGTCAGTCAACACCGGCCTTTGAACAAGTACGCGACCGTCTGGGAACTGTTTTGCCAAGCTCAACCTATTCCGAGCACCATAAACAACGGTGAATTAGAGACAGTCGAACAGACACGCGACCAGGTAATAAATCATATCGGATATTAGTGCCGAAACCAGGCAAACAGTGTCTAACAAGTGGTGCAATTAACGATATTACGTTAGTGATTGACCGTTTGCACACCGTGAAACATTTGCTACTCCTTTCTTTTAATTTAGTCATATTTATGTGACATTATATGCAATTATAATACTAAAAGAAAGAGTAGTAGCATCGCTCTTTTAACACGTGAGGTCAAATCACTATAGCAGTTGCTGGAGTAAAATGTGGGGCGAAGGGTAAAGAAACCTAATACAGTCAATGACCCTACGATAACATTGTTGTGCGACCAGTGCCTCGAGTAGTTACACTTGCGATTTACCGTTAAAAGTTCAATTAGAATTTTACCGTTGCGGGTTCACCGTTATTAATTCGAATTCTACCGCTATGATTTTTAAATAAAATTTCAGTCTTCGACAACGGTCTCGGTATGCGATATAATTGTAATCAAACAACGCTCGGAGCGCAACGTCGTACCAAATTGTCATTTCAGGGCTCTCTAATATGTCTCAAACACAGCTTTCCATATTCGTGGCAACTTTCACTTGTTGCAACAAATCCTATCGATGCTATCTCTACTTTAAAGTGTATCACGCGACTGTCTAAAATTATGAAACGGATTAGACAGTTTTTTGGATCTCAATTGTTTCAATCTAACAGAGGATATTAACGGAAATTGCAACATATTTCGGCTCGCGGAGGTTTGACGAATCGACGCTGCGGACACGAAAGGATGTCCCTCGCTAATGATAGATCGAATAAATATTCAATATAACGTGTCTCGGGAACGAGCGCAGAATAAATTCTATAGCCGATGCATCCGTGGATGCACCGGCTTGAGGGGGTCTCTGTTGCCCGGTGCATCGACCGCAGCTAATAACACCGGCAACCGCAAATCTGAGGTCCGATCGTAGACCGGTGCAACCACTTTGCTGCGCGTACCGTAATCCCGACAATTCCTATCTACCGTTGAAAGTTGCTCTAGCGGTGGTTTCTATCCCCTGTCAATGGAGAAGCCAAAGAACGGTTCACTTTTGCTGAAATCCGATTGACGCGGCAACCACTCGAACGTTGCAACGTCGTCAGAACATGTACTCAGCTTTGAATTCAAATTGGATTAAAATTCTGATTTTAATCGGACCGTTCAGATTTGAGTTTCGAATAGGTAAACATGCTTTTAAAAAATCTACTACAAATACAGCATGAATAAGACTTTATGTTATACTATGATTCAATATAATTAACTCTCGAATCTTAATTAAGGAGATATTTGTTCATCCTTTTTTTCACTTAATTTTTATAAATTTATATTTATGTTCAACGTTGCACGTCTTTTGTTAGCTTGTCTTCTAAATTGGCATCAGTTAATGAAGCACGCGATGAACTCGTATTGTAAAAATTAGTTTTTGATGTGGACGCAAAAATTTGTTTCATTTCATTGTTGCAGTGTAACTGAATTATATCAAAGATTATCAAATATAGAACTGGAGTTCGTAGTCGCACTTGCGCATTATAACAATGACACTTCATTCATTTAATATTTTTTGTATACATACAATGAGAAACAAAAGTTTCAATAGAAATATAAAATCGCCCGGCGGGCCGCGTGTTGGCTAGGCTTGAACTAAACCGTTACGATTCGAATTCGATTCGAACCGTTGAGAATTTGAGTTGAAATTTGAACGAAACCGTTAAAATTCAAATTTTAATACGATCGAATAGCTTTCTACATAAGAAATGTTTTTCTAACTGAAACGCTTGCGACTAGTTTAAACGGAATGATGGTCCCGCAGCTCAGCGTAACAAATGGCGCTACCCGAATGGGCAACCTTAATGTACGAGCTGCTAGTGTTCGTGGGAATAACGATCATTTACATAATGGAGGCAATTTTCCTAACATTCGTTCCTCAACGTTACCGTGCGAAGTCTGTGAACGGGGAGGTCGTCCTGGTAACAGGGGGTGCAGGTGGAGTCGGAAGCCTAATTGCAAAGAGGCTGGCCAAGCTCGGAGCTCACGTGGTCATTTGGGACATCAACGACACCGGTAAGTCTCAATTATCAAGTCTCAACCAGTAGTCTTTAAACTCCACTGATTCGTGAACTCCTCGATATTACAAGCTGCAACCCCTGCCAAATTATTATGAATTAAATTGATCAAGCTATTTCGAATATTCTTATGCGCAATTTACAGGTATGGTGGATACGGTGCGAGAAATAAGGGAGGCTGGTGGAAAATGTTGGAGTTACCATTGCGACATCGCAGACAAAGAGGAAGTGTACAGAACAGCGAAGACAGTGCAGGTTGAAGTAGGCGCTGTAAGTAGCCACAAACTTTACAATAATCGAATCTCCCATAAAAAATCATTTATACCCTTCTAATGAACCGACAGGTGACCTTGCTGATAAACAATGCCGGTTACGTATGGGGAAAAACGTTGCTCAATCTGCCCGATCACGAAATCGAACGTACCTACAGAATTAACATACTGGCACACTATTGGGCGAGTACAATGGAACAATGTTCGATCGTAAATCACGTATGCAGGATTTAATAAATGTTTCTTACTCGACAGACTACTAAAGCGTTCTTGAAGGACATGATGAAGAACAATCACGGCCACATAGTGACTGTCGCCAGCGTGACTGGGCTTCTGGGAACTTATAAGTGCACTGACTACTCGGCTACTAAATTCGCGGCCGTTGGCTACCACGAGAGCCTCTACACCGAGCTCAAAGTAAGACCAACTTCAACTCTTTAATGGTATCATAATTTATTACCATAATTTCCAGCTACCTGATTGTCCCCTTACAAGGACAGTCAGATAAGAGAAGTAAAATTGCTAGTTTTACTGTTGAACCTGCTGACATGTGATAAATGTTTTCCAGGTTCACGGCTATGATGGGATTCACGCGACCCTGGTGTGTCCCTCTTACATTAACACCGGCATGTTTGAAGGAGTGAAACCTAGGTAACTATTAGCTAAACTGAAACCAAATTTGCCAGACCACATTGTAAATATTTGTGATTTGCAGAATAACGCAAATGCTGGAGCCCGACTACGTGGCCGAGAAAGTTGTAACGGGGATATTAGTAAATCAAACAGTCGTTGTAATACCGGAGGCAGTTAGATTTCTGCTACCGCTTAAATTGTGAGGTTCATTGACCGTTACAGTTCTTATATATCAGGCTATCGCATGTGAAATGTCTGATCAACGTATTCGGTCGACGAAATGCAAATTTCTTGGTTGTAGGATGTAATAGTATTTCTTGATCAAAAAGCATCGTAATATTTGCATTATAAAAACGGATATTTCACATGGAACGGCCTAAAATTTATGAGAATTGAGAGCTAGTTTCTCTTTTTGTGACAGTTTGCTGCCGGCGAAATCGTGCTGGGCTTTGATGTACAATATTTTGGGAGGACCACAGTCTATGATGACGATGAAAGAGAAAAAGCAGAAAGAAGTATCAAGGAACAATAACAACGACACAATAATGTCTAACGGAGCATGTTAAAGTAGCATGCAAATGTAAATTATCTCAATCTTAACTGTTAAGAGTGCAGCTTGGTTTACTTTTAGTTAATCAGGTATCCCCCCTTGAAGTATTAGAATTGTTAGAAAGACTGAGTATAGCAATGGTATTTTGTAACTGCCGTTATATATTTGTTCAATCTCATGTATATTTCTGTTGGATATAAAAATATTTATAACAGGTCATAAAAATAATTCAGTCCCTGACCGAGCTCCCATATCGATATACCTGTGCCCAACTCCGAGGCTAGATCCAGTCGTTGCACAATCGAATATAACGTGGGGTAAAAGATAATTCCACTGACCCCTGATGACCTGAAATGATTCCAGCCTGAACCAATTTAGCTTTGCCTACAGTACTATACCTATTTATGCCCCTGATGCTATTGGGTCAAGTAACAAGTTTAAAATGTTCGCAATCTCTCGCTTCATTGTCAATCTCCACGATTAATTTTCATCATACATGTCCAAATTTGTTTTCTTTTCCAAAATGAGCAAGCGAACGAACTTATTACTCAATCTAATAATTCAGGACGAAAGAAACTGTTTCATACTTTGCCTCGAAAAAGTGCTCTTTGCTGTTGTCGTCCCACTGAATTTTCACTTTACTGGACTCGAGGAGCCTCAGATAGTCTGAGCCTAATATGGCTCCGCCGCCCTCGGGCGTGTAATTGTATCCGTAGAAATTAAGACCTAGTAATATCTGTGCCCGCTTCGGACCCTTCTCAGGCACTAACAACTCCACGCACTCCCTCGCCCAATCGATAGGACTGTTAGGTCCTGGTCGTTGCACGCTCGAATAGTCGTAAGTCATTAACGAGAAAGCTTGCAAGTATGGTGATAGTTGGTCGAACTGATCTTTATTGAACAACTGAACCTTCGCACTGTGAACGGTCGGAGATCTTCATTTGCACTGATCCCTCAGTGCAAGGAAAGCTGCAACGAGAAATAAAAGAAACACAACTCACCCTCTAGATGGTGGAACAGCCAGGATCGTGTTCAAGTTGTTCTCCTTGAGCCTCTGAGCAATCAATTGGATTAGCGATATCACAATCTGAACTTCCACACCTGTTAGGATAAACTGGTTCCACATCTCTAACACGTAGCCATCAAAGTGGAACGCCTGAAACAGGATACGGTTCTTATAATTAGATGATGACATTTTACATAGTAGGAATGGTCTTTCCAACATTTATGTCTCTATATTCACCTTGGCAGTGTCTACAAGAGTAGACATTAGTTGTATCTGCCTGTGAGTGTCACTGTACAACCCAACGATGTCATCGATTGACCAGTGTTCAAACAGCACCCTTGGCAAGACTGAAGAAATATATTTTGTAGAGATATGAAAATGTTACATTATAGCATCATAATCTCAATGTATATTACCTTTGACTTGATGATTTTCGTTGTTGGCTGCTCTCATGTCTTTCAACCATTTCTTTTGAACGTCGTGAGTCGATAGTTTGTAGGTAGCTGCATTGCCTTCTGGAAATGCCAGCCACACTGGCGATACCATTGTGAGCTTCCCATGGAATGTTTTGGAGACTTCGAGTCCATTGTTGTTCCACTAACGAAAGATACAGATTAGAGTGAATATTTATTGTCTGAATATTGTGTACTGAAATCAAAATTTGAAATCAACAAATGGACTATCAAGTTCGCTGTAACCTAATTCCAATTCATGTAATACATATTGTCATAATTATTTAAAGATTTAAATTTTGCAAATCAAAGATAATATTCATTTATTAATTCGGTAAAAATGAATACTAAATACATTAATTTAATCACTGTATCTATGAACTCCATTTTGAAAGTCCATGTAAGGGTTAATAATGGAGCATAAATGCCTATTGTAAAACTTACGATTGACCATTTCCGCAAATGATTGCAAGAAATAAACACATCAACGTACCGGTGTGATATATCCCAAAACGTCACCGGTAAATCGTCTAGCGGTTGTATTCCGAAAATAGATTCCGGATTCTCGTATAATGTCGTTGGATTTAGGGTTCTTCACTACTAGTAATCGATTAAAAACATCTTGATCACCTGGACCTTTCTGTGAATGCGATTATTAATAAAACGGAAATTGCTAATAACAATTTTCGTAATTTAATTTCCTGTGTCTACCTTGCCCTCGATCTTTCCTTTACTCTTTTTAGTAACCTTCCCCTTCGGTGGTGACAATGTACATTCTGACAATTGACCAACCAGTAATAAACTGATTGTTAATGCCAAAATATTCATATTAATTGTTTACCTTTACTATCAACTAATTGAAAACATTACCAGATCACATACGTGGCTGCACTATTATTCAAAGGACTTTAGTATAATCGTTCATAGATCGCGCTGCCGTCGATCTTTGGGGTTTCCTTCCATTTATTCTTTTCATATGATTCATATGTCATACAGCAAATAAACAATTTAAATTAACAACGAATGTAATTTCATTACTGATTTTGTCCGTAACAATGTTCCTGTTAAACACTGTTTTAATAAAATCATAAGTTTTCAGTAAATATTCGATGAATGGAGTTTTATATTTAAATGACGCAGCAGTATACATATTCCTTTCGTTTAAAAATGAAAAATTCAAATTCATTTTTTTATCAATCCTAAAATTGATGAGATCAGACAGTGCCGGAAGGCGATGATATTCGAAAAAAATTAAATTTTAATGAAAACAGCTTTAATGACTTTTTTAAGGCTGTTTTACCACGTGACGCAATCACATGATATGTGTTTTGATGTAACATGGCGCCTTTAATTGTCAGAGTGTAACAAAACTTCTGCAAGGATGTAAAATTTCTTGAAGTGTTGATTTTCGTACTCAACACAGAATGCCAGTTGATATAAACCGATTGACAGAAGGTTGGCTAGAATTGGAAAGTGACCCAGGTACGAAATAATCACCGCGAAACTAGATTTTAATTGCCACCACTATGGGAGCATCAGAACAAGTTGCAGACGCATATAAAATTAAGTTACCACAATTAAGAAAGCTACAATGCAAAAATTAAATCTCCGGAACTCAAACTATGTTACACACAAGTATTTTCGAGTTCTTCTCGAATAGAGTACTGTGTTTGTATACAATCACCACATATGCATGTTGTCCTTACGAAACACAATTTCCTCTGCCAGGTCTATTTACGCTATTGTTGGAAGATTTTGGAGTGAAAGGCGTGCAAGTAGAGGAAATATACGACTTGCAGAAATCATTGGAGGGTCCAGTCTATGGATTTATATTCTTGTTTCGTTGGATCGAGGAAAGAAGGTCCAGGCGCAAGGTTGTAGAGCAAGATGAGAGATTTGTGAAAGATGAGGAAATCGTTAACAATATATTCTTTGCACAACAGGTATGTTATTTACGCTAATACATTCCTGCTAAACCATTGATTAAACAATTGCTAAACCATTGATTCTAACAGGTTGTGCCCAATAGCTGTGCAACTCATGCGCTACTCTCGGTGTTACTCAATTGCCCAAACATTCATTTGGGTACAACTCTATCCAGATTGAAACTGCACACGTTTGGTATGTGTCCAGAGAACAAAGGTTGGGCAATTGGAAACACCCCTGAATTAGCATGCGCTCATAATTCGCATGCGATGCCTCAAGCCAAGAGACGCCAGGATAAAAATACTGGAGTTTCCACTGGCAGATTCACTGGAGAAGCTTTCCACTTTGTCAGTTATGTACCGATCAATGGCAGGCTGTTCGAGCTGGACGGTTTGAAACCGTATCCCATGGATCATGGCCCGTGGAAAGAGCACGAAGAATGGACTGAACAATTTAGACGTGTGATAACCGATCGTTTAGGGATGGCAAGAGGAGAGCAATTACAGGACATAAGATTTAATTTAATGGCTGTTGTCCCTGACCGGCGGCTAGCTATATCACATAAACTAACTATGTTAAAGACTAATAGACAAATTGTGCTAGAGGCATTACAACAGCTTGTTAAGTTGAGCCATCAAGACGGCTCCGAGAAAAACGTGACCGAGTCTGATAAGTTGGATAAACATTACGAGAAAAAGAGCAAAACCGACGATGATAATGTTTTACCTAATAAATCGGAGATCGACGAGTCCTCCGTTCCGGCTATCACTGTTGAAAGAAGCGATGGCGCAGGGGACATTGAGGAATCGGGGTCAGGCATAACTTCCAGCAAGACTGAATCAAAGTAAAGA
This sequence comes from Lasioglossum malachurum, assembly GCA_028455605.1. Classification (NCBI taxonomy): domain Eukaryota; kingdom Metazoa; phylum Arthropoda; class Insecta; order Hymenoptera; family Halictidae; genus Lasioglossum; species Lasioglossum malachurum. The sequence goes on along the minus strand of CM052318.1, from coordinate 20,858,516 downwards.
TTGATTTAATACTTTATTTACTCAGGCTTACGGGTAGATGAAAAGAATGTATTACGATGTTACAGTGGTATGGAGAAGGTAGTAATGTGTGCATTGGATTACGCAACTCCGCTTCGAATTCAAACTTCGCCGGCCCACAGCTCCTCCAGCACCGATACCTCGTCCGAGATTGGCTCTGCGTTTAATTCTCCGACTCAAGGTACTTTACGTTCCCTTGCAGAGGCGCCTGGTTGTGCAGACCTTTTTACTTTGGCAAAATATTAAACTGTTTGGACACGACATTCGTATAGATTTCAGATCGTCTGCGTTATTCGAGGCGGAGTAACAGACGTAGTAATGCGAATCGGACGTGACATCTTTCGTTTTCCCGTGCTCTGTACACACTTTTCCTGGCGCTTTAATTTCGAGCTTATTTTCACTGTCTTCGATCTTTTTTGGAGTATTCTCCTTACACTTGCTGTAACTTTCTCTGTCACAAACCCTGGAGTACTTATTAAACGCCGTGAAAGGTGGACATGAGTGCTCGATTATGGATACAATCTCTGGTTTGCATATGTAATACTTAACGCAATCGGTTGCATTCGGCGTACGAACATTTGCCACACACGGAATTACCTGAATGAATTTAGGGTCCACGCGGTAGCCAAGCGATTTGTATGTTTCAACTGTGAAGAACTGCTTGTTTCCAGTGTTAGATGAGATTAAAATTAATTTATTCTCGTTCTCCGGATCGTTCAGCAGGCCTTCTAATGTATCATTTAATGATTGTATGTCCGACATTGATTTCTCTTCGTTTTTTGCAGGATACTTAACTGGATCTTGCGATTTCGCACTGGCCGTGATAGTATTTTCCAAATTAGTCTGTTGAATGCGATTCTGAACGAAGTAACTCATTAAAACACTCTGCTGGCTGGCCTTAGAAAATTCTGGCTTAGTTGGAGCCTTGCTTGTAGCCTTTGGAGGCATAGATAACGACGCCAGGAGCTCTAAAGGAATGGTTATCTCCTTGTGAATTGATAAATGCTCCATTAAACGATTTAACATCAAGTACTCTTTCTTGAAAGAATTCGATAGATTATTTATCATTTTCTGTGGCTGGTTTCCCAGTGCTTCTTCGATCTTAATTAGCGGGTATGGCGTCACCATTTCATGATTCGAGTTATCGACATCTTCGGTAACGTAGGACGAGTCAATAAGCTCGGAAAAATTCGAGGGATCCTCTGTCGATCCCATGTAACTGGTCTCGTTTGGATTAATCAACTCAGGTGTATCGTACCTGTTTGTTACAACAGACTCTGTCGACAGATCGCACGTCCAAGAATCACCAGGCAGAATGCACATTCGTAGGTACGGTTGGAACACCTGAACATAAAACAAATCAATTAGTAAAATATTATAGGTAATTCTGTAAATGATAAATTGTTTTACCAAGCCATCCGTGCATTTTCTCGGCACCCAAACGTATCCACCATCAGGCAAATTTACACAATTGTAAAACACAGTACAACTTGATGGATGGGGTTTCCTCGGTTCAGGACATTTCGATGATTCGACTGCGATCAAAAGAGAATAAAATATAAAAAGCGTTACGATCATTTTTTAAAGTGTTCTTTCTACGATCCTACAGTAGACTGAACTTCGACTGTCTTCTTGATGTATTTGTTCTTCACACGTTCCCCCACGTATTCTTCGACACCTCTCGGATACAGTTAGTCGACCTACAGCATTTATGTATTTTCGTCTTGTCACGGTGAAGCCCAATGAAATTTTAGAATCGACGACATCATTTTTTACTTACAGCATGGGGATGGAATTCTGGCCAAAGTAGTCCCACGTCCACGAAAGACTTCAAAAAGTTCGTCGTGATTAGAGTCGCTGGGGATGAGAAGCACGAGGCGGGTTTGAGTACGTACATGCTTGCTGCAATACATTAAAAATAATTCACAAAAAGTATATTTCCAAGTTTGAACAAATTTGATCCTGCAGATCATATTAAAAATGTTTTCAGGTCGATCTCTGGGAAATATCAACATAAACGGAAAGAGATTAGTCTCTGACAGTGGTCACCTACACAAAAAGGTCTGTTTATCCGGGGAAGTTAGGATACCTCATGCTAGGGTGAAGACCAGTAATGGCGACACGGTTACCGAGGAGAAGAAGGTTGAAAAAATCGATCCGAAATTATGTTCGAAGTATCCGGAATTGTTTGAACCTCACACGTTCGCGCCCAAAGATCTTCTAGCGTTGCTGAAAAACTTGGAGCACGAAATAAGCATTTGCGAGACCAGTTTGAAAGATGAGAACGACAAAAGGAATAAATACAAGGTAGCATTACTTCGCAAAATGAAAGATATTGTTGATCCTTGAAATGTTATAACTTCGTGTTCAAAAATCTTACTGTCTTAGATTCTGAAGGACTAAGAATTGTATGTGATACTGTTTTTTTAGATCGACGATTGTCGTAGAACACACAGTTACGACGAGTTCATTTGTACCTTTCTTTCGATGCTCGCTCAACAAGGTAAATTAGCGGAACTGGTTCAACAGCACTTGACCTTAAAGAAGCACACTTCTGTGTCGGTGAACAGGGCTCGCAGGTAACTAATCCGCTTTAATTAGACGCGGAAGCATCATGCTTGATGCTCGCTGTGCTCACAGGTCTTCAAAGAAGACAGACACGCGGCCGAGCTCTTCTCGCAGACGCCGAGGCAGAACCAAATGCAAGAAACGAAAATAATAAAATTAAGACGGAAGGCCGAAGAGGTGTCCCATGGAATTGTCAATATTGAAAATTATTGAAGAAGTATCCGCCGCGAGCGCATAGTTTTACAATACAAAGATGAAATATAAAAGAAGATTGTACGATTGTTGAAGCGACTTCGTTGCACTCGATACCGCTTACTTGTTGCATATAATGATGCCTAACGATCGTCTCTTCGTTCTCCCTCACGATTCAGAAGTGTCCAACGAAAAATCAGGTCTTCTCCGAGACAATCGTAGATTCGTCGGCTGTGCTGGCCACGTTCCTTTCGTTCTGAAACTTTTCGAAATCCCTTGCACGATCGACAGTTATACTTTGTAATTGTACAAACTATCTCCACGATATATTTTTTATATTTTTTCTCGTATCAACGCGTGATGCCTGTTTACACGCATATTTATGAACCTTGTGAGCCCACTGATTACCCTTTTGGGTACCACTCAATAACTTTTACCTTTACATTTTGTTTTCGTATGAAATATATGGTTTCCTAGATACCGGTGCGTTATTCCTTCCAACCCGTGGGACCTGCTAATTAATTAAACTACTCATATATTTATCTATGTCTAAAAGAAGTACATGCTTTAAACACGGAGGTGCATACTTACAGGGTTGAATAACATTATTCCAACGCATTGGTTTTCAAAGAAATTATTGAAAAATTGATTAAGAAATTTTCGTGGGTAAAACTTAGTTACACATATTCCCTTATAAGTTGCTAAGAGATCAAGTGATTATGCATGAACGCTAAACAACGAGGGGGTAGAGCAATGAAGTAACCCGGTCGGTTATTGTCAAAAACATTGAAAATATTTATTTCGGTATTCATATACAAGTACACTACACGCTGTGGATATGTCCCTTAGATCTAAATACTTATATCTCCGTGCAGCCGGAGAGAGGAGGGTCAAGAAACTTGTGATTGGAATCATGTTCATCGTGGACACGGCGGCCTGAGTCGCCGCGTCGTATTAAGCTGTATTAGGAACTGTATTCGTAATATCTTCGAAAGAAGCTATGATCGAAGGTATAGTGGGATAGATGAATAGAACAGGGGGTGGGGTACGATCAAACGAAGGCTATCAAAAGTTCCTTCTCCGGCCGATGCTCTCACATGCCTTTTTCGTCGACATCAGCGCCCTGTGCATCGACATGAGCGGTTCGCTCTCTCTCTCGCTCTCTCTCTCTCTCTCTCTCTCTCTCTCTCTCTCTCTGACAAAGGTGCAAAGTATCGTTTTATGTACAAGTTGTCGGTCCGTGGTTGCCAAAAATGATCGGGGGAAACGTCGAAGGGCTCTTCAACGCTATTTACAAGAGGACATGGTCTCCTCGTCCCTTCGAAGCTGTCCACACGCCGAATCTCGACTTCTTCAGGGCCTTCATCGCGAATTTCGTCGTTATAGGCACTCGTGGTTGCGCCACGGCGAATCAACTGCGGAACAATGCGACCGCAACTCGCGGGAATTGAAATTGTTTTCGTTCGGGAGCGGAAAAATCATCCGCGAGAAGTTAGGTGTGCGAGCGTTCCGGAAGCTTGCGGAAGAGTATCGTTGCGAGGTTTGTTAGTGATCCAAGAGAAAGAACATACATCGTCGCGAATAACTTTTAACTGGTCGTGTATTTCTGTACATTTACAAAAGATAAAAGATTCGAAACGAAGCGCCGACGGGTCTCGACCTTTCGCGCGTTTCATCGTCACTACGCGTTCCGTGATCCCTTTTATAATGATTTTCGTTCACTCTGAGCATGCCGCGATCCAGTTGCCCTCGGCTGACGTTCGCAGAACATTATTTCCATGCGGTAGTAATAATAATAATAATATAAACATGCCGTATAAAATATAGAAAATTCACGCGCGGGGTGTAACGTAAAAAAATACGAGCGGGGGAAAAGGGTAATAAGGGCTCGGATGAAACAGACAATAAACACGGACGAGATCCTTCCGCGAAGAACGCCGATTTAAAAAAAAAAAAAAACAGTCTTGTGATGTGTCTTCAAGATACCTCGATCGGTTGAACGCGTGTGTGTGTCCACGAATTCTCCTGGATTTTTTCAATCATTATAAAACGCCACGAGAAAAGGTAGTGAACGTTGAATCATTTTTACTCGGGTCCCGATCGTTCGTCGTTCGCACAGTTGTTTCCCGTGACATAGTAGCGGAACCAGCGGGAAACAGTGTCTCCGTTGTTTGCCATCGAGGACATTGTTTCCGATGGCCCCTAGTAGGCGATTAACAATAATAAATAAAGGTATAATGCTTTACAAATAGAGCGGCGTTCGGTTAACACTTGGAGCCTGGCGGTTGCGCTCTCGCCGCGCGTTGAGGTCACTCGAAAATGAAATTGACTGATGAAGCGAATGAAAGGTAGTTGAACAGTAAACGAAAGTCTTCTGATCACTTTTTCTGGTAATATTTACGAGGTCAAACAGTTTATTTGCAGAAACAATACGTGTTAGACGCGGTTTCGAGGGTCCGGCATGTAGAATCGCTCTCGCCGCGCGTTGAAATCGGTCGAAAATGTATGGGACTGACGATATGCTGATGATTCGAGAGAATGAAAGTTGGTCGAGTGGTAAATTGAAGTCTTCTCATTGTTTTGTAGTAATTTTTACGAGTGTAAACAGTCTATTTGCAGAAGTAATGCGTTTTGGATGCGGTTTCGTGGGCCCGCCAGACTCTCAGAGATAGCCTAAGTCGGCTTATCACACTTACAGGGGGACGTTGTCGAGCGCGCAGATCGAAACGACATCCGGCTTTCCCTTCTCTCGGCCTTATAAATATATAACAACGCGCGTTAAATCACAACAACACCGCCACGGATCGGAGCGGCTCGTCGCTTTGGTTCTGTCGTTCGCCTCCCGGACACGATCGATCGACGCGTTCGTCCATTGAACGCCTAGAAAAAGAAAGGGCGTTCCTTCCTGTTGGCTCGCTGCGACGATCAAGATTGCTCTCTCCTTTCCAACTGGTTTCCGGTTCCTCGATCGAGTTCTCTTTCTCTCTCTCGTATGACACTGAAACGCTCCCGCGCAAACACGAAGACCGTTCGATCGCCTCGCTCGCATATATACTCGCGCGCGCACACACACACACGCACACACGATATCGAAAAATACATTAATTTGAAAATATATATATACATATATGTATGTGTACGTGTACATATACGTATATTTATACATATGTATATTTTCTGGCATATGTGCACTATGTATTGTAAATTACACCCATAGGCTTGCTTAATACTTGGATGCTGCGCGTTTCCGGTGTCCGACTGAGTTCCCCGTCTCTTGGACGGTCTCTCGAGATAGAAACGAAAACGAAAAAAAAAAAGAAAAAGAACCAAATTTCTGAATGATCGCTGCCACGTCCCGGTGCGCCAGAATCTCGAGGTACCGGCGAGCTGTGTTCACACGCACACACACGCACACACAGGCATACATACAGGCATCCTCCTCGCTTCTAAATACATATGTACACTACGCAGTCACGTTATAGTAGTAAAAGTATAAAAACAAAAGGAAGAAGGAAGATAGAAACGAAAGGGTTCAGCGACGAGGAGGGAGGAGGTCCGAGGGTACGCTATTTACAAGATCAGCTTCGACGCGACTATCACAAACGCTCGGCTCCGCTGGACTCTCAGCTCGAAGAATAGGAAAAGGCGTGCCGCGCGAGGAATAAAAAAAAAAAGAAAGATGCCGAGCAATAAGGATCGACGGGGATGGGCTTATTGCTTTGCGCCTGCAGGAATTAAATCGTTAAGGATCAACTGGCGGTAGTGAAATTAGCCGGTTGCGCGATTACCAATTGGAGGGTCCCCTGTGGAAAAGCCCGACGCGGGCTCGCTCACCCGAAGATCTTCGAAGTCACCCGATCTCTTCCGACGGATCTCTCGATCCCTTCTCTCGTCACGGTTCCCAAAGGGAAATTAAATTAGCGAGGATCGTCCGAAGATCTTCGAGTCGACGGCGGCGTCGAGCCGATCCCGAGACAACGGTTGCGTTTACACGAACCGCAGGTCTGGCGTACGATCGATTTCGCTCGAATCAATGATAATCATGAAAATAGCATTCAACGAAATAACCTAAGAAAGTCTTACAGCGTTAAGTTACTTACACCCTAGACGCAATCTTATCACCTAGATCATCGTCACGATAGAGACAGTGGACAGTGGGGGACACCCGTGTTTTGGCTTGTGACGCACTCGACTCGACCGATCCCCATCGTGTGTCGACGATCAGGCGGCTCCGTCCTCGACTCGATCGATTCTCTTCTTCTGTTGTTGGAAAGAAAAGCAGCATCGTGGGACCGAGCCGCCTAATCGGGAGCCTAATAGACACCCGAGCCAGGTGCCCGGCACCTATCTACCTTACCTAACTTATCTGACTGATCTAGCTTATCCGATCGATAAGAGAAACGGTTCTGCTGCTGCGCGCGACATTGGTCGATGGCCAAGGTGCACGCGGGTCCAATACTGCAAAGTCGATCGAGTAGTCTTGCTGGCTCCGAACGTCCGAACTGCTGCGCACCCTGCTGCTACCAACTTGCTCGCAACAACGATCTCGCGCGATCATCGTCGCCGGAAGTCTTCCTGGTCTCTCCAGTGATCGGCCCAGGGATCGTCGTCGTCATCGTGGCCGTCTGTGTCGGCGTTGGCGTCGCGTCCACCGTGGCTCGGGGTTCTTTGGATCGGTTCGAAGATCACAAAGATGGCCGCGATCGATAGAAATGGTTCTTCGCTGGTCCACTCGATAGCGAAGCAGAGGAGGACTGGCTGTCTGATCTCACGGCCCGCTGACGCTGGCGTTCGCTGGCAGCGAGTGGTGAGCCGGCACCAGACTCTCTCCCGGCGCCTTTCCAAGACGAAGTATCGACTGGAGGGAGGCTACCTCGGATGCTAGACGGTCCAGCCTGGACTTGACCTCTCTCTCGCTCTCGGGAACGGCGGAGACCGTGGGCCCGGTCCATTCAGCGCCTAAGGAGATGCCGGAATCGCGTTCGTCGCTGGATCCTTCGTTGTCCCAGGGTGGAGACGCCCTTGGTCCAGGTTCCTGTTTGATGCCTTGAAGCGCGAGGAGTGCGCTGGCTGCGTCCTTGTCCCCGATGCGTGACTTGTGCCTCAGTTTGTGGGGCAGGCTGTTGTTAGCTGCTGGGTTCTGCGAGCTGACCACCAACTGCGGTCCCTCGTCTCCGCTTCCAGATGAAAGCTCGAAAGGCGACTGTGCTCGCCTACCGCGCGACAGGTTCAGCGCGCTCGTCGTGTCCAGGTGCATGGCCGGGTGAGGATAGGCGTACTGGAAGCTCTCCGACTCGGGGTACGCTGTCGTCTCCGGCACGAACAGCTGTGCCGGGGACCTGGGTGATCTGGCCCCGCTGACCGGTTGATGGATCACCGATGTGTGCACCGGGCTCGGTGTCCTCGCGTAAAGAAGCGCCGCCGATGCCGGCAGCTTCGCTCTCTTCACGCTGATGGGTGGCTCCGCGGGCAACGCTGCCAGCACGTGTTCCGTACTGATCACCGACTCGCCGCAGATACCGAACTTGTCTCTGATCGCCTCGAGCTGCGCCTTCAGGATGTGATTCTCCTTGCTCAGCTCCATGACACGCTGCTCGAGGACCATGTCGTTGAAACGCCGCTTCTCGCGGGACCGCTTCGCCGCCTCGTTGTTACGCCGCCTGCGGTCCCAGTAGCTGTCGTCCTTCTTGTTGTCCGGAATGAACTCCCGTTGCTTGCGCTGAGAAAATAGCTCTTTTCTGATGTCGAAGTTCGGGGGGAAATTTTCGGGATGTATCACCTGTTGGGCGTCGTGGTGATGCTGCAGCTGCTGCTGTTGCTGCTGCTGTTGCTGGGCCGTCTGCTGCTGCTGCTGCTGCTGCTGTTGCTGCTGCTGCTGCTGCTGATGGTGGTGGTGGTGCTGCGGCTGTTGCTGCTGCGGAAGTGGCTGCTGTTGCTGCGGATGCTGGTGTTGCTGTTGCATCGGACCAGCGTGATGAGCCGGGTGCGTCAACGGCGGCAACGGTCCGTGGGCGTCGTGACCGCCGTGGGCACCGTGTCCGGCGTGCGCCATCGTGTGGGTGGCCGGCATGTTGCCGTTCAGACATGCGGTCTCACCGTTGATAGGTGATCCACTCTGACGGGTGACAAATTCTGCCACCATAATTTGTCTTCTTAGTACATCTGCAAGCAAACGAGAAACGGGGAACACGTTAGTAACGGTGGCGCAAACCATTTTCGTGGCGATTAAACGTTATTGAACCGGTCACGATCCCTCTCCCCCTCCCCGCGGAATTAATGGCCGATCGTATATTATCCCGTCGACCCGCGTGTCGGGGAACAATCCCCGAGACGAGTTTATTAACGGCGGTGTGACGGGCCGCGCCGAGCCGCGTGCCAAACGATCACGATGACGACCACGACGAGATCTCGGCGACATGCTCCGCCGAGGGAATGCACTCCAGATCTCGAGCTTGGCTAACCAACAAAAGCTGTCTCATTTTCCACTGTGAGTTAATTTTCTTTTGGGGTCTCTGGACATCAGGACGTTACTCACCCTTTAACCACCCTCGCGATAGCGATACCGACTTGAAAGTTGCCACACAGGATTTTTTTGGGGCCCCTATCGAATGATACTGGAATACGTTCTAGGAAAAGCGTCTTCGTACGGCTATTATGAAAGAAGGCCGACGGGCACGGAATCAGGAAGACAAGACAGACTCCGAATGACCTCCTCGACCGACATTTTTCTCTCTCTCTCTCTCTCCGTCTCATTGATCGCTCGTCGCTCGCCTTTCTGAATTCGAATCGCTCGAGGACTAGGACTCGTTCGCTGAGTCAATGTAATCATTCCGCGGCCATGACGCGACGTGCAACAATTATAACATGCGCCCATCTCTCTGAACTGTAATCAAAGCCACCGTGCGCTGATAATCCGCCGGTGACGCATCATTATGAAAACCGTGCGTCATACCTGGCGCAGGACGTCAAACAACGTTAATTGGACATTCCTAGAATGATGGTTCATTCATCGGGCTAATTGTCCTCCTTGCGTGCGGACAGCAGAACGTGACCGACCGATGTTTGCACTCTAATTGCTAACGCTAATCCTTTTCGTAACGATTCTTTGCGTGATTGGCATCATAGCGCAGCGAAACCGCGGGCCAAATTGGAGTCGTCTGAAGCTAGCAGTTCATTTGAGAGTAAAACTCTCGCGAGTTGCTCTTGATAATGTTGAGGGTCACTGTCTAGTGATTTCAGAGTGCTGAGAGTAACTGAGAGACTCTGTGGCTCTGAGATCGCGAAGAATAATTGCAGACCCCTTCAGCAACAGATCCTCAATTATTATTAATTTCTAAGGTGTCTCCGTGTTTCCAGCGATCCCTGCTTTCAATGCGTTAAGTTTAAGAGAAGAGATGTTTGGAATTCTCCATAGAAGAATCTAACAGAGAAGTAACGAATGAGTCGGAGTGATGATCGTAGACAGAGGATGAGAGGACAGGTCTCGTTAGCTTTCGTAACCGTTATGCCTGAGAATGGCACCCATGGCCAAAGGTGAAGCATTCCGAGGGATCGAAAGACGTGCCCGCACTGCCAACAATACTGGCAGTCCTCGCAACAGCAAGAGAAGTCGCAAAATAGCCTTGGGTAAGGTCGCGCCACTCAAGGCCGAGGGTGTCAGCGAACCCAGCGATCGTTGCCAGTACGAAACGTTAGCGGACATCGTCAAATAAACTCGGATCCTCTGTCCGAGCGTAACTGTTTGAGCAACTATTAAGACAAGCTGCTCCGTCTCTTTCATCCTTTGATCCCACCACGATCTCTCTTGCGTATTTAAAGATTCGCTAGCCTCGGGGCTTGGCCTCTGAGACTAGCTAGTGCTACAATGTGCTACTTATTTTTCCCGCATCGTTCAAAACAAAATTATACACTAAATTGCATGCAGGAAAACGAATGGTAATTTAATCGGTTGTTTTGCTGGATGGCACAATCGATGTGACCACGGGAACGTGGAAAAATACCCTGATGGAAAGACACTTAGGGGATAAACGTTGCGAAGGTACGAGGTAAACGTACGGTGATATCGATGCATTGTCGCGGAAGACAGATAGTCTTTCGAGAGATCGTATCTCGATGAAGACGCGTTGGCAGCGAGATATCGACGGTGTAAAAATGATGAACGCGAGTGCGCGCTGCGCAATTATGTAAGCGGCTGTGCAACAGTTTCCGCAGATACGTTATGCGCTCGTTATGTGTTAATTGGGAGTGATAATTCTCGGCAGCGATAACGCCGGATTTAGCAACTTTGTTACGATTTACAAGCGGAAGAATCGCGCAGCAGCACGTGTCTTCTCCGACGCGAGCGGAGCAGCGTGACGAATTGTTATCCGAACGGGATAATTGGAAAATAATTTGCCGCTGCGTAGACACCAAGAGAAAAAAGAGAAGAGCAAGAATGTGTGAACGCTAATCCGAGGCAGTGGCAACCGGAGGGTCGGCTGGTTGCATAAGGGAGCACGTGCGTCCACGGAAAAACGTGACACGTGCTATGTCGTCGCTATCTGCCGTTCACGTACCGCATCAGGAAAATATATGTTCACTTCAGCCTTCCCCGTTCGCGACGAAGAAACGACCGGCACGCATGACACGTTGCACGGAAACGCGACGCACGTTCCTGCTTCTGCGAACGGTTGCAAACGAATCGATTTATCGGAACGTTTTGTTACCCGACTCCTTGCATTTTCGCCAAACAATCAGCTCTACCCATTTCTAAGCATGGGAGCTACAGACATTCTAAATGTGATGGAAATATTCAGATCTGAAGGGAAATGTTTTTAACCCTTTGGGATAATTCAATTATATCCCGATGTACTACTTTACTAACTTGTATAGAACAATTGGTAAATAAATTGTGTTTACGAATTTATTTTGTTATTGTTTATGAATCAAGCTAGTTCTACTATAATCACGATGACTGGTGCAACAACTCGAGGTGGGACACCCAAGATGGCCCGACACTCTTGAGACAAAGTGTATATTTAGTGGTTCGTGTCGCAGAATATCAGAATCCGCTGCCCACGTCCCCCATCGAGTCTATAAATACGCGAGCATTGCATGTTTTTCCCAATTATTCACGTTTCCGGTCTGTCTTCGATGAATCCTCTAGAAGTGAATTTGTCACCCTGCCATAATACTTCGCTACACCTATATCGCTTACCTAGAAAAAACACGCGATCCTAACAATAATCGCGTGATACACAATTCCAAGAAAGTCTACTTAATAATTCATTCTCAGAATAAAATAGGAACTACGATCAAATTTAAATTCGAATAGCGCCATTTGTTGGTGCGGTGGGAAACCGAGATCAAATTCAAGCTTGAAAGAAGTCGATTTATTTCGAATTGTCGGTTGTTACTGTCTGTTACAAATACGTGGCGAGTAGGAAGGGTATCGAACCTGAACACGCTAGGCGAAAGAACGAGCTCGTGAATTAACCGTTGAAGCACGCGGGCCGAGTGTTGCGTAAGGGTCCGGCTACATTGTGTGCGCGTGCGCCGCAGCCGTCCACGTGCAGCGCGCTCTTAGACGTTGCGAATGTCAGAGCCGTTTATATCACGGAAGCCGTCCCAGGCAAATGTATCAACGTACGTGAATCTCTTCTAATCACGTATCTCTGCTCCGAGCGAGGCAACGTGCCGCCACGGCCTCGCGCGACTCGCAGTTTTACGATCAGCCGAGGCTGCCTCGTGTCCTTCCCCGCTATCGATTATGTATTTTGTACCTTAATTTATCCCCAGCGAGAAACCGTGCGTCACCGTCTAGTCGGAAACGGTTCCAATCCACATTTCCGCGAAACGCAATCGCTATCGATACGATTCTCCAGTGGAAACCATCCGGTAGATATTTCGTAATCGTAAACGAAATTACGATACGGATCGCTAGAGGGCGCTGCAACGTGCCAAACAGGAAGCGCAGATTCGTATCTCCTATACGGTGCTCCTTTACGACTTCCGGGACACGAAGGGAACAGGGCCACTCTCGAGGGTTTCAAATTTTGAGTAAATCCAATACCAAAGAGCAAACGCAGTGTCTACCCAATGTCTGTTAATAGACCGTGCTCTATTTAAAACAACCACAATGTAAATGATAGTTTGAGGTGGTTTGATAATTTGTTGATTTACAAGCGAACATGAGCAGCTCATTAAAAAGTCTTGAATTATGTATCTACCGGTAAGCTGTTGGGATCGGAAAATGAGAGTCTATCGTGTACATGCTTTGCTTGGTACATCAATAATGAAACAAAAGAGACTAACAATAAGTTCGAACAATATTTAATTTGTTAGGCTTACGAAATCCGCCAATTGTGTCTCCGACGCAAGAAAAATGATCTAGAGGGGAGACCTGTGTGCAGCGTTTCGATCCCGGCTAATGGGCGCCTGATTCATTACACCGCCGCGAGGTGTGCGATCAGGACACGAATCCCGCTCTCGAAATTGAGCAATCACCTGGAATTTCAGTCGCGGATTACGTATACAAGGCTCGCGTGACTCATGTCGCGGCTTGCACCGAGTTCTATCGATCCGATGATTTTTCCCAGAGCAGAGAACACGTCGCCCACGTGAAATATCTATTGTGACGAAATCCACGCTGGTGCCAACAACCGTGTCACATCGGGTGAGTCCCATTTGAATATCGCCAGAAATTCCATCCGAACTTTTAAACACAAATATCGAATCGCGTTAGGCAATTTGTCGGTTATAACCTGTTTGAAACATAGTCGAATAGTTGTCCATTTGCGTACTATGTTGCAAGTTGCAAGTCTGAAGCAATGAGGGTCGGGTGAATAGCAGTTATGTATTTACTGTAAACTTCTTTCGAGGCAGGACAATTATCCTATTGATACTGTACCTCTATTTTCTCAGTCCCTTAGGAAATTAATTATGAAATTATTAGGAAATCCGACTAGTTCGAGGAACCAACAGTTGGGTTACCGGTTGAGTCACGTTTAGCCGTCTCGCGTGTAGATCGCGTTGTTCGTGTACGGTGAATAACACGCGTGCACGCGGAGAGTACCAGGAACGCATCGCGGGAAGAGGTTGTCGGCCCTGTTCCCGTGAAACGCGAAATTTATCAGGAGCAACGCGCTCTCGGGAACTCCGGAAAGGCTTTACGGTCCATCGTAAACGGCAGAAACGATTCGTTAGCGGGTAATGGACGTCGAGGAGGCGAGTTCGCGCGGGAAAATTATCGAGCGCGTAATTTTGCAACCTCAACAGCGCGGCTGTGTGGTTTCCTCGAACGCGGTCGATAAGAATGAGCGCACCGTGAAACGGTAATTATTGTATAAAGTCGCGCGCGAAAACGAACGTGGCGAAATAATCCCCTAGGCTAGTTGTTTCTGCGTTGCGCAAATCGCGCGAAGATCTTATCGGCGCGGGCGCGCAAAGTTTAGAAGGCAGTTTACGGCGAAATCGCGTCGTCGCTGTCGGTGTGAGCGGGGCTTTCGTTTAGTTTCGTTTCGTTTCGTTTCGCATCGTGTCTCGGGGTCGATATTTCTCCATGGAGATAATAATAGCGGACCCTTGGCGCGCGCGTCACGCACACACCAAATAATTACGTAGCATTGGGCAAGCGTTGGAATTGATCCGGCCGGCGACCGGCATGCGTTGCGTCGAACACCTCTCCCCTCCATATTCGTTCCTGCTACAATCTCACTTCCACGGAACAATAATTACACTGCAGCAACAATGACTCGGCAGCGACTCGATTATCACTACATAGACCTATCTTCGAATGCACGGCAGCGCACATACGTCTTCAAAACTTCAAAGCCATTCATATACTTTTCACCGCGACTTCTTAAAAATTTGGTTATGGGGGGTTACCTTTTGAGGTTAACTTTTGTGCTAGAGTCTAATTTGATATTTGAAGATGTCGATAATTGGAAGACAAAAATGGCTCGTCTGTAGCCTGCGGAGTCATTATTACCAATGCACCTCCGTGCTATTTTTAATATTATTGTTAATTTATTGTTCAATGTATTTGTATGCTTTTCCTACCTAATAATATCATATACTATCGCGTTTCCTCTTATTATGTCTTAATCGCGCCGATACGGATGCCCAGAGGGTTGCATGAATGAAACATGAGCATTAACATTCATTACTTAATCTACACGAGTCGTAGAAATGCGATAACAATTTCTATGCTGGTTCATGCACGAAATGTTGTAACAGCGTACGTTGTAACCCGACAGCGAACCGCGTGACGCAATGTAAAGCGGGTAAACAAATTATCCCCCACCATGGTTCGGTCAAAGCTAGCTCGAAAACAATATTTTACGATCATTTTTTCGGAGCAACCGCTTACGAGCAATCATCGACATGCATAATCACGGCTAATCGTTTTATTTCGCGCGCAATCGTTTCGAATCTCGGCGACCGCGACCGTTAGGGTTCAAACGATCGCGACCGGTGAAGCGCGCGTCGGTCGGCGACGCATGCGCGATCCGTGACCGCGGTGACGTAGATGGTTGCCGCGCACGTGTTCCGAGACCGAGGAATCACGTTTCGCGTTTCCGCCGCGTAGTGTCGCAAACACGCGTTATCCGCTCGCGTGCCGGCGAAAATAAACGCTCTCCCGCTTTCTCACGCGGAGCGAGACAGAGAGAATCCGCGACGCGGCTTGATTCTTGAATTATAAATCGCAATTAGATCGATCCGCGTGCGTCACGTGTACCGGGGGGCTCGCGCCGCACAGTTGCGCAACGTGACACCAGCCCACTCACTCGTGACGCAATTTAAATGACAACACTCCTCGCGGACGATGGTACGCGTCGTTCTCCTTGTGTTAACGAGCCAACCTCGCGATTGGCTTTTCAAACTTTGCTGCGGTCAACATGCGACGCAACGTTACGCAACACCTTTTTACTGGGGTAGAAGCTACCCTTGTTTTCCAGAATTATTCCGCTGAACCTTAATGTCGTATATCGATATTGTTCAGCATTTAGACTGTGTTTAAATAATGCAATATTTCAGGGGTTCCACGCACTCGCGACAAATTAGTGCGTAAGACGTTGACGCGTGTCTGCGTATCAGCCTCATTGGAGCGTGAACGATTAGCCAACGAATTTTCCCGCGTTTCTATACTGATTATTTCGCTTGTAAATTTAGCGAGCGGTCGTGACGGTCGATTATTCGTTGGAAAATCCGTGACTATGCTCGACTTTCCGCGGTTATTAATACCTGCGATGACTCGGCCGAACCACCTCGATGAATGATTATACGGCGCAATTGCATAACATCCTGTGTATCTGTTTTTCCGTTTCTCGTTTTCCCAAGCTGTTTTTCCGTTTTCTATTTTTAAGTATCGCACACGCACTCGTCACACGCGTGTCCAGAGGTCGTCGCGATCTAGCTCGATAAGCGCTTGAAAAAACACAAACTGATAGCGCCGCTTAAAAATAGAACGCGATCAATTAGGCGGCGAAGTGAGAAACTGAGGACACGTGTGAGTGTGCTCCTCCTTCGGCTGTTACTGCGGTGCGAATCTCGAAATTTCTGCGATTAGTCGACGCTCCAGATGATATCGCTTGCAACTCCGTTGCCGATGTTATGTTTATCTCTGTGTTGTTGGAGATGTGTACTTCTAATTAGTACGATATCGAAGAATGGTTGTACATCTTTTTTTTTTAATTTAAAGGCGTCACAGTATTGAAGCCGCTGTTGAAGCCATTACAAGAATCATTGAAAAATCCTAAGCTATGGATCGTAGCTCGCAGCACAGACTTCCAAAAAAATTATGAAGCGTGTGTTATCAATGAATAGATTACAGTGCGACAATGATGCTCTAATTTCGCGACGTAATACGTTTCGCCGACTCGTGTAATACACCACAGTGTGCGTCAACAGTCTAGCTGACTAATTCCGGGGAAAAAGATCATGAGAGTCGGTGACACGAGTTTCATAGTCACGCGTACACGTGTGATGGCGTGTCGCAGGGGTTACGCAATGGCGTCGGCCGAGCACGTGGCCGCTCGCCTTTCTGTAGCTTCTTTTTCAATCTTTTCTTCTCTTTCTCTCACTGTCTCTCTCTCTCCTCACCCGGAGCCGGCAGCACGTGGACATTTTTTTCGCGAATGCATAAAATTTCACCGGACATATCTAATACGACGCGCTCTATGAGTCATATGAGCGACCGTAACCCTTCCCCTTCGGTCCGCGCAACAGTCGATTTATGCAACCGCAGCTTAATTATGCAATTATGCAATCTTTGTAAACGGAGGAGGAACACGATAATGTTAACTCGCAGGCCGCGCGGTTAACAACTTCACCCTTAAGTGCCGGGAATTTGTTTACATCGATTAGACTCGAGAAACTTGTATAAACGTTGATACCACTTATCGGACGATGCTATAACGATGCTATAATGCGATGCATTACGTTATTATGGTAAATAGATCGGAATGTGTTTTGAATCGTGCAGACACCAAATTAGACAAGATGGAGCTCGTAACATATGCGGTTGTTAGCTTGTATCTTTTTCAGCGGAAAAACGGACAGGATCGCGACCGAGGGTGGTTGGTTAAAGGAAAATATAAACGATCTCGCGGGCAATTACGTTAATTTACGAGACGTTTAGATGGCGTACGCTGTCTTTGTTCCCCTAATAATCTCGATAGACGGCGGGGAACTGTAAATCCCGCGGCGATTCCTCGTTGACCCGACGCCAACCCGGCATTTGTTTTTCCTCCGACGCCAGGCGTTTCGGGGAATGCAATGAACGACGCCGCGCGTCGCGGCTTCGCAGAAATTTATTCGCGCGATATTTCAACGGCGTCGGGCCCGCCGTATTACTTTTCGACGAAGGCGGGGTCGAGACGGCGGATCGCAAATCATCGCCGCATTCGATATTAATCCGACATCTGGCCGCGGCGCAACTGCCGCAAAAAGACCAGCGTGAGTCAACAAGTTGATCCCATTAGCGAGATACGTGAGCCTAACCGTGCAAGGGATACACTCACCGACTGGCTACTCAAGTCGAAACGCAGGGAAAACGATTTTCCAGATCCGAGGATCACTGGGATACTTTGACTGCGAGTTTTCTTTAACAAAACTGGGGCAGAAGTTGGAAGTATTTGTCGTTCTTTGGGGTAGTCCGTTTGAATTTGGCGCGCTCTGTAGGGTCTACAACCGCAAATACAGAGACACCTCCATCCCCGTACAGAGGGACACAAGATTAACACATTCACACGCGAATGCAATCGCATGCAAAGTATGAAAATTTTAGCTCCTAGAATATTACGCAATGTGTTATGACTTCCGTTAACAAGGTGCATAATACATATATGACTTTACTTACGCAAAGTACAAGGCCGCGGTTGCGTATGACGACGATAGCGGACGTCTTATACAAAGAGTTGAAAAAGCTGCTTACCCTAGGGTACCGGAGTCCTTTAGGAGAGCAGATATTACGTCTAACAAATGTCGTTACGAACGTTAAACTGAGGAAGCAAGTGATGTCGTTTCGAATGAAAATCGCGAGCACTGCTGAAGCGAGTCAATTTGCAGAAAAATTGACCAGATTCAGAGGTTGCTGCGGCCACGTAGAAGGATTTGGATTGCTCCGCGTACGTTCGAGGCTCGGAGGACACGCGAGTTGCAAGGGTTAACCGCGTTATCGACCCTAGAGTCTCGAATCTCGAGGCACGCATCGGTCTCGCGTGACCGCGTCTTTTTCTACGGCTCGCTCTCCGAATTGTATCAACTCGGCCGCGTGACGCACGATTATGTAACGACAAAAGCACGCACCGGGGCACGTCCGTGTGCGCACCAACAATTGTGTGTGGAACGCTCCTCGCCCCACTGTCTTCGTCATCCAGTGTTCCTATTCTACAACGTTTGCCCCCGCCCATGACTCTTATCAGCGGCGTAAGGACAAGACGGTTATCCGTCCCATTATCTTGGAACCGACCGCGCGTTACCGAATTCCTCGTGTTGCGGCCGCCGTGCAACAAGTGAACCGTCTCGAAAGCATTCTTCGCGTTATCTGCTTGTAAATAAATTCGGGAGCTGAGGAAGGTCGGTCCTGGTTGCCTTCAGGGTTCCTCGTTATTCGAAGTACAGAATGGCAGTGAAGATATTTTAGGGTCGCCTCAGGTAGCCGAGCCTTCTGGGAACAGCGGAAGACTGCGTAGTTTTGGGCAAGAAAGGGAGAAGAAAAACTAGCTTGGGACGCGGAGGTAGCTAACAACCCACAGAATGAACTGGACATCAAGGACTTCCCGCTTTCCCGCTGAGGGAAGCAATTCCGTGAGTCCCTCGATTGTTCGGAAGCGATCCGGGAAAGTTATCTCTGCAAAACATTTAGCCCACGACTTCTCGAAGACCACGCGAATACACAGCGATCACGAGATCCGCCGTATCAGACTCCAAGGCACGAGCACGCTGTTGCGCAATCTCTTTCGGATTCCTTTCATTCAGGCACGCTTATCTAAGGCGAACCTCTTCGGACTTTAATAGACTGGTTCGAGCGGCGGACACTTAATAAAATTGCACGTGTACTTCTAATGTTGTACAGTTTTGTATGTAATAAGTTACTACAGTGTATTACACGATTTTATTTCGCCAACTGCAGAAGTGATTCCAATTTTTATTGCTACTCTGTTAACAAATTACACATGCAGTTACCTACTTCTTCCTTCTTTCTCTATGTTCAAATAGTTTCATACACGCCGCAATTATTAAACCTATGAGAATCAGTTCATGCAAACCGACTGAATACATTTGAATAAGCACCGTGCGAAATCTGCATAAATATTGTACAACCTAGTCATTTTTACGACGCAGCGCACGCGATTCACAGTCGTTTAGCGCCAATAAAACGCGACTGTCCGGTGCTAATCAAGGTTCAACAAAATCGCTATGAACTTCGTCATACCAGAGTCCGCAGAGAATTAAATTTTTCGTCGGCATCCGCGTACATGCTCGAGGGAGCGAAGGGACGATGCTAAGAAGCGGTAGCGCTCCAAAAATGCGGGGATAGGAGACGCGGTGCGGCGGGCCTGAAATAGTTGCCGGAGAGTACGTCGAACTTTAAGTACAGTACACATAAAGGCACGTGCACAATGCCAGCCACTCGATACCGGGTCGGCCATGCGTGTTACGATTGCGGTCAGCGCTCACGTAACGCCGGAGCGCTCCGCTGATACCGTTATCGGGCCGGCGCAGGCATTTCGAACCGGTCTCCGATTTCGTTTCCCGCTCATTATGCAATTGGTCCCGCGATAACGCGACCGCCAGCGGAAAAACAAAGGGGGAGGGGGAACCGTACCGGGGACCATTGTCCACGCCCTGTCTACTCCCTCCCCTCTCTGAGACCAGCCCCTCCCGTACCCCGCTGCCCTTTGGAACTTGACACAGTTAGGTTTCGTTTACGATCCACTCCGGTTCCGGAGGAAATCGGCGTCTGGACTTCAGACTCTGGAGTCCACAGGGGCTCGGAGCAAATTATTTTTTATTCCTTTAGTTTCGATGGATTTTCAGTCTGAGGATGATTTTACGGAGGGGTGGTTAAATGGTGATTTTCCAGAGGATTTTTCGTGGACCTCCATAATCTCCTGTCGCAACTGCATCGTCCCACCCAGTATACACCGTGACGCAATAAGAACCCGAGAAATTGTACAATGCCGCCCATAAGTGGCCCAATGAGCGTCCGCCAAGCGGAACGAGACGGGCGAAAATAATTGAGAGCGCGACGCGTCGAGTGTGTACCGTTGCCTAGAAAAAAAAAGAAAGCGTCACGAAAATCGCGGAGAGAAGAACAGTTACCGTACTCCCTACATCAAGAAACAGACCTCATTACGAACTAATATAAAAACGTACTTAACAAAGACCCAATAGGAATGTGGTTACAAAAATTGAAAAAAGAACCCAACGATCAACATCACCGTATACAAATAAACAACCACCGAATCGCAATCTAGCAGGCTCGACGAGCGATAAAGCCAAGCGGAAGTCGCTTGGAATCATTTCGGTCGCAATTCCACGCACCGGGCGTCCTGAAAATTGTCCAAATCGCTGGTCAAACTCGAATCTGTTCCACGTAAAATTTTCTACTCGAAACCAGTCCGAACTTGCCGCGAAGGTCCTAAAACTTCCATAGTTTCTGCTTTCGAGCCGACTAAGGACGCCGATCTATTTGTCTATCTGTTACGGGAGGGGTGCGGGCAGAGGCCGATAAGCGTTGATGGCGATTATGAAAGCGACCCGAGTCATTTCTTGTTTCGAGATACTTCGAGCTCGATGGAAATGAGTCCTCGTCGTTACGGCGGATCGACGTAACACTAGAACACAGGCGATAAACCTCGACGAAGGGAGAGAGGATAGGAGAGGGGGAAAGAGAGAGAGAGATTTCTTGTCTCTGGCCACGTTCGCGACGAGTGGCAGGAATTAATTGTCGCACTCGAGCGATAGCTTTCACCGTTATCGCCGCGGACAGGCTCTGAATAATCGGGAAAGCACGGGTATCAATAAAAAAAAAAAAAAAGGTGGACCGTGGAAACAATACCCGTAGAGAGAGATAGGGACAGAAAGACAAAGGGTGCACGCGTCATCCGCGCAATCATCCGCTTATCGGAATTTTCGCGCGTTCCACGTGAGCTTCGCGTGTCGTCTGCTCGGTCCGCAGACACGTGACCTGAGGTAACGTGTCGGCGACTCGCGCGAATACGTTTCCTCCTCGACGCGTGTTACGTAACAAACACGTGGAAGATCTGTCTCTCTTCCCAGCACCCTCCCCTCCATCTTTCTACGTCTCTCTAGCCGGAGGCAACGGGATTACGAGAGTCTATTTTAATTCGTTTTAAACAACGCTCGACACCGATTCCAATGGGCGAGGTAAACAAGGCCGAATAAAAACGAATAAAAGGCCGTATGTTACAATCTGTTCAATTTACAAGACGTAGAAACAATTTGTTTATCTTATAGCGACTTACTGAAATTAGCGAAAAATCTGTACGATAATTAACACAGGGAACGTGGTCGATCATTTTGATAACGAATGAATATCGTTATTGTTACTGTGAGGAATTAATGTTTGACGAATGGCAAAAAAGATTCCGGGAAACGACGCGTGAAGCGTCGATGGATAGCGTGGGCGGTTTAGACTGATAAACAATGCGCCAGGGACCGGCTTAAGAAATAACGCGTCGCGTGATGCAACCCGGTGCATAGACACCGTGTCGTGGAAATGCTGCTCGCGCAATTCGCGCGCACCGCGCGTTCTGTTACCGGGTTGTGCTATTGCTGCCACTGCTATCCCCGCCACGTGACTCCTACACGTGCACAGCGGAGCGGTGTCTTACGCGAGACCGTTCACCTTCGTTGCATAATACTCGCGCGAAAAGGTCATCGCGAACAACGGAGCCAGATATTTCCTAATATGATTGATAAACCGGCCGATCACGCTGATCGGTGGAACTCTAACCCGCCTCGCGACGTTCCACCTTCGGGAAACACGCTGATTAGCCGTTGTTTTCGCTGTTTTGCAACTGGAATTCTAACGACGACAGTCTCGTGACTGGGAGCCCGATGAAAATCGTCGCACGAGCGTGAAATCGTTTCTTATTGCTACCTCTGCAATGCTCGAAAGCTCTCTGTAAAATGGTCGTCTCTAAATATTAGATGAAGAGGAGAATAAAAGAAAATTACCTGTTCGAAAATATTCGTCTGGAATTCTATCAGTTGATGATCGTTTGTCAAGAATCCGCCGGCGAATGTGATGGATGATGCAGCGTTGACGTAACGCGGGATCCCCCGTATCAAAGACGAGATCGCGTTATCAGTCGCGAAACCGTGTAAAAGTAGAAGAGGACTCTTGCCGGTCGTGTGTGCACGTTGCTACTGCACCCGCACGTCCGCATGCACTCGATTATAACAGTGTCGCGTCACGCGTTTCCCTGGAACGCAGATACCGCTAATCCCAGCCGATGTCACGCCGAACAATCGCGAGATCACGATAACCGGTGCACAATGCGAAATTCATCGCCCCCCTCCTGCCTCTCCACGCGACCACGACCTTGTCGATATCTTTCGATATTCCATCGTCGCAATATGCTCTTCGGTCAACCTAATCGGCCTCGATTCACTGTGACCCTCGGATTAACGCGGCACACGGATTACTGTTTACCCAGTCGATCGGTTAGATTAATTTTACAATTCTTTTTGCGAGAGAGAAAGGGAACGCGATTTCTTCATTCGGGTCAATGTCTATAGAGATACTCCCCCCGCTTTAGTGCTGCCTAGTGGTCGCGATACGATCGCACTCATCCAGGACTCGAGGAGACTCGATTTTGTGGTTCATCGTAGATAGCTCGGAAAATTCTAGATCACTAAATAACTTTCATTTTTTAGGGGTTCCCTAGTCAACCTGTCAACAATATGAAGTCACCAAGCACCGAAACTAGCATAAGCGATCATAGTTCAGCCAGCAGACAGTCCTCCTCTGCTCGTGACCGCCTTTTAACAGGCCGCGTCTCGACCGCGAAGTTCGAGAGACAGAGAGAGAGAGGATGTCTTGCTGCACGTGCGTGCCCTTCGCTCCAAGTCCGTGAGGCTTATTGCACACACGGTTTACGCTACGACGAGGCTGAGAGTTCTGCAAATTAGGCCGTGGCCCACTTCAGCCGCGATAGAAGAGAACGCGACGGAAGGAGGAGAGTGGGATCGATGCCGGAGTACAAAGCGCCGACGGGAGAAGGGAAAACGGAGTTCCCGTTTTCAACCGACGATCGCGATCGATCGCGTCTCCTTCGACGGGCAACCACGTGGCCGAACCGAACTTTCGTTTATTTCCCTCCCTCCACCGTCGTTGTTCCAGTTCGAGAAAGAAACTCGGCGTAATGACAATTTCGGGGGCCAACGGGGCCAAACGTCATTTGCCCCGGGAGCCCCCGATCGGTGAATGAAAACTATATTCTGTTCGCGATGGAGTAACGTCCCTTGCAATCTCAGGATCTTGTTAAGCTCCTTCTTCTTTGATCCCCCTTGTGTATGCAATGATTAGAGCTGCTGTGTTGTTTGTAATTTGTTACGGTTCCGTCTAGGTCGTTTCGTAACGAGATTTCTGATAATTCGATTTCTAGGAGACGCTGCACTCAAAGTGCTAACAATTATTATCGAGATTCATAGTTTGATTTAGTGAGACATTTTGGAGCATCAAGTCAGCAGTTAATATCAAAGGCCTTCGGTTGATTCGTCACTGAAAAGGCGTGTCCGATTTCCCATGGTCAAAGCATGCGATATGATAACAAAGTTGCAATTTCTTATTGCTACCTCAGCCCCCTCCACTTCACTTCTATCCTTACGTAAGATTCGCTAATTTTCTACTGGATATTATAAACGCGTAAACTAAAGTTTCTTACGACCTCCGCCACGTATAAAGAATTAAAGCGGTAACCTTAAAAAATAAACTTCAGCCCGGCATCTTGGTTTTATGAACTGAACTAATTTCATTTCGTGTGCGTCCGACGCAGAGACCAACAAAAATTGCGTCCTCCGTTTTTCCATTCCCCAAGCGTTGTTAATGTCGCAAGAACAGTTCGTTTAGAGTGTGCTCTTTGTTGCAGGCTCGTAATTGTCAACTATTTTCCGTGATCGTGACAAGACACCGTCTGGCACATACAGCGTTAGTGCAGATAAGGATCAGAGTCCTCGCCTCGTCACGAATGACGCAACGAGCGTTGCTCACGCGTAGCACGAGACTTTCGTAAGCGGGCGTCCGAAAACACAACGATCACGATGTTTCCTCGATCCGACGATCTTCCCAGGGATTTCCCGATCGATGTCCTGAGACCGCCAGGTGCGTATTGCTTTGATAACAACCGATACCGATCAGCAACAACGAGAACAATGGACTGGGAGTTTATTGCGCTGGACGCGGTCATAAGACGCCTCGTTGCGTCACCCGAATCTTCTCGCCAAGGTCAGAGCCTGCCGACTGGTTTTCAGGGTCGAGTTTGGACGCGGCCGAGGTGGGTCGGTGATCGAAAACCGCGGTCGATGTGCAGTTCAACGCAGACTTTATATTCCATAATCTCTAATTCGAAATTTACGCAAGCTTCTGAAGATTAGAACTGAAACTATTGTTCCTAACGGGCTGCAATGAGTTATTGCAAAATCGAAAGTACCCGATTTCGCATAATACTAGGCGCAATTCGTCACCGCCTTCCCAGAAAACGCCGGCATAAACAAGTTACTAAAAGAGTTACTAAAAGGTGACGAAAGAGCTCGCAATATCCCAATCGCCTCGATAAATATGCAGTGTTGATTTTTGAACAAACGGAATCGCATCTGCGATCGAGATCCGTAATCGGTCAGTTGCACTTTGAAACCTGTCCGATAAATATAAAAATGTCAGCGCGATCACAACATGCTCGCCAATAAAAATCGGTCACAATGACACTCGTCCGATCCATAAAGCGGAATGAATATTCACCGTTTTGATCACTGGGTCGGTGCAGTATCGAAGATCGTTTGGTGATCGTTCAGTCCAGACACATTCGCGTAAACATCCGCTTCGAGTCAGAAGTTCTGGCAACTTCTGGCAAGAAGTTCACTATCGGTTTCGTAACGACTAATTGCTTCCGCGCATGGATCGGCGGTCCCCTGTTCGAGGAACGAGCACCGTGCCAACACTATACCGATGAAGTCGTCGCACCAGTTCTTTTTTTTTCACGGGAACGTCGCCGATTACCGCGAACGAATTACCGAAGCCCGTACTCGAGCACGTACCACATTGTCCCGAACAGGAGAACACGATCGCGATCGGTTTTCGGTTCAAAGTCCCGGCGCGTGACGAGTCGCTAGAAGATAACGGTCTATTCAACAAATGACTCCAAGGCTTCTCGTTTCGATAAAGTCGACCGCTCTAATCGAAATCGATCTCCGGACACCGTTGTTAACAATGAAAAACGAATCTCGAGTGCGGCACAATTAACAACGGAAAAATGTCGCATTGTATTTCCACCGGAATGAACCATACACAACATCTCGCAATCACTTTTACAGGGTGTGTGCAACGAATTCAGTGGGACCGAGAACGCTAATGTCTAACACGTGGCGCATAGAAAGCTACAATGTCGCCCGGAGCGACGACGAAACAATTGACGCAAGCGTCAGTGGCCACTAACCGCAGAAATTCGCATGACGCCACGGTAACGTCAGCGGTCGTTGCTGCTTTGTAAACCTGCGCGAGCGAGCAGTACACTGAACCAAACTTTCGAAAATCTAATGTGGACTACGACAAAGTGTCAACGCTAAAAGTTGATTTTATTCGGAACCAGTAATCTCAGGAATTTCTATGATTCCCGTGTGAAAACCTGCATGAGTGAGGACCACACCGATCAATCTTCGGAAAATCCAAAAACGCTAACCGAAGATTGGCATGACGTTAGGGTTGCGTCAACGGTCTTTCCCGTCTTAAAAACCAGCACAACCGAGGACTAAATAGTGACATCAACGTCGGAAAGTCTATTTTAACCGCAAGCAACATTTGTCTCGAGGTAAAACGTCTACCGGAGTTTACACACGCCGTCGTTGTTTTCTAATTGTTAACCACTGTCGCAAAGTTGTGAACGCGTAGAATGATCCGGTAACTGTAGAACAATGCGAAGGGGTTACTCACCAATTTTGAAAGATTCTCTCGAGCAGGGTCGACCGACGGAACAGAGATCCACTTTGGCTGTTCAGGGTAGTTGCGCGGTCTGCAGTGACGGTGCTAGGCACGCGTCGCTTGGCGAACGATCAAGTGTACAGTTTTCCCGCGGGACACGGGTCCGTGGGTTCACTGGCAGTGCGCGGGGAATCCCGTTCGTCGAACCAACGTGACGACTATAGAGTATCACCGTCGCACGAATGAGCAGGTACAAGCCCGGCGGGTTGTCCCTCTTGGTCGGGTAAATCCAGAGATCGCACACGGCGTTACAAAGTCACACAAAAATCCGACCCGTTCACCGGGATCAACGAGAACCAACAAAATCAAAAAGAAACTCGCAAGAAATTCGAACAGAGTCCGAAGTGAGTCAGTGGTCCTCGACGGTACTGCGCGATCAATCGGCAGACACACGTTGAGGAGTACGTAAACGTCGTAAAAGTAAATTCACTTGTGGCACCCTCTAATCCGCGTCGGAGCAGGACGTTTAAAATCCAGTCGGGATCGGTGGTGCTCCACGTCGGTGAACTTGAACTCTGAGAGCAGGTGACAGTAGGAAACACTGGCGGGTGTCTCTGTGTGTCAGTGGCCAATGATAGGAGGAACGAACTAGGTGTCCGCGGCAGAGAGAGACGTGCACGTCCACTCGCTACGGTGTCGGCCTGCAAACTGACTGCACGCTAACCGAGACTCGCGACTGCCGTCTTGGCCCCAATGTCGCGTCTGGGCTTCGAGTTTGATGCGAGAAGCTGACGCGCTCGGTCACGTGTATGTGTCCCGTCACTCTCTGTGTGTGCGGGACACCGCGCGGATCGTCTCCCCGCGCTTCGATCGTGGTGGTGAGCGCCGATTTCGGTGGTGGGGGCCGAAAACTCCGTGTGGAGGGAGAACCTTACACCCGGTTCACGCTCGGTTTCTGCGCGCTATTCCCCACCACCCGAACCCTGCGTCACCGCGCGACTGTTCTCCTGATTCTCCCCTCCACAACCCACAACCCCTCCCCACCAACGAAACCGTTGCACCGCGTCAGAGGCACGCAGCGTACGCGCGATTAGATTGCGTCGCGCGTCGACGCTGTGCGCCTCGTGCGCGTTACCTCAGACCGCGATGCATCTTTCTTCCTCCTTTTTCTGCGACTCCGTTTTGGTGACGATCCTCGGGACGGTTCTCCAACGGCGACACAGAGTTCGCGGGACTTTCTCCTTCGACATTCATCCCATTTCAAGACGTTCTCTCGTATATGGTGATGCAGATATACGATCGTCTCTTTTGGCTCACGTAACTCGAAGTGAAATCATTTCTGCCGATGTTCGATCTTTGGGGTTGATGTGCACGCATGTCCAGGGTGGGCGGGAAATCGTGGCATGAGTGGGATGAGTCTAGATCGAGAGGGAAAGATGATTTTCAGGAAGATTGATACATGACAGGCAGGATTTAATTCTTTTAAATCTTTTCTTTCACTAGAGGCGAAGATTCTTGGTGAAGGAATGTAGTCCCTGGCCCTCCTGAAACTTCAATGCAACAATCCATTATGCACTTGCTAATGCTCAGTTGATGATGGTAGACAGATTTACCAAAAAGATTAATTGACACGATTAAGATGAAATCTATTCTTTCATAGGTCCGGAAGAGTGATGTCTGTGATCCTCCAGGGATCCTTTCGATTTCGTCGATGCGCTCCAATCTCCTTTTTTCATTCCTGATGAGGAATTGATGTAGCTTTTTGCGGAGCGTGCGAGTCTCTCGAGTGGCGGTACAAGATTTTTTTGGCTCGGGATAGATGTAAAGATGATAGGGTACCGGGATATGTCGGATAGATTGAATCCTTTTTTCGGCTGGCGAAAAACAAAGAGCGCGCGCAGCTAGCGCCACTTGGACGAGTCTGGTCGCAAGGACCCTCCACGCTGTCTCTCTTTCTCTCTCCATCTCCGTCCTCTATAAACCGAATGCCAGACAACGAGGGCATCAGCCCCCATGAATCACCGCCGGTCACCTTCACTTTTTATGCAAGTTTGGTCTCGCCCGGCCTCGCCGGTTGAACGAATCCTCGTGCGAGCCCGCCGCGGGACGATCGATACGGAAATTTGCGTTTCGCCGTAATCGCGGGAGGTAATTTGCCTGGATCCGGGACACATCATTGCCCTTCCGACGTCCTATTCAATACTATCAACCATTTACTCCATTTTTGTTTTCAGGATTTACAGATGTTCATTTTTAGTAATTTATACTATATTTGCAATCTTCATTACAGTCTCCTTTTTATCAAATAAAAGAGATAAAAGTCTCGACTCTAATTTCTCCTAACCAATTCACAACGACTTATACTTGCATCAAGATCCATGCTTTAACCATCCACGATGGTGGTATGTGTTTCCTCTATTTTTCAAGAATTTTCATTGATAAAGAGTTCATTCGTCTCCATTTTTATTCATATTTGATTCCTACTCGACTCCAGTTTCTGTTAATTAATTCGTAACCATTTATATTTGCATCTAGAGCCACGCTTTAGGCACCATCCACAATGTTGATGTCTTCGACGGTTATTAAATAAACACTTTATGATTTTTCATTTATCATCGTGAGGACCTCTCTCGCGAAGAGTAATCTCATTTCTCTGGAAGTACTCATAAATAATTAGATTCCTCCATTGTGCCGGGAGTCAGAGAAGAAAGAAGTATTGTCCCGCACCGAAAACAACAATAAGTCCCACGGGACCGATAAATCACAGAGAGCGTGCGCCGAGCCCGTCTCGCATCGCAGCGGCGATTCGGCAATCTGATTTGCATAGATCACATATGCATAATGATCGTGCTTGACGCGCGCTTATGGCGGGCGAATTTGGAATTTCAAGGACGCGCTGTCGGGACGTGCATCGCCTCGGGAGAAGCTTGACCGTGCTCTCTCAGCCGGTTGCAGTTTCCTTTGGCTTTGGTTTTCGCGTTCGGGTGCGGCGACCGTGTTCGCGCGCGATCAAAATAAAATCCGCGGCGATCGAGTGGATCCTGGCTAGGTCCATGGACCGGTCACATAATCCGCCGGCTAATTAGCTAAATTACCAACGATAAATCCCGATCTCATCTTATTGTTTCTTCTCTCTTTATTATTACCACGCTTATATTAACTTGCCGTGTTGTTGTATGCGTCAAATTTTGTAATCGAATTTTAAACCTCTTCCCATAGTCCAACCTTGCTGAAATTTTGTATACACACTTGCTTCTGATGGCAATAAAAGTAGGAAATAAAGTGTATGAAAAAAACTTGATAAAAACCATGCTTATATTAAAATGCACTAAAAACGAGAAAATAATCTTTTTGCTGGTTCTCCATTTTTTTATGGAGAACTAATTTTATACCGGTATTTTTACCAAAAATCCAGTTAAATGATTAATAATATTTTTCCCCAAAATTTTAAGCAATTAGTTCAGGATTTCTTCTGTTATAAAATTAGTGTCGAAATAGATAGAAAAATTTAATATAAATTTCAATAAAACCTGACATTAGTGACTATAAATAAAAGCGTGGAGCGCCCACGAAGATTACGTAAATATAGTTTAGCATTCCACGCTTTTATTTTTATATATAGTCTCTTTCTCTCCCACTAATGTCATGTGTGTGATTTTATTTAAATTTATATTAAATTTTTCAATATATTCAGACACTAATTTTATAACAGAAGAAATTTTGAACTAATTGCTTAAAATTCTGGGGAATCGTCATACTGGATTTAATAACTGGATTCGGTATTTTATGGGGAATCAGCAAAAAAATTTTCTCCTTTTTAGTGCATTTTAATATAAGCGTGGTTTTAAAAAATTTTTTTATATATTTTATCTCTCTCTCTCTTCTCTTTTTTCTTCCACTCTTGTCTCTCTTCACCTCCGGCCATTTTCGTCTTGTGACGCTCACAACTTTAATGCGACGTATCTATTCGTCACCAAACGGTGCACTAATTCGCCTAAACCAAACACGCTTGTTTCTATTGTCGCGCAACGAGTCGTAGTAGTGTTTATGCGCAATATCACTATTTCTAAACCATGAGCCCTCGCTGCTGTTTAGTGTACGCAGTTACCTGTGGAGCATGTGATTGCCGCGTGAGGACCTCCGAAACTAGTTCAAGTTCGACGCGATGCAGGTAAGGGGAAGCAGGTCTCCCGCGGATCTATAGATCATCGGCTACGGTTCGCCGTTTCCCAGGGCCGAAATGTCCATTAGGCGATTTAGGCAACGTGCCTGCGAACGATTCGCACCTATGAAAACAGGCTTGAAAAATTTACCGAAACGTCGCGCGAGACACAAGGTGTGATTATTATTAATAGAAGCAGGTTTAACAAACTTTAGCGTGGCGCCGGGCCAAGTTGACACTCTAACTTTACACTCGGACGTTTTAATAAGTGATCTAAATGACAGTCTCGAAAGAAGAGAAGTTATTCCATTGTTTTAAAAGATCCGCAGTCTAATGCTACGAAATAATAGCAATCGTTATGTATTATCAGTTCAGTCAGTGGATAATAAAATCTCCGACCTTATAATTCCCCTAAATCTTCGCAACCAGAAATCTTTCTTCACAAAAGGTAGTTGGCATAAACCCCATAGAAGCATTCAAGTATTATTCCGAGAAACAGACGTAGAAAAGCATAACTGCTCGGCGCAGCTATTTTTGCCCGCGAAAATGAATTTCATCCTGCGTAGATTGAATAAATTATTATTTAATTATGCGTGGTCGGTAGTCGGCGCGTGTGTATCCGGCATCAGGCGTGTGTGCATGTAAATATCCGTGAACGTATAAATACGGGCTGCACGTTGCGGCGGTACCAGCGGAATTGAAATGCAGACACGCTATCTATTCGCACGCGCAATCCGGATTACACCTGCATCGTCACTATTACTTGAACAGTTACACTTTCTCCCGTGAGCGAGCGTCTGCCCGCGGAGAAAGAGAGCTCTCTCGAATGGAAAGGGGAGCAGGGGGAGAACAGGAGGGAGAGGGAATAATTGTTAAACGAGCTGGTGGTTATTCAAAATACACTCTCTCGCCGTGCTATTGCATTAACAAACGCCGCGCCGGATGGAAAACGGTTCTTAGATAATACGACGCGGAGCGTTTTCGCTGGCCGGAGACCAGACTAGAGAACGCGGCCGCCTCCGAGCCGTTACGAAATAACGCACGCAGAAAACCGATCGATCCAATTATCATTTATTAATCATTCCGCGACTGAACCGGAGCGAATCGGGACCACGAGAGAGGCGGATCCGCGGCCAATTTCCCACGTTCAAATTCAATCATGTAGAAAGTCGCCGTTGGCGGCTCGAAACAGCGATTGTTGTAACGGAAATTTCATTTTTGGAGGCTTTGTTGCTCGTTGGACATGTTCGTGTAAGGTTCGAGTTGGTTTTCAGGTTGCTCATTGCTTGCGAAGATGCGTTAGGGTTGTTGGGTTTTGTTGTTTCTTAGTTCTTGGGGGTGGAAATGATCCTGATGGAATTTAAAAATTTCGGTCTTTCATTTTGGTCCAACACTGTTCAATTCTTAAGAGTAAAAACAACCCTTATAGATTGGTGGACAGACAAATCATTTTCATTTTTAGCCAATTGTTTTCGGTTGACTATTTCCAAGTCTTCAAAGGTGAAAACAACCCTTTGAACTGTTTCGACTGGCTTCTTTCCAGCTGTCAAAGGATCGATCGGATATCGGCGATCTAATCGTAGGACCAGCAGTGTTTTCCCAGGTTCTCGGTGATTGTTGGTCGATCGAAAGGATCGAGCTGACCGTGGCGGTACACGTAAGACGCACACCAGGCCCGAGAAACCGGTCGTGCACCAGGATTTCGAAATGCCGAAGAAAGCTCGGTGTTTTAATCGAGATATCGAGGTCCCTGCGCGGCCTTGCTTGTTACAGGCCGCGATAAACGAGGTGACTGGCCTACCGGGACGGGAGCCGGCTCTCGGACTTTCTTTTAACGCCAAATCCACCACGGTCGAACGACCAGTTCGTTAGTTTACTGTTGTTTAAACTGCCAACGCGCTTTCGTTGGAAACGATCGAATTCGTTTCGTCATTCAAGCACACATTACGGTAATGTCTCCATAGATGTGAAGGAGGTGTGTATAAAGTTTATGAACAGTTTATGACAAGGCACCTTTGCATTGAATTATTTCGCAGTGAAACTTTTACTGGTCTGTTCCCGGGACATTTTTCTAATTAAAATGAGCCCTGACATGATATCATTTGGATCATACTCGGTTAAATCACGATTTAGTAGAAAGTAACCTCTTTCATAAGGTAACTTCACTTTCAGTGTCCGGTCAACTACTAAATACAACCAATTATTTGTCATTTGCATTAAAGTATCTGCAGATTGTTTGAGGTCTGTACACTTAAAAAAAATTGGCTCACAAAGCCAGGAGATTGTCTCAGAATAATGAGCAACCTTCGTCAAAAAGACCCACCGGATTTCGTCTGCCGGCGCGAAAAACAATGCGGAAATTTTCACCGTAGATCTCTCGATTGTTTCCCCGAGCATGTGTGCGTTCGCTCGTGCGAGAGAAAGGAGGCAGATTAATTATAACAGCAGCGTTCGGGCCGCTTCTTTCTGCTCGTAAAATCGCCGTACCCGATGCAAAATAAACGACGCCGCGGATTACATGCCGATGAAAGTCGAGGAGAAACGGCCGAAGAACGGGAGGAGTCTAGGCCTCGTATTGTTCTATTCATTTTCTCGAAAGATCCTGCGCGATGAGGCTCGAAGCTTCGGTGCTGGGAACAATTCAGCTAGATTAAGATTCGAGGTTGCTGAATCGTCGAGTCCGGAGCCTCGAATGAAAGCCATTCAAATCACAGGTTAAATTGTCGCGGAGAATATTTAACCGCTGGGACCTGACATTGAATTTCAATTCATCCATTCGAATGCTAACTGGAATTTCGATTTCGGTGTAATCGCTAATATTTTACATTAGAATTCGAATTTGAATCTTGCTGTTAATATTTCAAATCAAATTTGAATACACCAAGATTCGAATTTGAAAAACTTCCGGCTAATTTGGAAGAATTTGGATCTTGCTTCTGATATTCGATATCAAATCCTCCAAAATTCGAATTTTTAATTTTCCTCATTAAAATTCAGATTCAAATTCGAATTTGAGATCTGGCGTAACGATCGGCACAGTATTGTGTCGAGCAACATAATATGCGCGGCGAGAGAGCTGCCAAAGAACACGAACGGCGACGTCCCGAGGACCAGTGACTAATGACGGTCGATTGGCGCATGGTATCGCCATTAATCGCGTGTAATTCCAGCGACTTTGCGTCACTGTAAGTCCGGCATAGGAAATTATTAATAGCCGAGAATTTTCGCAAGCTCCGCGCGGTGCATCGACTTAACGCGGCAATTAAAAATGTCCGATAACGGCTGGCGAGATTTTGCGTCCGTCTGAACTTGAGGCGCGATAGCGTTGATAATTAGCTGGGAGCAGCATCGACAGAAGAGTAAACATTATTCGTAAATAGTAAATAGCTCTAATTCCGAAAGTAATTCCGCGATGTAACTACCGCAAATGATTTTGTAGTCCGTAGCAGTAAGAAACGGTTTCGTAACATGTGAATAAATTTTCCGACAAAAATCGAGCTACGGTTTTTCTCGGACGTTTCGAAGACGGTTAAAAGAAGTCCGCGAAAAATGCCGAGAGCGGGAAGTTAATTAACGAAGGCGGTAAACTGGCGTCGAAAGAGGGTGGGAGAGAAAGAGTGGGCGTCGGGGCATTTAATTGAATTTTCGCACGAATTTCCCGGGCTGTTACGGAGAGCCATTTATTAGTCCACGCAATCGATGACGCCGCTGTATTAATTAATTCGCGCGGAACCATTGTTATCGAATTAAATACACAACGTTCGACCGACTTGCCCGTTTAATTGAAGTGTTCGCAGTGGTGCCGAGTCGCGTCGCGTCGCTGGGAAATATCATTTTCCCCCGATAATCGATGCGTTCGGAATATCGTCCCTCGGACCGATTTTAAAAGCGTTTCAATTAAAAGGACCGCGTTAAAATAGGCTACAATGCGCGGGACCGTTTATCTGTCCGGCTCAACGTGATTGTTGTTACGTGGCTTTGTACAGCCTCGTGACCGTTAACCCATCGACGATCGTTCAGTTCGGTCGTTATTCGGCTGGAGCCGACTGCCAATTATAGAATTGACCGTTTCCGGGTGCGTCGCGGAAATTAGTCAGCAATTTGCGACGCGCCACAATCAATTCCACGCCTCTGTCGGATCATTCTTAATCTGCAAATCTCGCCGACAAATATTATTAAAAGAAAAATGTCACAGCATGACATGCTGCGTATTAGAATTTTAAATAAGCCCATACGAGTGCAGACAAAAATTCTAATCCTGACAGTTTTATCGAAAATCAAATCTATAGAGTTAGATTAAAACTACTTTTCATCCTTGACAGAAAGATTAAAAAAATTTCGAAATCTGGAGCAGACCTTCCACAGTTTCCACGAATAGTCTACCTGAAAATCCTGCTGGTTCGATAACTAGAAATTCGACCCTACGTTCAGGGTCGTTCAGGGTCCAAGTCCAAGGACACCGTAGGATCGATTTCTGTCCGTCCACCCTGTATAAAGGACGGGAGCCTACTTGACTCGCGAACGGTACTTTCATCGACCAAGTGAAAGCAATATGAAAGTGCTTGATTGCAAAGTAGAAAGGTGAAATGTACGATAAAAAGACGGAGCGGTTACGTGTGCTTGTGCGTGTGCGTGTGGCGTTGTGCTCGCGCGCGACCCATTTGAAGAGCGTTCCGCGAGAATGAAAGAAAGGAGCGTCGCGCAACGAGTGCGGGAGAGGAGAGGAAGGATGAGGCGAATTATTCCTGCGAAGGAAAGAGAGAGAGAGAGAGAGAGAGAGAGAAAGAGGGGGCTGTTGTCGTACGTGGTCCTTGATTTCAGTGGCTAAGGTCAACGGTGCCCATACTTTTTCGTAGCGTAACGATTCGTTTCCTTACGTAACTGGGTCCACGTAATTCCCCGCTTCCGCCTTGGTGACTCTGTTTCTCCTCTTCGGGGCCCGTCGACACCTGGCCCGGATGTCTCCCGATCCACAATGCATTCGTTCCGTTACATTTCTTTCTTATCTCCGATCTTCCCTCGGTCTCGTAATTTGTCGATTGGACCTTTTATCGTTAAAATATAGGAAATACTTTTAGAATTTAATTTCGGGAATGAATAACAATATAGATCTTTTGTTACTGTAATACAATGATTAGATTATTCGTTGTGCGATTCGTCTTCAAAGGGTTAGAAAGTGTGCAGTCTCCGTGCAGTCTCGTTTGGAATTTACGCTGCATACCAACTCGAGGAAACCTTCAATCCACAGGCATCCAAGAAATTTCCAACTTCTATTTTCGTCGCCTTTGTTCAGGTTTTTTTTTTATAATATTCACATTCCAATGCACAGTATATTATTTTATACTTGGCAAAGGGACAGGAATATTCATTGTTTTATTAATATTTTCTTTAAATATCGACGTTGCCACTCTATTCCCACAACCTCAACCGAACAGACAAATCTTCATTCTCTTAGAGACAGCCCTACATTTTATAATTATTTTCCTGTTTTCTCTCTCTCTCTCTCTCAACATCAAAATTTCAAATATTCAACGAGGCCTACCTCAGAATTAATCCAGGCAGTCTGTCATTCCTCTGAAATCACATCCGGTTACAAAATTGTCCGAGCTCGTTTGAAAACAACAACAAAAGCGAGGAGCACATTAAGAAAAAGCGGTTCGGGACAAGCGTACGGCCGGACGACTATAAATATTTATGAAGCGCAGATTACGGCCGAAGGTCCTTGTATCTCCGTCAGTGTAATTGCTAAATTGTTGTAACATTGGAGGAGCGTTCCCCGATAACGCGTTATCGGGCCTGGATACCGAATTATCGGGTCACAGGGAGGAGAGAGTCGGTTATTACATTTGGCACGGGTCAGTATGGTGATAACTCTTGCAGTTTCTCCTTGATAAAGCTGTATCGTACGCTGGAGAGATTGAAGGACACACAGTGGGTCTGGAACAACCTAGACATGACGAAAAGTCCTTGTTATTGACGTATCTGGATATACAACAATTTCTGATAGCGAGTCCAATACTTGAGCAGTATGTAATACGCTATTTTATACAAATGCATTCATTCTGCACGCGCCGTCATTCTCGCATCGATCGCTGCAATTAGTAGTGGAGGTGATGGAGGCTCGCGTGTGTCGCCAGATGTTCCGATAAATTGCCATAACTACCCGCTTTTACCCTGATGTCGGTCGCTTCTTATTTCCCTGCCGATAACGACGCTGCACGCGCCGCCATTTTGGTTGTGACGCGCCTGGGGGGCGTGGCTAACTGCTGCAGCAGACGAGGCAGGCTTTGAGACAGTTATTGCCACTGTTTGGTCCACAATTTCCTAAATATTCGGTTGGTTTAGTATTTTTCTTAGAAAAAATCAATGGAAAAAATAATTTCAAGGTTTAAAAATCGTAGCTGATACATTTCTGTGGATGGTTCATACACCTGCGTGAAAAATTTTGAAAGTTGTTTACGACAATCGAGGAAACACGAACTAGAAATTGAGGATGTTTAAGTGTACGTTGCAGTCACAGACTAATTACGGGTCGCATTCCGATGATACCGCGCGATCGCAGGAATCGAAGCGTTGATCTTGAACTTTATTCGTTCCGAGAAAGAAGGAAAGCATCGACGGATCTCTGGGGTCGTTGCATCCGCCTCGGTTTTATCTGCGGTTGCATCGCAAGACAAACATGTAACGCCGTTTAAAGAAACGGCAATAACCTTGATAACTTGGCCGAACCGAGGCCTTGAAACCGAACCCACGGATTGCCCCTTGGAACTGGCTGTCGACGATTGTCAGAGCTCTGGCGCTTCCATGACATTGACTTTAGAGGACCGTCCTGTTATCAGAGTCCACCGTGGATTTTATGCACTCAGACCAATGTCAATTAAAATAGTCTGAAAAAATTGTTATCCGCTTTGGATCATAATGGAACCCCTTTTTAGTTAAGGGAACAAATATTTTCTAGACTGTTCGTTTTAATAATTGATGGCACACACATTTAAATAACTGTTTCAAATGGACAAAACGACTTCAGTTTTTCTGCCAAGCTAGACGGTTTACCTGATGATAAAATTTTTGAAAAATTAGTTGCGATTCACAACTGTTTTATTTGGGTTCGCGACGGAAATCTAGAGCATGTGTTTGGTTTGCCCATTTATACAAAATTTATTCTGATTTAATGTTAATAAGTTATATGTATAGTATATTTTGAGACTGACTGTGTATTAGGGGACTCCGTCGAATCAAATGCGGCGGCAGCCTCCACGCGTCGCTACCAACAATAAGACAAAAGAGGACGTCCCGTGTTGCAATTGTTGTTTACACGCCCCAGCAGACGAGAATATATTGTTGAGTTATGAAACGTGGTTGCAGGGACGCGTATCTAGAGAAGAAGTGAACGTACGTCGTTCGAGTTTCGTGTAGATTAGCGGGGAAAAGATCGAAAGGTCAGAACGCTGATCGTTGACGCGTTCGACGCCTGTTTTCCATACCTCTCGTTGTATTACATACATCGGCTCGTGTTGCCCGCTGGTGGTGATTGACCTGTATCGTTTCTACGTACCAAGTTATTTTTGCTGCGCCGCTATCCTTGGCTCAAGAAGCGCCACCGTTCCCTCCGCGGCGCGTCGTCGTCCGATTCGAATGCGTTTTCGAAGCGTACCTGCTGCTCGCGATCGCGCCACGTGGAACCTGTGTTTACTATAAACTTATTCTTAGACTTCTCTTTTAGCCTTCCCTGCACTCGTGCCGCCACAGAGCCAAACAAAAGATAGCCTTTCATGAGCGCTTCACGAATACGGTGCCTTATTCTTGTGGAAAACGCTTTCGTTTTCGGCATCCCCATTCTGCATCGCCATTATCCCTTTTCTTAATCATTTTACAAGTCGGAAATAATAAACTGGTATTTTAAAATTCTTGGAATATTTTTCCTGTTTTAGATTTGATCTACCAATTTGTAGGAATATATCTTCCAAAAGGATACCAGTTGGTTGTTGCAGAATCTATCAACTCACTCTTGCTCATCTTCTTTAGCTACTTTCATCCATTTAATCGCTAAACAGTCTAGACTGCGTTCGAACAGTCACTTAAATTACCGAATGCGAATAAACCTTACAGAAATAGTGATTGTAGAATCTTGTAGAAACAAGGTCTGTTCTTCTTGTTTTCCTCGCTCCTCATCTTTAGCCACTTACTCCCGAAGCAAGCCCTCTTTCATTGTCTCCAGCCATTCCAAATTCTATTAGTCACTAAGTTTAAACCCCTCGGTGATATTTTCGGTCCACAGCCGTCGCAGGTCGTAACAGCTTCTGTGATTCATCTCGCGGCCTCGGAAGAGTCTCTAAACAGACTTTGATGGACCATATTGTTCCTGAAAGATCGCTGAAGGTTTTCTGGTGGTCTGAGCTGGAAGGCCCGATGAAAGAACAATCCATCTTGTTGCGAATACTAGAGGGTCGCTAAATCCTGTTGCGGATCAGAACCTTGCTAAAAGACTTTAAGAAATCGCTAATTACCTTCTAAAATTCCAAAGTTAACGCCTTCAGTATTCTCGAAACCCATGAAAGCGCAAGGACCTCGTTAACGATACAATTCCCATAGCACACACGTCCCAAAGCACACAAAGTGAGACAGTTTGGTCGTTGACGTTCGAAGTGAACGTACTGTGTCAAGAGACGGGCTCTGTTCGCCGCTGTTTACCATTCTGCCGATCGCTCATTAATTCCGCAGGTGCCACGCGCCTGATCCGGCGCGCGAGCCTCTTCTTTATAAATAGTTGCCAATCGTCGATTAATTAACAACGAGACGGTACCGACTGCCACTATTAATACGTCCGCAATCAGTCGTGAACCGAGCTCCTTTCAGCCGGGGGTTGGTTAATTTTATCGACAAGTATTTTCACCTCCCCCTCCTGTCATTTTCACGGGATCGCTAGAGTGTTCTAAGAGGTGTCGCGCGAGCGATCGAGATCGATGGAAAAATCGATCGTCGCGAGTCGAAGAAAGTGCCA
This sequence comes from Lasioglossum malachurum, assembly GCA_028455605.1. Lineage (NCBI taxonomy): Eukaryota > Metazoa > Arthropoda > Insecta > Hymenoptera > Halictidae > Lasioglossum > Lasioglossum malachurum. Next base: position 20,818,925 of record CM052318.1, on the reverse strand, counting down.
CGAGAGGAGGGACACCTTCCGCGGAAGCTACACAGTGAAAGTTACGCTTTTTTTCCTTCCAGATTTCCCCTCCACGCCGCCTCTCGTTTCCAGCCTTTTGCGTTTACTTATATGTGGTCTAGGTAATTTCGCTTCGAACTATTACGCAAGTTCCATGAACGGTGATCGACACCCTCGGTGTTAATGAACTCTGGGCTTCCTTCCTCCATTCGAGAGTCGTTCTGCTGTTCGTTAACCCGATCGGCCATCTTCGTTTTCAGACGAGGCTAAAAATTTGATAAATCGTCTGGGTGATCTGAAGGTTTCTGTATTGATGTTGTCTTGGATAGAGATTAACACAAATCAATTCAACTGATTTCGCTAATAATGAGTAGAAATAGTTGAAAATGACAGGATCTAGTTTTTCGTTTGATACTCTAGGAGAGTGGGTAGACGATATTTGTTTTATAAATGTATTTTTATAAGATTAACATCTACGAAATATTGGGTAACGCTGTTTCTTATTGATTTTCTTTTATACGAGCAAATGGACTTCATGCAACACGATGGAAAAATTAGTTCCCTATTATCTTATATTTCTGTTAAGACTTTCTAATAAAGCATTTATGGGACTGTGCTTATATAACACTCTTTTATTACCTGTACTGGCATTGTTTCTCGAGAGAAACATGGAACACTGTGCATTCTTGTTTAACGAGGAGAAAATAAACTATAATTAAATTCAATTATCTTTCTACTTCAATGTTAGCTTGCTAAAATCATTAATGAGGGAAATGTACTTAAGATGTTACGGTGATGACTAATGCGCGAGTTAGTTAGAAAAATGGACGACTTCTTCAAACATAAGATTAAGACGAGTTTGAACAGTTTTACGGTAATTGTTATTATTTACAAAATTCATCAGCACAGAGTGTATGTTTTATACAAATCCACACAAAATCTAAAATTTATAAAAATTCACGAAGTCTATGGCCCACCCAAATCCACAAAATTTAAAACTCTAAAATGAACAAAAGTCTGCAGAATCTAAAATCTGTAAAAAATTGCCTAAAAAATCGAGAGTCTAAAAATGTAGAAAACTGCCGGGGTCAAGGGGGTTTCAAGAAACGGCGAATATGCAAACATCCGCAGTCCACGAAGACTGACAGTCCACCACAGCCTGAAGAGTCAAGTTAGCCGGTGTCCACGTAACACGCTCGTAACCGCGAAGCGTGTAACGCCAAGATCACGTGCCGGCGAGTCAGGAAATCCTAGGCGAGCACCGCGGAGAAAGCAGCGTCGGTCGCGCTCTTCTCGTGTCGGACACGTACACAGAACCGTTCCGAACAAGTCGAATGCAAACACGAGCGCGTGCACCGTTCCGGTTTTTTCCCTGCGCTAGCAACCTCGACAGAGCCGGCTGGCTTTCTTTCTTCGCAGAAACGGCGAGAGAGGAGACCGATTCCTGCCCACGGCTTGGAAACTCTTAGAGCATCGATTTCAGCTTTAAAAACGGCCGTGAAGAACCTTTACATCGATGAAACCATACTAAACCAATGACAGAACGTTCTTGTTCCTAATTATCTTTCCGTGAACTTCTACTTTACTTTTTTCAGTAAAGATTCTATTTAACAAAAATATCACGAACATGTGCCTAACAGTTTTATTAAAAAAATAATTAGAAACAGCAAATTATTAATGCAAATTTATATACAAAATTAAAACTGCTTGGTGGAATGTCAAGCGGGAGCAGTTGGATGGAAGTTTGTCTTCCTAAGCATTCTAGCTAATTAAAAATTTCGTATCGGTGTTCTAAATTCTTCTGATCAGGTTCTTTACTGTATGTTCAACAGTTTTAAACAATCCAGAGCTGCCTGGAGGCTTGCCGACTGGCAAAGGAAATTTTTTAGCAGCCGATATCACCGTTATCGCTGTTAGAAAATGTTTAATCCGATGAACAGTCTCTGCTGCTCGCCTGTTTGAACCACTTGGCCCGGGCAGGAAGTTCCGATTAGGCGATCGGATAAGGAACAATTAGGGTATCGGTGCTTCGTGCTTCACGATAGCTAACCGAATCACTGTCTGCCGTAATCTCTGTCGATTGTCGACGGTTGCTTCGATCTCGTTGGATCTAGGAGAGCGACGATAACGATCGTGACTGTACGAAAATAAATTGGAGCAGATAGTCGAAGTGGACGCGCCTATCAGTGTACACGAGACTGCAGCTGTGTTTAGGGTACGATGTTGAGGGATAGCTTAATATGCTTTGACGTGTTTGTGACCAGCGTCAGATGTACGTGACACACACAATCGCAGTTCTTTATAAAAAAGAAATAATTTATAAATTTTCTGTGACACAGTCTTCTGTTATATTTTACAAGATAATTGCATTTGATAGAATAAGTCTTCATCGCACGAGAAATAACGACATGTGCCAAGAAAAAGAGAAGGAAGCAATTACCGGACTGTTAAACGGAAATCCTGCAATTCCAATAATTTGCAAAGCAAGACCAGAAATACAAAACTACGTGAAACCACCGGCTCACGTGCCACGATCTTCATTCCCTCGCGATAACATAACCGATGACAAATCACGGAAACGAGTGCATCCAAGGTGCACTCTTACTTCATCGAAACGCGACGAGTAATCTCGCGATCGTGCCATCCATGACGAGTCCATTAAAACGTGTTTCCCCTTCGTGCCTTAGTGCCCCTCTTCTATCGTCCTTTTTGAATCATCCCGTCCATGATCCGGCTCCTCGGAGCCGAGGCTTACGCACTGATTCACGATACTTGCCGATTAAGAATGCCCGACGGAATGAAAATCAGAAGGTGTAATTTAATTTGTAATGCTCATAAAAATATTACATTTATGTAGACTGGGATTGCCTTCGCAGGAGTGCAAAGGGTCTGACAAGAAGATCGATTCAGAGAAGTGGATCCGAAAGTAAAAGAAGACTGATATGCAAGGAAAAGTGCGAATGTTTGGCGGGTCTGGGCGCCGAGCCGGTTGACATATCCTGCCCCGAAGGACGTCGGCGACCTTGAGCAGCCGGGATCAGGGTCACGGTGTAGGGCAAGGCCCTCAAGGCCGCCGGAACGGCCAGCAGCGGCCGTCACCCGCGAAAAAACCGGGCTATTTTCTTCGGTGCGAGAGTCGAAGCCCTCTTCGGTTCGGCCGTGATCGTAATGGATGAATTACGGAGCACGTCAGGGTCGGCTGGTATCTAGCAGATCCACACGATGATGGTGGTGGTGGTGTGTTGCGGACACGTCCTCGACGGACACCCGATAAAAATCGCGACGCACACCGTTGCGAAACCGACCGCGAGATTCGTCGATAAACCAGCCCCATTCCTTCTCTCTCTCTCTCTCCCTCTCTCTTTTCTCCCCCCAACAGGCCAATTTCGTAGCGTCCCGTTGCGTTCTGTTGCGTTAAGAAATCTACGTCGCGACGGAACCGCGTCGTCGCGTGCGACGATAAAACGGACATTGTGTAACCTGATTAATTGGAAGCAACTTGCAGCGCGTGGCCTCCTTATCTAGCTCCCTTAAGCTTTCGTTCGCCGTGTGGGTGAATGATTGATACCGCCGCACGATGCGCGGGGAAGAAAGTCGAATTTAGACAAGGGGTTTTGTTTGCTCAATTTATGTGTCAGTCGGATTATCGCTGCAATGTTTGTCTCGGAATGCGGCTTAATTACGCGCTCTTTTAATAGATTCCGGGATTTATGATTGGTCTGTTGAGATTTTATATATTTTGTTGTTGGATGGATTTTAATGAGCTTTATATTTTATTGAGCCGCTGAACGCAACCCTTAATAGATCGCAGGGTTAGCAGGTTATCGGTGCAATACATGCTTGCCTAGAATAAATCTTTCAATAGATTGCAGGATTTATGCATTTATATTGGTATTTTATATATTTGTTTTTAGTTGAAAGTTCGATTTTAATAGACTGCACGAGCTTCTTTCAGGCTCGTTTGCAATGTGTCATTCGATTATCACCGCTCGTCTTGAATGGAGGTGATTAAACTTGCTATGTCTGTGGTCGCCCTAGATCTCCGCAACGGATCAAGAACTTAGCATTTTACGACCACCGACATCGGAAAGCGAGTATCTGGATGATCCGTGTGTGTATCTAAAATTAAAATCGCGTGTCAGGCGAAGAAACATAACAATCGCGTCGGCCGACGCTGCAACCCTGTCCACGGATGATCGATCGATCTGCGCAGATCTTCGCCGATCCTTATCGCTGCGGTGTCGAATTGCGACACGGGACGGAGGATCGCTGAAAGCGAAACGTGTTTTCGCTATTTCGCCTCTGTCATCTAATTAGATCAGTTATACCATAATTACGAACACCTTATACTCTATGATATTGCATCCCGATGTAGACGATAAGTTCATGTTAATAGCGATGTCGTGATAGAGGGTTGCAACGTGAAACGAGATTTTGGGAGTCGGAAAGTAGGCCAACGGAGCACGTGGAGTATACTCGACCGAGTTCGAGGTCGGCCATTACGTAACACGGATATTAGCTATTATTTACGTTGTTCTGGTACCGGGCCAGGCTTTAAACTCGCTGGACCTCGAAATATCGTGCCGCAGCGTCGCGTTAACGTAACGACGCGGACACTCGACGTCTTCGTTCGACGTCCGCAATGGTTTCTGGGAAGAATTAACCCATTGCAGGCAGAACTTATGGAGAAATAGCTCGTCGTTGGCTTTCGTGCATCGTGCTCCACGATCGCGGCCAATTTATCGAATTTATTCTAACAGCTTATTGTGTAACTTGTCGCTCTGCTACGAGATAAGCATCTGTCGATATTTTGTAATCTGTCTGACCGTGATAACGCGGACAGTGCTGCAGCACTACAGAATTATATGTACATTTTTATTGGGAATATTTAATGATAATTTAATTGTGGACGAGATGGGAAAATCAGGCTTCGAGAAATCATTGGGGAGTGCTTCATTTCTTAATCGAATCGAATGTGGAACATGTATATTACTGTTTCGAACAATTTTTATTTCACTTAAAAATCCGCAGTCTAGTAATGGACTAAATATCGTGTATTACAGATTGTATCTAGATCTGGAAAGAGCAGTGAAGAACATTTCGACCTGTCCCAAAATCACATAAAAAAAAATTAGTGAAATCGATTCTCCTTGGAGAGAAACTGAAAAATTCTCGATTCTCGCCGAACAATGAACCAGATCGTTCCAACTGTAAAAAAATGGTAACGGGAGCCGGCGACGCACCCCCGCAACATTATTTGCCGAGGTTAGGGGAGCACAAAGGTGCAGTACGCCGGACAATTGATCAAGCAGGCAGGAAATCGATCGGAAGAGCACCGCTAGATCCTTATGCTCGTGTAGATCGTTCAACCGGAAGCCACTCTCTCTCCCGTTTTCTTTTCGACGGGGGTGGTTCTTACCCCGTGACCTCGATATTCCCCATTCTCGACTCTTCTTCCGTGTCTTCCATTCTTCTCTCCCTTTGCATCGAACATATGGTACTTCCTCTTTCTCGTCTTTCAGTATTCATATTTTCTTTACCATCGCCACGGTGCCGGTTTCCAAAGGAATTATGTAAAGGATGCTATTTTCGGCAACGTCCCGTTGCAACGGTTAACGCTCGCGACGGATTTCGCGTGTCTTAACGCCGCGATTAGGCTCGTTGATCCGCAGCTGCGTGACCTATCTGCCGCCAGAGGTAGATAGATATTATTTCTGTACGAGAACCGATCGACGAATTGCGTCGTAATCCTGCTTCCCGGGAAAATTTCATTATCGTGACATGTGGAACTGTTTACCGCTGCGACGCCATTTTGTCTGCTGTCATTCTTCTGCGAATCTTCGTGGACGATGCTCCGTAAATGAAATAATCGATCTGTGTACATTGTACGATTTTTTAAGGAGTAATGCATTTCTTAAATTGCTGACGATCTTTGATAAATAACTAGGTAAACTTTCACACTGCAGATCGTACGCAAAGTCGAATCTGCAGGGTCCAGCATCACTACCGTTTCGACACCTGACCAAAGCGCACTCGGGCCCGTTTGCGGTCGCAGGACCCGTTCCCCGTGCCCGTTCGTGTTCATTTCGACTGTGACGCTCCGTTGTGTCCCGTTCCATCGGGCGAATTTCATGCGAACTCGAAGAAGCGTGATCGCCGGCGCGAAGATCGAAGTACACAAGAAGAAAAAGAGAACAAGGGAAAAAAGAGAGCTGAGGGACCACGGGGGAACGTAAACCGAAGATTGACGACTATTAAATCATTTATACAGGCGGCCCTGACGCTTTCCGACAATCGAATTGTCGAAAAAGAACGCGGGACGGCCACGAATGTGGTACGAGGTACCGTAACGGCGTTTATTTGGCCGCGTGCGAGCAGGATCGACTCGGTAATCGACCGTTTCCCGTCTCGTCTCGACCAGTTGGTGTCGCAATCGCCGCGATAAAAATTACTAGAACGATAAAAAAGGAACGCGGCCGATCCGCGTGAGCCGATCGATGCGTCCACGTGCGCCTACACACCCGTTATCCAATCGGCCGTGCCACGATTCCGTCGTTCCTCGTTCCTTCTTCGCCTGCGAGCCCTGAAGATCGAGCTGCAGACCGTATACCGTGAGCACGATGCCTCGAATTACGACCCGGGTACCCGTTATTCAATTATTTGCGTGAAACGGCCCTGGGATTCGGCGGCCTGCACGGATCCACGCGCTCTTCCTGTAATTGGACAACAGTTGCGCGAGCCGCTCTTCAGCTTCTAGAATCAACCCGCGTGGAGTTATCAACGATCTATTTGACTACACTTGCTACAGCTGCGAAAACACACTAGTACCATTTTTGCAAAGTTTTTGTGTCCACTTGTTGAAACCTTACTTTCAGGAGTACTTAAGAAAAAATTCCGAAGAAAATTCAATCGAAGCGGACAACGTGAAAAATTTTGCATAATGATTCACAAACACGCAATTGTAGACTACTTACAATAATTAATGAATCAATGAATTCCACCGAACGAATGAGTCTGTACACATAAACAAAGCATTCGCCGAATGACGCAAACGTCGTCGATGACGACAGAGCGAATCCAGCGTAAAAACAAAACTGCGTCAGTGGGAGCGCTATTGAATCAATCAGTCGATGATAATTACAATTAACGGCACCAGTAATAACGATTACCGCGAACGTTCACTGGCAGGAGCAACGTTCTTCCAGCCTATAAAAATGAATCGAAGCAAGGATATCGTCGATTCTTTTGAATTTCATCGCTCGAATGACGAAATCGGCGGTTTATCACCTATTATCGTGATTCAAGTCGCGGGGTAAAAAAGTCCGGCAGAGGTGTTTCCATGCTTGTTTTCCTTTCGCCGGTTTGCGTAACCGGCCCTGAATCATCGAGGGCAGAAATTTATAGGAAATCCACGGCTCTCTCGCGTTTGCGACATTTCCGCGACCGTTCTCTCTTTATCTCTCTCTCGCTCTTTCTGATTCTCTGTCGATCTATATCTGACCGAGACGAGCCGTCGTGTCGATAGCGATCGATAAACAAACAGTCGGATTGCGTCGAACTCGACACGCGCGCGATTTGCATAGAAAGGAGCGAGGGATTGCGGAAACGCGACGATACGGTGGCACACGATCATCCCCGTTTCAAGGATACGTTCAACGCCAGAACTGCCGAGCCCTAAACGGGACTGCATTAAATTCATAATAACAGGATTTAAGCAGATTTCATAGGATTTTCATGGTAACTTCATCAATACTAACAAATACTAAGAAAGAGAAAAAGTTCTCGCTAGTGTTAACATTAATACTACCAAGGGTGTCGAAAGATACTTCTTAAATTTCGTGATAAAATTCACTCCCCTAGGGTTTAATCCCTACCTGCCCTACCCTTGTTTCTGAAAAATTCCTAGAGAGGTTAGCGAGGTTTCTTTTTCCGTGGATCGGAGTTACGCGTGGCGGAAAGTGAGGATGATCGAAGGACAAAGAGGAAATGGCGGAACAAGGAGAGGATTCGCCGGAATAAGGTGGAGATAAGTAAGACGAGACGAGAGAAGAGAGGAGAGGAGACGAGACGAGGCGGCGTTAAGTGTGTCGTGGTGAAGCGGTACACGCGACGGATCCTCTGTCATAATATGTAGTTTCACAATGGCGGCTATCGAGGGCAGAACACCGTTAGTTCCTTCGTTGCTGGTACCGTGTTACCCAGAGCCGGGAGCCGGCTGGCTCTGCTAACGTAGCCAGCAAGAAATCGTTTCGTCCCGCCATCCCCTCTGCCTCCAGGATGTCTGCTCCTCCTCCTCTTCCTCTTCTTCTTCTTCTGCTTCTCAATCTTCTACACGGTAGCCTGTCACGTTTGTCGATAACGTTACCGATCCGCGGAAAACGCCTCTGTCATCGACACGCTGCATTAATTGCAACAGGCTGGAGCCGTGGAGATTTCATCGGATGAATATTTTTGTGTAGGATTATCGAATTGCTATCATAACGTTCACTACATCTTCATAATAGAAAATAGTGCACATACTCAGCGATCCTTACGTTGAAGAAACAATTTGATTCGTAGAAGGTTCCTCCAATAAAAATTTCCGTACCTCGGTTTGCATAACGACAGATCGCCGGCTATTTTGTCATGCACCGAGCAATTGGAATGAATCTACAAACGTCGAATGAGAGAGACAGAACTATCGTTGGCAAACGAGGGTTAGGTATAACGGTAGCCAATTTACGCTGCTCGAATTAAGAGTGCGCCTAAAAAGATGCAACGAGGATCGACACTCGACACGATTTCCTTCAGCGAACGACTCCCTTTCCCCACTGATTTTTCCCTTTTTCCCCATTTAATTGAGCCGGAACACAAGGATCCACTTGACCCGCCCGAAAAGGATCCTCTCCCCCCCCCCCGTAGATCGAAGTTTATCGATACGACGCGACGAGGCGAATTACTCGATAAATGGCGGGCTGCACTCTGAATGCATTACCGGGAGCCGCGGTCGCCATTAACCTAGAATATAATACAACCATTAACCGATGATCAATGACGGTGGGGGGAGAGCCGGGGTAACGGAGTATTTTGATCGAGGTCCTTTCGAACAGTGACCCAGTTCGCCCGGTTTTCTACTGGTGCGCGCGCGAGCGAGCGTTTATCGAGGCACGGGGCCCCACGCCGGAAGTCGTTGAAAGGGAAAGATGCCTCGGAGGAATATCGAAAATAATTAATCTTTTTGTGTCGCTCCGTTGTCTGGCCGGTTCAATTATCAATCGAACGGGGATCAATAGGCTCCTCGAACCACCGGCGTCTCGGGATTCTCGTTATATCGATAATAAACGGTTCGAATGCCGAACCCGGAACGATCTCACGCAAAATACGTTGTTTATCCCATCGGAAGAGTCAGCTCGTTCTTCGGCTTCTCAGACTCGTCGTGGAGGAGTTCATCCTCTCGGGCCTTTGCAGATGCTAATTAATCGGCAAGACTGAGGACTTTGAGGTTCCATTCCGTTTTTGCTTGTTCATCTTGTACTATATTGTACTGTGCTAGAGAGAATGGTTAGTAGACAGTGGATTTTATGATTTCGTGACGGAATTGGGTAGGAAAAGTTAAAGGAGTTTCACCCTTACCACTAAAAATTGCAGTACCATTATTCACAATATTGCTTACATTATTAAATATGTTGGTATCTAATTAATTGCGTATTGTATCAGATGTTATATCTATTTGATATCCATACAATGGAAAATTCGTGTACAATGGAATTATTCCAGATTATAAATCATAAATGAAAAGAAGGATGTTCTTTCAATTATAATTTAAAAAATATAAGGGAATGTCTGTAGATTACTTTCATGAAGGAAAGAAATATTTATGCGAGAGGCTCCAGTTAGTTGCAATCAAGATAGAAAATTTGGATTTTGCACAAAGATCGGTAGTGATGATCTGGGACGCGATTTTCTATGGTTTCTGGGCCGAATTCTCGCGAGAGCGGATGAAAGCCTCGTTATCGGACCTCGTCCAACGCAGCCTCGCTAAGGTTAACGACATCCAGCACCGGGCGGTCCGTTCTGGACGCATCCAGGATGTCCGCGACGCGATAGAGACGTCGCCGTCGTATCCTGGCCGGTCTGCCCTCGCTTCTTCCATCGTATCGCCGTTTATTTTTTCGTCACGATAGAAGATAGCGTGTAATCGTGCCACGATATTCGGCGTTAGAGCGAGGCGAGTCACGTGGCCAGCACGTTATCTCTCGTGCGGCTCTTTCTCTCTCCTCTCTCTCTCTCTCTGTTGTATCTTTCACCACTCCGCCTGTGAATGAATCTCGGGGCTGAATTCGGATTACGTGGGCGTGCCGCGACCGAAATAACGCCGTCTGCAACGAAACAAGGTTTTTCGCCGCTCCGGAAACACCTCGGCTCTAGTCTCTGGTTTTTCTTTCGATGAAACGCGGAATTCTCGCCTTGTGATTCACCATTTTATCCCTGTGGGCAACCCTGGACCGTTTACGCCAGGAAAAAATCCATACTGATTATTATCCGTACTTGCAACTTAATAAAATCATTAAAGGGAGGAGTAAATTGCTATTTGGTTCCTATGTCTTGCAATTAATGCTAACGACTTTTATTACCACGCTCATTATATTAACTTGCCGTGTTGTTGTATACGTCAAATCTTGTAATCGAATTTTAAACATCTTCCCATAGTCCAATCTTGCTGGAATTTTGTACATACATTTGCTACCGATGACAAAACCACGCTTACATTTAAATGCACTAAAAAGGAGAAAATAATTTTTTTCCTGGTCCTCCATAAAATACCGAATCCAATTAGAAAAATTTAATATTTTAAATAAAATCATGACATTAGTGACTATAAAAGTAAAAGAGAGACGGTGGACGGCTAAACTATGTTGACGTAATCTTCGTGGGCTTAAATTAAAAATTTAGGTTCAATTTATATTTTTTTCTATGTATTCCGACGTTAATTGTATAACAGAATAAATTTTGAACTAATTGCTTAAAATTTTGGGGGGAAATATTATTAATCATTTAACTGGAGTCGGTATTTTATGGAGAAGCAGGAAAAAAATTATTTTCTCCTTTTTAGTGCATTTTAATAGAAGCGTGGCTTTTAAAAAGTTTTTTTTATACATTTCATTGTGCATAAAGATCCGCAGTTTGTCGCATTGAAACAGCCGTCCCATTCAATCAGTACCGTTCCGTCCGCGCCTAATATGGACTCCCGTAAAATTCGCAGGATGTTTGCGGTTAATTTCGCCGGTCGACAAGAAAGTTCAGGAGTCGAAGGTACACACAGGCGTGTAACACTGGCCGTTATTACACCGATCCGGGCGTAACGATTTCACCGGGTGTGTTTTCGTGGCGCGTACGCGTTCCGAGAAAAGAAGTAGCGCTCGGTTGAAAGAGCATTCCGCGTGGACGTAACCGGTGTCCGTGTGCACACAGAGAGTATAATACACCCGGTGTACGTGTAGTGTGGTATAGTATAGTATACAGAAGGCGTGCGTGAGTGCGTGGCTGACTCGGAGCGCGTTAAGCGGAAACGTAAAGTCAGTTAAGTAGCGTAATGTACGGTTGCCACGGCGAAGGACCGGGTTCATCGACCACTTTCTCTGGCCCCGATCCTCTTCCCCGCGGCTCAAATTGCCAATCGTGTTTTTTACTTCGGCTCGTTTTGCGGCCAGAGGTCGTCGGAACCGTGTGACGAGCCTAAAACCAGCTGCGTGCCTAAATCGAGGCGCGAATCGGTCGCTCGTCGCGCATCTTCAACCATTTTTCAACGTCACTCGCGTTTGCTTTCATCAACATTTCATAATCCTCATATCTCCAACGATTTTAGCCTTTCAATTCATTATCTTGTACATTAACCACAAGATCATTTATTATTTATTATAATCCTTCTCTCAATAGAGCCTGTAAATTAATTTACATCATGGAAAGCATTAATATCATCGTAAGTCGCAACAAACATTAACAACTCATTAAATCAAGCGCTCGACCAGCGACCATCTTGTTAGTCCTCGCACACTTCTCATGTCAAAAACAAATCTCCATTCACAATCGCAATTAACAGCAAAAACGATAAATCAGCGGACACAAATTTCATACAAATTCTTCCTTGAACTGATTCTGTAATTACGTTTAAATCGGACAGATAAGCAGCGAATAAAACGGTAACTGGAGCGCCGCACGAGGGTTAACAATCACGAGGCTGGCTACGAGTCTCGCGAGCTATTTCAGAATGAGGAAAAAATACACGGAGTCGTTTTTAATGAATCGCGGATCGGTTTTACGTTCGGATAGCCAGCCGCGCGAAGGATGGGATTACGTGTCGCGTTAAAATTGGAAGCTGAAAAAAGCAGGAATTCACGTGGACCCGTGTGGCACCGGTCGCCTGCTCATTTCGAAGGTTGAGCCTCACGAGGCATCTACACGAGCGTGGCTCGTTTATTTCTGTCCCGGCACCCTCTTTCCTGTGCCGGCAGAGGCTCTCCCCTTCGTCATCTTCGCGTCCCTGTTCGTCCTATATGTTCCGAGGGTTGGCCGTCTCCCTCCTTCCGTTATGCCCGCTTCTGGCTGAGCTTATGCCTTGCTATACGTTGTTTGCGTCATCCTCTACTCCCGCCCGTAACCTTCCTCAATACCGTTCCGCTGGAAAGGATCGACGGTGTCCCGCTCGAAATCTTTTTCTCCCGTTTCCTCTCGCGCCTATCCTCTCGTCTAGCCCTGCTCGCGTTCCTCTTCGCTCGACAGAAAAATCCACAATTTTTTTCGGCTCTTCAAGGACTGGGTTTCTTAAGTAGTTTTTTACCCTAGTTCTGACTTAAGCGATTGTACTGGCATTTTCTTATTTCTCAAGATCTTGAGAAGTCCTTCGATTTTCAGATACCAGCAACCATACTCAACAACAGTAAAACAGAAATTTTCAATTTTATGAATTTTTTGAAACCATTCTCAGCGTCCCCATGCTCCCCAGATATCTAAGACAGAATCAACCCCATCGTCTCATACAAATATGCTTGCAGCTTCGGAAGAAATAATCCGTTCGACTCCAAACTTTTTCTGCGAGTAGTCCATACTGTCATAATGACACAGTGAAAAAATGAAAAAATTCTGTCAACCCATCGTGCTGCAAAAAATTTGGGAAACTGATGTCCCAAGGGATGAAGCGATAAGCGGTCTTAAGAGCGTGACGACCGCGTTCAAACCTCTATCCGGGGATGCAAGTTTAATGCGTGGACGCGCACCTATGGCCACGGGTCTCGGGAAAGTGGAGCACCAGCGTCACGACGGCCATCTTTATAGTGGCCACTCGGGGAAAAATGTCTCGGGTGAAAAGGAAGAGGGTCGGAAAGAAGATCGCCGATAACGCGGCCGCAACCGAGGCGAGATGAGATAGCCGGCATTCCTCGGGAAACCGTTAAAAGGTGTTCAGGGATCGCTGCGCCCGAACGGTAGCGTTTTCTGGCTCCGTTTCGGTGGCCATTGTCTCGGACACCGAATTCCAGAATGCTGCTCGACGGTATACACAACTGCGATTGCTTCTGGAGACGTACCCTAACGGAATAATTATCCCTTGAGTCGATCCTGGTCAAATGAGATTTATTTCTGCTGCACTGAGTAAGATGATAAAGAAGATCCCGTGACGTTTATTTGAGCAGTGAAATTGTTCGTCTGAATTTGAAAATCAATTTTTGCTTGTCTGATATTAAGAATGGTGACAGTTGTATTGAGATTTCCTGCGAGATGCAAACTGAGACGTGACACTACTGTCCATTAAACCAACTTCGATCTTATAATCCATTTAAGCTTTATGTGCCGGCAATTAACGGGTTAATTGTGACTATAAAAGTACGTGACCAGCTGTGCGAGTTGCCAAAGCATCAAACCACAGTCGAGCTAAACAATGCTGAAATAAAACAGCCATAAGGTTCTGCAAGAAAAAAACAAACTTTGAAGTGGAAGCTTGAAATTTCCGATGTACTAATCGTTAAAATAGAGTATCGAATGAAACCATTCGATCGTGAATCGGTCGTTTCGCGAATATACACCGTGAAACATTATTCCCCGGCCGGATTATGGCTCTCCATTAGTAACAAGCGGATTACAGTCGTCCGAAGTGCGACAAATGCTCGCCGGCGTTGTGGAAGTAGCATAACATCGGGACACGTAACGCTCGAAGCTCGGCGAAGTTTATAATGACGCAATAAACAACGGCCGGGATTATAGTTCGCCGGTCGGGATTAATGTATAATAGCGTTCCTAGGTGGACGAGTGCAGAAGGAAAGCAGTTAAATGTCACGCGGAGTAGAAATATAAATTCTCGTGGAAACACGTCAGCACGTGTTCGTGTTTGCAGCCTGATCGGCGCTAATGCGATCGACTATGGCGTTGGTGCTGTCCCAGCGATAGTTGGCGATATCATGCTACGCTACAGGAGCGGTTCGATCCTTAAAGGTCAATGGAACGGCTCCTTTAATGATCCCTAAATCATCCTTCGATCGAAAACCGCGATATTCAATTAATTTTCTACGTCTAATTCCTCCATCTTGCTTTTATAAAGCTGTACGGAAAACATACATAGGCAATTTATTGATCTGTTGGTGCGCTTTATAGCGAGCTATATGTAATTTATTTAAATGTTTATAGGCTGAAAAGTTACTCGAGCATCTCTTAAATCAGTCTACATTAGAAAATTACAATATAAATTGCTCTTTTAGTAACAATTTTCATTTCAATCTAACAAAACTATGTAGAGTTAAATTCAATTTAAAAAAAAGGAATCCTGAACAAATTCTTTACGTTGAAAAATAAAAGCTACTCCAGTAACAATTTTCATTTATTTATTTAAATTCTAGAAAAGATCGTATAATATAAATTGAACGAGATCTTATTTCGTTTACAATTTCACAACGAAGAATCGGTTCGCAAAAAATCGCCACCGGAACGATTTCCCGGCATTTTTCGATCGGTCGGCCATCTTTCCGAGATCGAGACGCATTCATCCGGTTAGATCGGGTTCGAGCCGCGAGCGGAAAGTTGAACGACCGCGTTGCATCAGCGAGCCAACCCCAGTCCGCCGTTACGATTTACTTTATTGTTACATCATCCTCGTAATAATTCATCCCGGCGATTTTTTGCGTGCGCGCACACGATCAATGGACACCGGCAATTGTTGGGGTATTACACGGTTCGCGGCCGAAGTGGGGAGGGGGGGGGGACGAAGAAGGGAATCGAAATCACTTAGTGTGGCGACGAGGCAACGACACGCGAGAATTATTCGCGTAACGATTAGTAGACGAATTTACGGCCGCTCGTAAAAGTCCCGGTGAATGAGTTGCGAGGCCTCGTAAACCTGCGAACGCGTGTCCCGCCGTTTCGTGCACGGCAATAATTAGTTTTCGAAAAGAAAGCGAGCCGGGACAATGGTGCTTCACCCCTTCGCAAGTTAGGAATTTTCGCCAATGTTTGTTAAGACAATGGTATGAAACTTTTACTATACTTTTGTTCATGTTCCATTGGGTAATTGTAGATTTCATGGGAGAATCTGGTTGAATTCAAATTTTTTCGCATGTTGACATTCAAATTCAAGTTCAACTTCAACGCTCGAGGACACGTTTCCAGTTCGACGTCCAGTTTTACTGGTTAGAACATAAATCAAAATGTTTGAGTCTAGATTGAAATTCCATCGATCGCATTTGCATTCAAATCTAGCCGTTAAAACCAAATTCAATCGTCGCATTCGGAATAAGCGTTAAATTTTCACAGTTATAGTTCAACTTTATGGTCAAATAAAGCTTGAAACTTTAACAGTTGTATTAAAATTCAAACGTGAACGAACGCATTCAAAATCAAATTTGGTGAATCAAGTTCACATCGATCAAGTTTATCGCTCAAGTTCGAATTAAAAAAGCGAGTGCTTCGAAGAGGATGATCGATCGCGATCTAGGAGGGCGTGTAACGGGGCAGTTTCGCTTGTACCCGCAAGGTTCGCGAGCCCATTCCACCGGCCCGTTTGAAATTGCCGAGCGCCGGTGATTCGTGACGCATAAATCTCGATTGCATAAGGAGCATTGCCCGTGACACACGCGAATTAAGCGATCCGGAGGCAACGGCGGCCGCTTTTAATCGCGATGGCGTAACAACGACGCGTAGAATGGGTGTGCTAGGTATTTCTACTATTTTTACGCGGGCCGCCCCGGTCTCGATCCGATCGAGAGATCGTGCGATGGCGCCTGTGGCGGCGGCGGATCTGTTCCAGAGCTGGCAATTGCTGGCTAATAACATAATAACGTTAATAGGAGACGGTCCGGTTACACAGTGCAAGAGAAAGAGAGAACTCGAGTGTTGCGCGAATACAACCGGAAACCGGAGTTCATCGGCCATTCGAATCGATAATTGACTCGTTGTCTTCGAACGCGTGCCCGATCGGACCACCTACGAACAAACTTCTACACGCTTCTTCGTTAATCATCTGGTTCCCTACTACATTCATTAAATTGCGGATTTTATAAAAAATTTTAAAATATGGATGTATTATTTTTAACTTATCTCCGAGGTCGTTAGAGAACGAAGGAAATTTTTACTTCTTCCCCTTTCTTTCAATTGATGCAGATAATTTTTATTTTGCATAAAGATCTAATTCTTGTTCTAATCTAATTGTTGTTCGTCACGCGTTTAAACAAACTATTGCTTAAATCTCTACCTCTCTCCCAATTCAGAAGGTTCGGAAATGTTACTAGGATTTTTTCAGATTTTTCTGAACACCTGGGTTTAGGGTTTGAAGCTGCAGGAAGTCGGTCATGGAATGGGACTTAAGCTTTCCTCTAATGCTGTATGATTATCGAGAAGCTTACTAAAAGGTTTTCGGAGACGAAGGGAAAACGGCATCAACGGAGAAAGTTGTCCATTGCGGTCCCCGAACGAGAACGATAACAGGATGGCTAGAAGTCTTTGGCCCCTCGGCTCGTTATCGGTGCGAGTATTAATGGCGACACCCGGGGGGAACTGTTTATTTTCCGTGGAATTTTTTATCGAACAGCTGGAAACGAGCTATACGGAGTGGAGGTTTTCGCCGGGAGCTCACGAAAAATGTCCGACGGGGAACATCAATTTTCGCCGGGCCTTCCTCGCCCCGGAAGGAGGGAAATAATTACTTGTCCTCGGCAGATGTTCAAAAATGCCGCCAGTCACCCGCGCCGCTCCCCCATTAGTTATTCTGGTCCTGTCGACATCGTTCAACCCCCTGTTTCACCGTGAAAATTATGGCCGTGGTGTTCCGCGTTTCCGGCGACGGGATTTCGTTAATATCGTTTTCACGCCTTGGCTCGGTCTTCTACATCCAGGGGCATTTACGCGCTGCCAAACCCATAAAAAAACCCCCATGGAATTTTTGTTCGATGAAATACCGTTGGTTTGCTTCTGAGACCATAAAGTGGAAAATCTTATAAAATGTTGGTCATAATCTAATGCATTCGTTGAAAATGTTAGAAATGACAAACTTCCGAGAGTCAGTATTTAATTGAATATTTCGAATCACTAGAATGGCTAGATTAATTAGGAAGATCACCGGTTGCGAACATAGAAATGATGAACTCCCGAAGAACAATGCACCTTAAATAAATTTCTCGAGTCGACGGAGTCATTAAATTAATCAGCGACAGCAGGGAACAGCAGGTAGAAAGTAATTAGCGTAGAACAAAGAGAAAATCCGCGTTTACACTTGTCAGTCTCGGAGACTTGTCTGAGATTTATCGTCATTTTCCAAAGACAATTTTATTGTTGAAAAAGTCGAATAAAATGGTCAGAGGAAGATGAAAACCTGGTAGAAATTTCTACGATCCGAGTCGTCAGCAGGGAGCACCCGCAGCCAGTGACAGAAACCGCGAGAAAAGTGGCGTGACAATGCGGTAATTGAAAACATCGGCGCAAAACCGCTTGTCCCTGATATCTAACGACACTGTTTTCGCCACGGTTCATTGGCCACGATACTTTTACAATCGAACGGACGCGAGGCGTGAAAGCGAGGCCGTTGTATCTCGCGTAATTATCCGGCGCGCGTTTCACGCGACCTTATCACCACAGCCAGAAACTGCAATTCTTCCATTCCCCTCGCAGTTCCGTCCGCCATCTTCCCTTCTGGATCCCTCGGGAACTCGTCCTTCCGACCTGCAAACAATCCACCATTAAGTCATATCGTTCAGACACTTTCCATTCTCTTTAAAATTTGAAAGTAACCATTTCGTGGCCGATTAAATATTTGACTCTCTCTCATAATATTTTCTGAAATTCTAGAGCTTCAAATTAATGTTTATGTAATATAGAGAGTGTCCCAAAAATGTTGTACTTCTTTGAATGGGGTCGTTCCCAAGGTCATGTGAAAGTACAACATCTTTGGGACACTCGGTATATAATTCTCGAAATGAAACCTCCATGCATTGAGAACAGAACTTTTGAATTTAAGAAAGAATGTTCGAGACTGTTTCCTCCCAACAACGTGTTGATTCTAGTTGGTAAGAACGCCCGGAGTGTGTAATAGTGATTGAAGTACGTAAGAACGATTTAACGCAGACGCACGTAGTACATACGTGCAAACGATCCGCGAGCGGTCAGGACCGTGTGCTCAATAGCGAGTTTCCTGCTTTTTGTTTTTCGCGATGCGATCGCTGAACAAAACGCGCGGGAAACCGGTTGCGAAAAGGGGGAAAACAATCGGCCGAGGGATTCGCCAGGAAGAAAATACGTGTTCGCGACACCGGCGTGTCACGAGCCACGTTCAAGTTTCAAGTACATGTAACGCGGTGCCTCGCCGTTCCGCTTTCTTACCCTTCCGGGCCATTCCCACCTTTTGCAGTTGCAGTTTCTAGAGCAGCGCGCCCGCACGAACCGTTCATTCAGTTCCGATAATTGCGATCGCTCGATCTCCGATTTCTTCCTACCAGTCTTGCCAAATTACACAGAAACATCTCTCGCAGAACAAATTATTTTTCTTGAACCTCTATACCCCTTCATTTATGGTTCGAGTGGACCTAACTGTAATGTGGTCGCCAATCTTCAATTAGTTTGCAGCTAACAAACTTTCACGATCCTTTATTAGTAGACTGCGGATTTGATGGATTTTTGACAAAAATGGATAAGCACAATTTAAAGCAGTGGACATATTAAAAAGATTTAAAGACATCAGTGTTTATTCACTCCTGTGTCTTCTTGCAATCTATGTACTTATTTATTTTGCATAAAGATCCGCAGTCTATTTATTAGTACATTTCTGAATAAATTATTTCTAGACGCCGAGCTTTCGAAGGACATTTTCATGTGTATTTTTATTCAAACGATAGACTGATTTTATGCATTTATAGTAAACTCAATGAAATTTTATACTGTAGAAAGATTAACAGAATGTAAATTATCTTCCGCTTATAACAATGATTAAAGACATAACATTTAATTTCTGTTGCATTCGGTGCGGGCAATTTTTATTTTCAAAAAAGATCCGTACTCGTCAATTTCAATGGAAATTGTTCGGGATGCCGCGTCTTCACAATTTGAGCCCTAAGTGTAGATTTCTATTTCCGAAGAATCGATCGACAAACGTCACTGTTACGCCATAGGGAACAGTGCTGACGATCCTCCCGGTCCGAGCAGAGGTCCGACAGCTACCTGGGTCGTCTAGGGTCATTAAACGGCGATTGGTTTTCGACATCGGCCGACTCGGCAGGAATTTCGCCGATTCAGGGTCCTGTCGCAAGTGTAGCCACCGCGGGGCACGCGGTGTTCGTCAGGTTACACGAACGGGGTCAACGACTTTCTCCGATTACCTGCGCGTGACACTGTCACTGAAACTGCCGGTCGATTTGCAATTTCCAGAGAGCCTCTCCCCCCACCCTCGCCTTTCTCCTGCTCCTCGGGAAATGATGATCGGGGCCATCGAGAAGAAAGTGTTTCCGAAGCCGGCAATTTGGATAGAATGCGTGCTCCTTCTCGAGGGAACCATCAACGTTCTCTCCGTGGCCGGACAAGTGTACAGAAAATTGTTTTGCTCATTTGTTAACGGACTTGAATGATGGGAATTTTGAAACGGTGATGAAAACTATTTTCATAGTTTGTGTTTTTCACAGAAATTCCGAAATATCCTGGCGCCTATTAAATTTATCACCGAAACTGCAGCATCCACAATCTAAATCTCGAAAAACGATCCATAGCTGGTGCAACGATCACAACAGCCGCCAGATGAGCGTTCTATCTCCTATCGGCTACTTTCGAGCAGGCTCGCCTCGAGCAGAGCGCTCAGAAAAGAATCGCGATTCGAGAGCGTGCCGCCGGCGAAGAGGAGGCAAGAGAGGCAGAGAGAGAGAGAGAGAGAGAGAGAGAGAGAAAGAGAGACTTTCGAATGTGTTCGAATGCACTTGCCGCGGAAACTTTCTTCGTGGACGGGAGAGCTCGAGAAAGCAACTTGCTCCGTCGCAGCCGCATTTCATAACTGCTCAACGTTCCGTAACCAAGCGAGCCGAGCAGCGGCTACACAACGGACTAGAACGCGAATTCTCGCGAAGCGCCAACCGGCCCCCGTCATATCTGCGATAATCTGCTGGTCACGCGCGTAACAGATGCGTGTAACACGCGCCGGCCACACGAGCTGCGTGGAGCGACACGTGAACCGCGAAAATTCGTTTATCGGCCCGATTTCGGCCGATCGTGCGCGAATCGCCGGTCATCTATCAACTCTGATCAATGCCCTTGCTTTCACCCACACTAAATAACTCACCCTCACCTAAAGGAGCGTTTATGTTCTCGAAATTGTTGCTGTTGGCGATGGATCTTACGAAAAAGTACGATTTCTGTTAATTGTTATTAGCCGATTAGTTCGCATAGTCGAGGCTCTACTTAATCGCGAATTAAACCAGCAAATACGACCCGAACTGCGTCGTCTTTGGTCTCATTTTAACCAGAAAAATGTCTCCAACATGTTGCTAACAGGTTCATAAAAAAAATAATTAAAAACAAAACAGTCTCATCAAGTATTTTATTTAGCCGAATTTCGAGACACATGACTGCACCTGCCAGATCTAGAATCTTGATTTTCTACAATGTGTAGCTCCGTACAATCAGCAGTCTAGAAACGAGTCTGTCGACCAGCTCAACCACGAATAAAATTTTCAAATGAAAGTAATCGATGGTGAACGTGTTACTGCAGCAGAATCTAGCAGTTTTGTGACTTGTTTCTCCGCGCTTTCCACGGGGAACAGGTTGCAACCGAAGCTCCGGGGATCGCAAGTTCCTCTCGCAGAAGTGAAAGATACCACTTCCGATACGAGGAAGCAATTTCGTCGGCGGTTTTCTCCGGCGGCGTCGGCGGCAGCTATCTGCGCGATCTACGCCGGACGCACGTCGGCCATATTGCGCCCCGGCTTTAATTTCTACTTATTAGCCGAGGCTACGATATTCTCCGTCTCTTTGCTTTTTTATCGCGACGGCGTTGAATTATCGGAGCTAATTACGTTAACGCGGATAGCCCGTGGAAAACAAAGCTCGATAGCCGTCCAATGCCACGGACCGGTCGACCGAACGACGTCGTAAACCACCCCCCTCCACGAGAAACAGTCGCAGTTCCGAAGCGGTCGCCGCCTTTGACAGGTTTTTGCGGTTCTCTATCTACCGTAACTGGAGCGTTCAGCGTTTCTTGGGGGTCAATGCTTCGGAATCCTTGTATTCGATTCGTCAATTGTTTCGTATCTCGACCGAGGACGCGTAGATTAGCGTTGTTTGGAAAGATGATCATATGTGGGCCCGATTGCGCGCTTATAACGAGCGCTTATGTTGGCAAGTTCACTAACGAACAAAATGGAGGATTCATCCTCATCTTCGACTCTCGTTCGATCATATTTAACACATACGTTTCCTCCGCAAGAGCATGTTCTTCATCGACACGACTAATCGTAACAGGAGATAGGGAGTCAGTCGTTCTGCTAATTATAGAGGAATCGTGCTCATTTACCACGAACATTCGGAGCCTGAGACACCTAGAATAGTTAGAGCACGTGGTGTCCTCTTCGTCATTAATGCAGAGGGGTGTTACCCTCTTCGTCAACCAGAAGCCTGCACGTTTCTTCGCGTATACTTGTTCAGAACACGTTAGAAAGGTCCTAACAGACAGTGTCCTAAATCATGAACCTCCACAGAGTTCTTTTAAAACTGTTCTTGCCGTTGAAAAGAGCGTCGAGTGTCAGATCAGTAGCCAAAAAGTTCCTCGAAATCAAAGCACTTCATTCAACACAAAATAAAAGTTGAAACATTAAGAGACTGAAGGTACTACTCCCGGTACAATAACATCCAAATTTGTTTATAAAGAACAAGTAAATAATAATGTTCCTGGATGGCAGCAAGAAAATGGCACCGAAGGAAGCATGATTCTAGTCGAATAAGTTGCTTAGCTAAGGTGAATGCACGGTAATTAATTTTTACAAGAAGCCCCAGTCTCCATCGCGTGCTAGGAAGAAAACGTCATCGGAGGGGAGGACGCACCAGGAATTCCGAAGCGAGAGTTCCCCAGGTTTTAGATTCCGGCTTGAGAGGAATCAGCTTCTTTTATCAGCGCGGCGCCGATAAAGTAGAAAGGCCCAGGAAAACGGTGCACTTTGATGAAAGTACGCTCTGCCAGGCTGGCGTATCCAGAAAAGTAGCTCTTTTCACCGGCTCGTTTTCTACTCGGTGGTTCGCCGATCCGTTTCCCGAACGAGCGGAACACGCACGACCAGCTTTGCGTATACATATCGCGCGGAGAAAACCATTCGGCGGTCGCGAGCCACGGGTTTTCTTTATTACGAGAGCTCGCGGCCGGTCAGGACATTGGCCTTCCACCGATCCGAGTTCCTGCTTGACGTTTATGTAACCCGTTCCATCACTCGCGCCCACGCGAATCGAGCGCGTTACACGCTAACGAGTCACGCCTCTGCACGCTAATCGACTCGCGAGCACAGCCTGTCCCCACCACAACCCTATCGACACTTTCTCGTGGATCTCTTTGATAGAGGAGCGATCGAGCCGTGACATCTATTTTTGCGTCGGGGATCGCTGGGGAAAGCTTTCGTTCGAGTTTGGTTGGTTCATGTTAAGGAGAGAGGTGGGAGGTTGCGCGAAGTTGGTGTTGATGGAGGTTGAGTGGGTATGTTGATCATGTGGACGTTTAGGGGATGATGAAGTTGAAAATATAGCTTCGAGGAAATGAATGGTGGAGGAGAGATGACTGAGGATGGAACATTAAGAAATGGAGAGGTGGCTGATAAGGGAAACTCGATTACATCAATGTTGACAAAGCTTGGAATCTTCCCGAAGTAGAAGTGCACGAAGTTGACCTCACCGATTATGGGAAACGTCACGAAATTGATCCCCGAGGAATGGGGAAGTGACTCACGGGGCAAACATTGATTACATCAATGTTGACACAACCTGGAGTCTCTTGCTGAAGTAAAAGTGTACGAAGTTTTGACCATTTTAAAGAAGTGAAAGGCCTGGAACTGAACCTTGAAAAAACGTGGAACTGACCCACACGAAAAAATTGCTTTGGCGCATGTTGGCGTGCGCTGGAATCCTGCCGAAGTAAAAGTGCACGAAGTTGACCATTTTACTGAAGTGAAAGGACCTAAAAGTGAACCTTGAAAAATGTGGAACTGACCTACATGAAAAAATTGCTTAATATTAACGATGCTTGGGACACTATCAAAGTCGTAAAACCGGCGGACTTGAACCTTGAAAATAAATCTTCAAAAATATACTAAGAATAGATACACGAGTTAGAAGGAAACATGACGTCACCAATAACGAAGCAGAAGCATAAAACGGGAGGATAGTGGTAAATAAAAGCAAGAAAGTGAAAAGTGTCCCCGAGTACCAGGGACAAGCATGAAAAACGCGGCCCCTGTCCGTAACCATAATTTATGTGTCCGCGTTCAAGCTGCATTCCATGCTTTCACCACCCTCCTTGAATAGTGCACATACTTTCCGTACTTATATTATCCACGTAAGTAATTACTATTTATCCCGTCGCATTCGCTCGTCTTGCGCAATAGAGGCTATCGGCAGGAACAACTTATTCCACCGCGCATTATTACATAGTAGCAGACATGCGAACAGGTTTGCCAACGCGGCGGCAGTTCCTGTAACCAATACTATTCAATTGCTCGAGTCTCTTCCGGTTCTCTACAGTGCCAGTGTTTGGTTAGCTGCTGGCAATGTACGAGGAATTACGAACGATGCTCGATCGTTGTTCGCATGCTCGGCGCGGACATTATCTTTAAAAAGTTGCACATCGCACTGATATTTTCATTTTTCTAATTACTTTACATATAGTTCTATTATTGGAGAAGCATTTCATTTAGAGCTTGATCAAATGAGTCAAAGAAATTTCCGTCTGTTTTTTACCATTTACAGTTTTGCAGTAAGTTAAGTTAAATTCCGTTTTCCCTCGCCGCCCAATGATTTCATCATTATTTCGATCATCTATCTCGAAGATTGCGAAATCTGAATGTTCCGAGCGGCGGACTGGATTCGCGTTTTTCGCGATGCGGTGATTACGAAACGTTACGCGTCTGGTCGATTTGAATTCGCGGCTGCGAATCGGTTGTACGGTGACACGAAGAAATGCGTTTCGCCCCGGGAGGTTGTTGACACGCCGAAGAAGGCTGGCGGCGACGTACGGCGAAGGTGGCGCGCGGATCATTAGAAAACGCGACGATGCTAACTCGGCATTCCCCATTAGCATTTCTATACGAGCCGGTGCAACCAATGTCGTAATCGTATATATAAAGTTCGCGGCGGGACAATAGCCCGGCGAACAGGGAGGGATCGTCTTCGACACGCTCGATAACAATGGCCGGCTTAATCCCGGCGATTAAAACGATTGACGATTCCGATCGGCCGGCCGCTTATCCGCGAGCCCGTTTAGGCTAATTATAGACACCTCGTCGCATCTCAATTGGAACGCATACATGTAGCCGTTGCGACGTTCCGTCATAATGCCTCGCTAATGGACAAGCGGACAGTATCGAGCCGTTCTTCTCCTCTCGATTGTCAACATTTAATTCCGCAACCGTAATAACCCGAGGTTTATCTCTCCATGCTGTAGGATCGCTCTCAACATAACACTTTCTTGCTCCTCTCGGTGAGGCGGGATAGCACCGTAAAGCACTCCACCGGGAATTTATGGCACTCCAATTTGGCTACGTGGCTACGCCAATTAAAATTCTTAGAGCGCTCGCTTTCGGAAAGACGAGGAACAGGCTGACTAGTGACCGGAACACTCCACTTACCCGGTATTTGCTCTGCAACTATGAAATTTTCTTTTCCGAGTAATGATCGAACGGTCGTAAAGTCGCGAGTTTCCTAAAATTGTTTGTGAAGCATTGATTTTTTAAAGAGTCCTCTCCATGGGTCGAGTCTGGCAAGATTAAAATTCGATTCCTCATAGAATGGCCACTGCTCACTGTTCCCCTCTTAAGACTAGCCTTCCAGTATTCTACAAAATCGAATATTTTCTTTTTAGAAGGTTACCAAAATGGACTCTATTTTTCTTCTTTTAGCATCGGACATCCAATCGCTCAACGAAGACGCAAAAGGCGCTCAGCTTCGACACCCTGTACTGGTCCTAATCTCGCGGGGAGCAGGTCGCACATCATCCTCATCGAGATCGGTGTCCAGGAAACGGTTCGGCGTCGAGCAAACCAGGTACGTTTTTTGGCACAGCCTATCCGCAACGCGGTTTATATATACGAGGTGATGCTCGAAGGAGTTAACAAGTTAATCGGTGAAACCCGGCGTTGAACCGGTTCGCCGCCTGGCCTGGACATTATAGCAAGCAGGGAAGAGGATACTCGCTGCCAAGCGAGCAGAATTAATCATCGAGAAACGACAGAAAAAGAGAGGGAGAGTAGTCGTGGCTGCGGTGGCTGCCAAGAAAATCGTCTTCCCTTCTATCGTGCGTGTGTTTCGCGACACACTGGTCGGGTCGCATGCTAATAGTTTGCGGAGGAGCCGGTTGACGGTGGTATGGCAACGGGCGGCTGCAAGCTCTCGCGTGTGGAAGCACGCGGTCGGGCACGCGTTAGATCGGGTATCGCGCGATCGGGTTATCTCGCACGTGCGCGCGCGCGTGTTCACGGCACGTTCCTCTTCTCGGAGCCATGGGCGAGAAGGAATGCGCTGACACGCTGTCCCGTTGCAGACCGAGACCTGCCAGGACTCCGGAGCATCTTGATCCCTCCATCGAAAGTGGAAGTTCCGTCTTCGATCGCCGATCCTCCGATCAACTCGTCGATGTTCACAGGAGAACAATGAGGGGTGGGCTTGTTTTTGTGAACGAACTGTGGAAGCGTCTTCACAGCTTTAGTCCTGGAAAGGGGATCTTAGAAACGATTGGCTGGTTGACCTTGATGGGAAGCTGCTAAAGATATGAAGAATGCACGTCCTCTTTTAAAAACGTTCTGGAGGAAGGTTCTAGACTAGGGAACCGAAGCTTTAGTCCTGGGAAAAGGATCTTCGGAAAGGATTTTTTATCGTTTCCCTATGAAGATCCACATCAGCCAATTAACAATCTAGAAGAGCAAGGGGTGGCTCCCGAAACAACGGAAACAGTAAGAAAAAAAAAGAAGTGCAGCCGTGACATTGATCGTCACGGGAACCGGCACCGACTATGGCCACCGAGCCCGACGTTTTGCCATAGTCGGTGACATAACGCCGGCCATGGATGAGCGCACACGGGTCCTCGTCCCGGCGCATTTTCCCCGGGCAAACATATTACGAGAGTAATTCGCGATCGAGCATGACGATGACTCTCGGCGAGCGTAACGGCCGGGCCCCGTGGAAACAAGTAGAGGGAGAAAGAGAGAAAGGAGCCTGATAGTACCCGAAGTAGGGGGAGGACAGAGATTCGGTGATGGGGAAAAAGAAAGAGGAACAGGGAGGGAGAGAGCACGAGACAAGGGAGGAGAGAAGACTCTCTCGCGCGACTGCGGCCAGTGTCAGTGGCCTTGCTTTCTGCGACCCACTTTCTCGATCGCTGACTACCGATCGCTGCTGTCTTGCTCGCGCGAAAACATGACGATAAGCTTGACCCTTTTAGCCGACCATCTGCCGGACACCTCGTCCCTGGTACCCATAATCCCGTGGTTCCGCTCCCTTGACCAACTGCGCTGCACGAAATTGCAGCCAGTCAATATTCCAGGAAATTTTTGTGAAAGACTCCACACTAAAATTGCGCAATCGGTGTCCCTGATGGTTTTAATTGCTTGACTTCTTTATCTGGGTCATAAAATTCGTTATGAAAAATGCTACAACCGTTCATTGACTAGAAAGACGTTTCAGATGTGTGCGTTTAGTTTTCATCTAATTTCAAGTTTATCTGTCTAGATGTTGCACGCATTAAATTGTTCATCCGTTCTAATATTTTGGAACATTATCTAAAAATTTGCTGGCGCCAAAGTGCGTTTCCAGGAAAAGCTCTCGGAGTTCGTACAGCGAAAGAGCAGGACAGAGTCGGAGGAAGAGAAGACGATCGATTTCTCGTATCGAAAGGGGGCCTAGATCCGGCGATTTCTGGCCGGTACTTTTCCCCCTACTGGGCCAGTATCGAGGTTACATCTGCTTTCGGTGAAAAGGTCGATCACCCGACGAAATCCACGACGAAAATTCTCGGCGAGCCACGACGAAACTCTCGCTCGAGAGTTCCCTGAACCTGCCACCACCTCCTTCTCCCCTCGGCCGCTTCTTTTCTGAGCCGTCATACAACGTAGCTTGCGCCTTTTACGTGCGCGCGTTCCGCCTTTCCCGCGGATCCGCACTGCCAATGCCGAATTCCATCGGGTCAACGTACCACTTCCGACTTTCTTGCCAAAGGGAACCATGCGGGCACCGTAACGTTGCATCAGACCGGTAATATGCACGCCCCCCTTCCCCCGTTACTCGCCATTGCTCGCTCTCTTCCTCGAATTCGCGTTTCACCTCTGGGAAGCGATTGTGTGCTCGTAATAATGGTAATAGCGTTGGGTTATCGCAGATTGAAAATATACGACTGCAGAATGGTAATTTCAGTTCATCAGGGCCTCAGAAAATGTCTACTCCTAACACTTTGCCCTTGACCACCAACCAAATTTTACCGAATGTCCAACCCTTCAGTCTTTTCCTTTTCCAGAAATTTATTTTTCCTTTTTTAAAAAAAGGACTTCTCCGTACTTTGTACCCAACAGATGATTCCAACGTTATTAAGAGTTAAATAATAATTCAGCACGAACAGTAAATACGTTATATTCTTGTTTTCGAAGCGAGCGGCTTGTTAATTGGTTCATTTCCATAGATAATACCCAATAAGACTATGCAAATTAGTATGTACACCGAGCGCATTTGTCTTGGTTCGACTCACTGACAGACAGAAAAGTGTTCGAACACATGTAAATGTGAAATTACTTCCTCGAGAGTTGTTAAGAGTTGAATTTTTCCGGCGTGGTTAGCGCAGTTGCGATATGCGCGGCAAGACCTCGGACGTTCTTTAATTGCCCGATAACTTAATTACCCGTTACGTGACTAAAACAGAGCCTGTTCCTCGGTTTTTCAGAATATCCTTCAGTCATCGAGTTTGAACGCCTGTATTTCTCCCCATTACCGTGAAATCTGGTTCGTTACGAGCGTCGATTTATCTTGGCCTAACGGACTCTCGCTCTCGACAGCATTGTCGGGTGTTGGATAGTCGGTAACAGTTGGAAGGGGGATGTACTGTACGATCTCCCCTCCTAGCACGTTGTTTGGGGCCTATAAAAAATATAATACCCACAAAAGCCAGAAAATTTATAAAGACAAGATTAGACGTCATAAAATTTCGTCACAACTGTTTGAAGATAAATAATGACCATTGGCCAATGGCAGGGGATCTGCGGGCCTAATAAATTAAAACCTAGTTTAGGCCCAGGATGAATTTCGGAACGAGAAAAATTCTAAAATACGCTATGATCCAAGCTACAAAATAAAATATCCTCAATACAGTTTGTCGACCCCTTTTTGTGAAAACGAAGGAGTGGGGGAATAATGGGCCCAATATAAAAGTACCAGGGACCGATGGGATACACTTTTCCGTCAGAGCTTACGGTAACGTTTTGTCGATTTAGAAATTATATAATTTTTAATAACGATATTATGGCGTCCGGAACTTGTTTTCGGCCGAGCCTCGAGATTGCGCAACGACTTCCGTTACGGGGCGGTCACGCTGCCGTTTTCTGTGAAAAGGAGAGAAACAGAGGATCCACGTCACGTAAGAAAGCGATTCCGTGGTTTCCGTGTCCGGTTCGCGGCCATTGCATCGCCACGGGGACGTTCTGCCGGACGTTTTGCTCGTTCCGACGCGAATCGGTGACTTGTCAATGACCTCCGGTGAAACTCTCACTCTCCCTGCGCCATTTTCCTTGGACAGCGAGGCGGCAGCTAGCCTAACGAGCCTCGGAGGTATTCGGGCTAGGCCTGGGCCTATCACTGGTCCCAATTTACCGTCGATATTAAGAACAGCATATTTGTTTTAAGGAAAAATATTGCAGCAATGAATTTTAAACTCCACGAGCTTATAGACAAATATTTGGGGAACATACAGTATTTTTCAAGCTAAAATAATACAGCAATAAATTTTAAACTTCGTAAGCTTATGAGCACACACTTGAGGAACACAGACTATTTTTTTCAATTAAAAATATTAATGCAATCCGAAGATACAATATTTCTACCGAAGCCCTCATCAAAAAGCCATATTCGAGCTCGATAACAAAAACATTATCTATCGCAATCGCATAAAACTTTAAAATCCTGAGAAAATCCTAATCTATAACAACATCTCCATTATCTGGAGTACAATAAATGCAGCAACATTACAAAATAAAGAGAATGTTGTCGTCTGAAAAACGAACTTTGATACATTGCAATCAGTTCTATCTTAAATCTTAAAAGCCCTGGTTTGTTAATACAAATGCGGTTGATGCACGAAAGTTTTTACTTTCGTACCATTGTTGCGGGACTGTGCACGGTCCACGGGTTGTCCATCAATGGCTCACGCCCGAAGAAAACGTGTACCAGAGCGGATCGAGCGAGATTGGGATCGATGCGAGCGGAAATGGGTCGCGAGATGATTCACGGAAGGCACGAGCGAGCTTCCCTGCGCGGCGGCACGAAAGGAGGGTTCGAGACAAAGGGAGATGAGCAGGGAGGAGACACACGCGTGCGATCGGTAAAATTCTGGCGCCGTAAAAGTACCGTTTTAGCTCTCGAAGAGCTCACGTGGCCGAAACGGCTCGGTGCTCACGTGGACTCCGCACGAGGCTCGAAGGACAACGGAGGCTGAGATCGGAATAAACCTAACGTAATTGCATTGCCTAACTGCTCCTTTATCCCTTCCCAACTTTAGAGCCCTCCTCTTATTCTTGGACCACGAGGAGACGGAGATTGTTCGGAAACTGACGAAAATTTAACTTCATAACCATTCCGAGATCTCAGACCATTCGTCATGCTTTTGGCACGTTTTTTACAAATCTTAATTTTCTGATGAATTAATCGAATTTAAAAGGCCCAACGTCTCTGAGAAGCCATGTTAAAGCAAGGCTTCTTTTCGATCATTGAATGAAAACAGTGATCGATCAGATAGGCTCGATCAATTTGAAAACACGGAGCAGTGATTCACTGTTTTGCAGCTGGTGAAATGGAAAACATGTCGAGAACGCTTCACCTTTGCTTTTGTCAATATACATCCAGCTTTCGCGACGCGTAATATTATTGTTGAAATATTGCGAAAGAAACGCAGCTAGAGCTTTGTTATCTCTTTGCCATCCTCTCGTTCCCTCCAACCGCTGATTTTCGATGGGACAACCTGCCATTGAATTTGAACTGCTCCACGTGCAAGGCAGTCTACAAATTTTTATCAAAGAGACACGGTTACATTAATTTTTAATTGAGCCTCTACGACGAAACACAATTTGAAGTCGTTTATCTACAATAAAATCAATAAAATCTTTCTGTAAACATTAATCAAAATCATCAAACAGAATTATTACTAAAATCATTTTCTCAGGACAGTACTACTTTCAACTGAGATTTCGTCACTAAATTCCAGATCCCCGCATCGAGAGATCGTTACAGTCACCGAGATCTAGAGTTGCACCGGCGCAGAAAAAACACAATTCCGTCGACGCGAAATCTTTATTCCGGTCTAAGATGCGCATAAATCTCCCGGCGAACATTTCGGCGGAGATATGAGGTATTTTCTGGGAACGCGCGAGCGTTGTTTACCGATTCCGCCACCGCTGACGTGCTCTCGGCCATTTTGCGTGGACAAAAGCGCTATAGTTGATGCCACGATTCGTCGGGCAGGTAGTTGTGGCCGACTATCGGACTCGACAGATTATTCGATCGGGATCCGAGATGTGGGACACAATAATTAATTCCACGCGGCGTGACGCAAAACATCGCGCGAGCTGACTCGCGTCGGAATCGCTGATTGTAGCGTGCGGCCAACGAAATATGGCGCGGTGTTATTCCGCTTGCGTATCTGTTATGCGGAAGGAAGTTCGGCAAACACGCTGAACGATAATTTATTGTGTTTTCTTCGCAACTCGTGTGACGAGAAAAATGATCTTGGAACGCGAGCAGACTTAATGCTGCGCGGACCTTGTTTTCGGTGACGTTGTTTAAACGAACCTAAATTTTACGTCTCTTTCCAGGAAGAAGCAGAGGGGGTTTTCAGGATATTTTATTCGATGTCAGCCTTGAGAGAAGAATTTAATTCTACAGAAATCATTTATTAAGATGGAAAGACACTATTTTATTCCAGGAATGAACAAAGAGATCTACGATCTATTAAAGGTCATATTTTGATTCAACATAATTTTTTAATGAATTTAAGACCAGAATATAATGAAAAATGAAAATTTTCTACACCGATTGCAAGAAATACAAACTAAATTGAATGTTACTTCTTCCCGTAGTGATCTTAATAGAAGAGAAATTATATATTGACACATCTTCAATATAAAAAATTTTTCAACAACTTCGATTTTCATATATTCAATTTTGCTATAAATGCATAAAGATCCGCAGTCTATTCATAACGTAATTTAAATACTTTTATTTAATATTGTACAAGACGTGTTTTAAGTATTCTTGAGGTTAAGAAAATGGTTCCGCGAGGCTGTCAATTTTTGGCAACGCATCGGCTGATGGATGCGAGTGGTCCACGCCTTTTTCCAAACAGCTGCACCGTGAGTTCTATTTTTAATCCCGCGAAAGACGCAGAATTATGCTCCTTTCTTTCGCGCGTGCTGCATCGCGATGTAACGAACTCGTTGTATCTTGGGAAAACCATGATGGAAAACAGTAATGCAAACTTCCGATCGAAAATTCTCCGGAAATTTTGAACTAATTGCTTAAAACTTTGGGCGAAAATATTATTAATCATTTAACTGGACTCGTTAGTTTATGGAGAACCAGGAAAAAAATAATTTTCTCCTTTTTCGTGCATTTTAATACAAGCGTGGTTTTTAAGAAGTTTTTTTTTTATCCAATATTTTTTTCAGCCAACAATCCCGGTATAAAAATAGAATACTTCTTTGTGGATTTATATGCAATTTCTCCTGATACAACTGTTTTTCTTGAACATTCTTGACTGGCAAGCATAAGTGTCATCACCTGTCGGCAATACGTTATCTGCATTGAGCTTCGAGAAAGCACGTCATCGTAAAATGCATCATCAATCGACGGTGGATGTTTATGCAAATTCTCATTTGCGCGCACACGAAGCGAAGTCGAGTGATTTAAGCGAACTTTATTAATCGCGGCCGTAGCAGTCGTGGAATATAAATGACCCACATCTCTAGTAAATTATATAAATCTTGTCGTTTCGTTATTTTTTAAACATTTCTGCCAGCTATAAATGTATCGAGACCTCCTGCCTCATTACACGTCACACATTTTCAAGGCTCAAGCCATCCATTCATTCTAGTATTTTATTAGTTCATAAACCGTATACATATGCTGTCTACTTTTTCAAGATGAGAGTGCAGTGAGATTAAATGCGTTTGCATCTCCAACTGTTTCTATATTTATTCTAGCGTTATTCATCGCGCAATTAACACCAATTATCACGTTCGATATTAATTAAACCGGACAAAAAAGACAAAAACTTTTCTATCTATTTGTTGAATACGTGCAATAAAATCTATAAAGACATTATCCGCATAGTAAAAATTTTATCATAAAATTCGTCCCCATACAGTCCCGAGCGCCGCCATTAATTTCAATCATCCACATAACAAATCATGAACACACACCAAACAAAGAAACGCTAATATAAAACGGCTCCTCCATTCTTCGAAGCCCGGACGCATAATCCAGACGAGGTGCCATTATCATCGCAAATTGCATTATACAATTCTCAGCGGTACTATCCGTCCCGCCGGCTAATTACTGAAAAACAAATACCGAAGCCAACAAACAATGAAACAGAAACCGTTTCCATTCTTTAAACGCGGTGCGTGCAGTAAAGATGCATTGCTATCATCATAAATTGCATCACGCAGCGCGCAGGAGCTACGTTCGCTCGCGAGGCATCTAAATTCGGTGGTTATGCAGTCGCGATGCAACGCTGCGCAATCGTGCGGCGCTTGTTTTCGGAAAAGCTCTGCAACATTCTTCGAGGAGGGAGCACGACCAATGGTGGATCGTTCGAACAATGCATGTTCGGCGTCTGGTTTTGCATAATGATCGTTCGTCGCAGCATTGCGCCACTGTCCTGTGGATCTTCCTGCGGATGATCGCTCCGCCCACGCGATCGCGACGAATGTTTCGCGAAAATCGCAAGCGGCGCCGCGACGCGAGCTCTCTTTATGCGAGAACGGCGCGGCATCGCTATTTCTGCTTGTCAGAATTTAAGGTGCCGTTCCACCGCTTCTTCGCCGCGAAATCAAAGTCGCAAGTGGGTGGCCCCAGGGCGAGTCGCGGTCTTAAGCTGCGTTCACAACCGCAGACTTCGAGCGACTCGAGTTTCTTCTTTATTTCAACAGTGAATAGGAAGATAGTTAACCAGGATTCGAAATTTCAGTTCAATTGTACTAGTTCTTCATTTAAGCTACCTTCACACCGATGGGCTTGTATTCAACTTATTTGATGCATCTAAATGAACAGTCAGATTGAAGTAAAACAAGATCCGAAATTTCAGTTCAATTGTATTAGTTCTTCATTTAAGCTACGTTCACAACGATGGACTTGTAGAGAAGCATCCACTTGATTTCAACGATTGCATTCACTCCACATGGATTTCATTGCAGTAAGATTCGAAGATCGTTTATTATTATGCTGCGTCCACAACGAAGAATTTAACTGAAAATTAGCACTGTGGCACCCACAATGGTATAGCAATGCGAGAACCAATCTTCCACGGGATTTTTCCCGCAGATTTCTCTACATCGATCTTTTCTTTATCCGATTCACTGAGAGTCAGTATATATATAAATGATGACGCATCGTGACGGCGTAGATCGCGTCATGTAGCACTTTCTTACACTCGCGAGTGAAGAATTATCGTGGCTATTCTTCCCTATTTCGAAAGCGTTCCGAGCTTTCTGTGACGATAACGATTTCTGTATCATGGTAGGAGTGCGACTGATCCATTGGTGGGATTTTTAGTGATTTTCCACTGCGACGTTGATGTTGTGACTCCGGTAAGAAGTGAATCATTGGCTTATATATCAATAAATGAAGTAATTGAACAGGAGAATTGCATATAATTTGTATGTTTCTCTGAAATACAAAATTCTGAACAAATTGATAAAATGCACCGCAATCGCCCGAAGGTCCTCGTCCAATTCCTGCCGAGCGATCCAGGAGACTAAAAAAAAAAAAAGAATTCCCTCGCTGCCGATCATCGTCTGAAAATAAAAAGGCGTGTCGGGATCGTTGCACCGTGCGGCCGGTGCATCGATTCGCGCCGCAATAAAGCAGTTATTGCTTCGATCGCCGTGAAAACGATCCGAAACTGGTCTCGGAGGGTCTCGGGCTCGGGCCGGGCGTCAGTGTCAAGTTCACAGCCTGCGCCGCTATGCACGTGGCTTAAAGGAGCCGGTATATCACGACGAAGGCAGATGGTGCGCAGACTTGAGCGTGTGTGGAGCGGATGCGCGAGTGTCTGTGGCCGCCAACCCGCAGCCACCGCCTAGGACAGGTCAGTGACAAAGCAAGGTCACGTCAAGTGCTTCGGAAGCTCGTTCCGAACCGTCCTCGCGAAAAAATAGACGGGATTTCGGCAGAGGTGTATTTTTTCTAGCTGACGACGTCGCGCAGGCGTGCGGTTTCACAACCCGGGCTGACTGTCGCGGAAAAATCTACTGAAAGCTGGCTCCAGAGCTTCGAGCTCCCGGCGCGTCGAACATTGTGGCACAATCTCCCATTAATAATTCATGGGACGATTACGCTCGAAGCTCCATTGTGCCGCCATTTTTCGTTCATGGCGAAGCGAAAACGTGGACTTTCTAGAGCTGACTTTCTTTTGGGGAAAATTGTGGGCGAATTAGGTTAGCAAGCATTGTTCTCCGGTGGCCGGTTGGCTTATCAAGCTCCAGAGTCATCCCCAAAGTATCTCTTTTCGACTTTTCCAAGTTCCACCGCTTCGAGGAACCTTTTTCTGTATCGATTCTATACGATTTTTGTCGTTATTCGCGATTTAAATGGGGCATTAAATAGCATATTCTTAACATATAGCATCTGCACAAGAGCATATTCTTAACCAGGATAACCGTGAACTCTAATTTCCATATTTCGAGTTTCTGCCAAGTTTCCGAAGTTTGGACCTCGCTGTGCGGCGTACTTACGCAAATCGAATGGGTTAACATAATCGTCGTACCGGACAGACGGTCTTGACGATTTTATTCCAGCAGACAAGACTGTCCGGCGACCGCGAGCGTGATGAAGAAGGGTCCTCGGGATGTTAGGGAGCGAGCACAATGAGCGTCCGTGTCGCAAAGGACTCGATCGTTTCCAGACAGCCTTACGTAACCATCGGATCGGTTTTAATCGCCTGACACCGCGGCGGAATGTCTGTCGATATGAACGGTTCGAATGGGGTCGTTGTACGTTTAGGAACGCATCGTCGGATTGCCGGGACGGAAATAACTCAAGGAACACGGCTCATAAACTCTGTTGTGCAGCGCAATATTATTCTGCTCGTGCGTCAACGAGAATAAATCCGCGAGGGCTTGGGAATCGATTCGAGCTGGTCTCTCGTGTCTTTTACGACCGCGTTTCGCCCCCTCGGGTTCAACTTGAAACCCCGAGACAGTGAGACGAAAGCGATTTCAGTCATCTCTTTGTCAGATTTCTTTGTTCGTTTATTTTTGTACGGATACATTGCCGTTTTGATGCATTACAGCTGCAACCCGACCTGCCCGCGGCTTATTCGACTGTGATTTTTGTCCGACGCGAAATCATTTCGTTCGATGTGTATTAGAATGTTTCAGGCTGGTCTGGAGTGGGTCTGGGTTATTCTGCTGCGTCTGTGATACGTCTGGAGAAAGCTAATTTGCCTCAAGTTCAGATTTCAGTATTCTACTGTGACGTTTGTCTGGCATGGATTCATTTACATTTGTCTCTGTTAGGGGAAGAACTTTCTACTGTGGTTAATGGTGGGTGTAGAACATTCTACTATGGCCTGGTGACACCTGAGACTATTCGAGTTCCGTTTCTGTTCATTCTAGAATACTCTACCGCTGTCTGTGCCGGGTCTGAATCAATCTACTTTGGTCTTGAGCCAGATTATTCTACTGTAAATCTTGTCTCGCTTAGAACAATTTAGATCTCGATTTGCTTTAGAATATTTTATTATGGTTCGCGTTTTGAGGCAAGATTGTTCGTGTCTGTGTCGAGTCTGTACTATTCTGGTATCGCTGTCAAGCGTAAATCAATTTACTCTAATCTGTGCTACACCTATTCGACTGTGTGTATATCCAGATCAATTTGGTCTCTGTGGAGGTTGGACTACTCTACTCTGACCTCAGTCTGGCTTCTAGTAATCTAGTTTGATTTCCATTACGCCTTGCACCGATTCACTGAATCTCTGCCGAGTCCAGATCAATCTGGCTCGGTCTGTGTCGTGTCTGGATCATTCTACTGCGATCTGTCGAGTATCTGATTATATTACTTTCCTCTGTAATAAACTGCGGCTATTCTACCGCGTCTATGTTAATTATGGATCTACTGCGGTCTGCATCAATCTTGTACTACTCTGATCTCCATTCGACTGCTCTCTAACTCTTGCTTACTCTACCAAAGTCTGTCAAGGATTGAATTACTTTACTTCTAGCTGACTAGCTGCAGCTTATTCTACTGCGAGCCTAGCTCGATCTGCGACCTCCGATTTTCTACATTATCATTTTCATACAAGTATTCAATAAACTATTAGGTCTACAACACTGATTTAATACAATACTGACCTAATATTTTCAAAAAATTTATATTCGCACAAGGATCTACAGATCACCGTCAACCTCTTCCAAATTGAATATTCAAGATTCAGTATTGAAGATTCAGTAAACGAAATAGTTCAAGGCCTTCAGTATCCTAGTGATTCAATAATCCTCCATTGGTCCAACTGATCCAGCGATCCTCCAGTGAGCGATTCGCTCGATCACCTCCAGCAGTATCACAGTTTTCGGGGTACTCTCATACGCAATTCGCATATTTCGATGCAGCGTCTACAAAACGTTTCGGATGAATTCGAAACACGGCGATCACGTTCCAAAGATATTTACACGAGATCACTTTTCTCGCCACGAGTGTTTTTATCTGGACTCCGCGGTTATTTCGAGGTCTTACCAGCACTATGACCGGTCGCCGGTAGACGTCGGGTCTGCCGGACGGAATTTATGCCAGCTCTACGACGGCCGCTGCACGATTTCTATGAATATTTTTACGTAACCAGACGCACAAGACTCATCGTTTCATTGTAACACTTGCATAATATCAGAAACGACGAGCGGCGCGTGTAATTAGTGCCTGCGGGGAACGGGAATGATGATTATCTATGCAGTCATCCGTCGCTTCTGTGAAAACGTTCATAAAATTTCTTCATAATCCGCGGCCACTTACGCCGATCCTCGATTAATTATTCTCTACGAGCTTTTATCACGCCGCCATCGTCTTTTCTAGTCCGCCAGAGAAAATCATCCATAGTGAATCCAATGAAATCCATCCGTGGAAAACTAACTGAATTCTCTGACTGTACAGCAAGCCTCGTATAGTTAATAACTATTAGACTGCGGATGTGTTTATGCAATTATCAATTTTTATAGGCAAATTTTAGGAAAATGGAATTAAATAAAATGTTATCTTCAGTGGTAGTAGCCTTTTCAGATTTGAAATCAATCAAAATCGTACCAATTTCTATCGCATTATACTTGCTATATAGCAAGCCTCGTATTTTGTTAAATCTGTTATACACAATTGTATTTTAAATATTTTTATATTTATTTTCCAATTGTGAAGATTTCCTCTTCCCGTGGGAAACGATTCAATTTTGTTATTCAAGCCCTTATTGTAATCAAAATCAATAAATTTAATCTTTCTATTCTTGTACGGCAATACTGAGTCACTCCTCTAGAGCTCCGCAGGTGTAATAAAAACTATAATAAGACATACGTTGGTTGCGCAGGACGATTGTTATTCTTAATAAAAGCGTAGAATGTGTATTGAACGTGCTGTAAGACGCTTTGCGACGCGCATTGTCAATGAAAGATAAGCCATACATTTTTGCAGTATGTGCAATATTATCATTCTATCACGTCATCTATCAGCAGATAGTTGAGGATTTCTTCATCAACTGTTCAATAATATCAACAATTCTGCACGTAAGGCACTGAGTTACCTTGGGGAACGTAATTTACTGACTGCTTTAGGCATTGCTTAATAAACTGTTCTCTTCACACTATTATTTACAAGAAAATAATAATTAAATTTCATTCAGGTATAACACTAATTAATTTAAAATTACTTTTCACTGCAAAATAAAATCTTGCAACCACCGAAGTCTCATAAAAACGTTCTGAAATCTGTTAGTAGTAAAAATTAAAACTTCTTGGAGGACATGGCTCGAGAATTTGAGTCCCAAGGTTCATCGTCATAAAACGAGCATAATGATCTAATCTAGTCCACCCACTCGCAGAGTGCAACGGGCACATCATCGTTCGATATTATTAAACTTCATTCAACGGCGATGAATGGCGTCATACCGTGGTGGGCATTACTCCGAAGGAATTGCCGAAAGTTTCGCAACTTCGCGCCAGTCCGACGAAATTTGCTATCGCGGTGCATTGACGTAACGATTTCGAGAAAAATCGCTTGCGGCCCGTCCGGGCACGAGCGCGCGCTCGCGATTCATGTTTTCTGGCCGCAGAATCGAGAGTGGTCGCTTGGCCGGATGGTCAGGACGAGATGTAATTTCGGCCGTTATTTTTTGCGAATATTTTTAGCGCGTCTGCATCTCGAGTGATTGTCTTCGGGAGTTGTTTACTCTCCCGTCTACGCATTTCGTGAGTTCTCGAACGGTTCCAGACTGTTCACCCTTGTCTTTGCAAGATCTAACAAGCCCCATAGTCGGTTGTTGAATTAACAGGTGCTTTCTGCAAAGAATTTTTCAATTTTTATAAAAGTTCTTTGCTAGATCCACTGCGAAATTTCCCGTGGTATTGTTATTTAGTCATTCTGACGCTGTGTTCGCGAAATTTAAATTTATGCTGCTGCTTCCTCGAAAGTGGTAAATAGAAGATTTGAAGAAATAATGTTAACCGTTAAAATGATTAACCGTATATCTGGCTCTTGTACCTTGCAATAAATGCAGACAATTTTTATTTTGCATAAAGATCTAACGATGAAGATTAAATAGTCGTGTGTGAAACAGAGTCTCGAAGGTCTTCGTCGAACCGTCTCGTTCTTTTTAAAGAGAAGACAGTCCTGTTTAGTCGTAAACAACACGGTTGCCTTGGTCACGTGCGTGATTAACATTTGATATAACAGTCCGTGCAACAGAGACCGATCGAGGATTAGCTTTTACGTAAGCCCAGCGAATTATGCATGCGTTGCGCTGAAAATTATATATAACTATTTTACATACGCACCGAGGCGAATGGAAATACGGTACCGGTGTGCGCGTGATCGATCGAGATCGCAGCGATCTCACCTGGCTGCGAAGTCTGTCCATTTATTTACTAGACGAACAGGTTCGTCCACGATCTCATAAAACAAAATAAAGTCCATACAAACATTAAGAAGTCAATTAGAATTCGTTACGCCCTTTACGAGCGGAAAAACATGTTTTAATGTTTGGTACATTGGATTCTGATTTTTTTTTTGTGACTGCTCGTTACTGCACGAACTTCAATCCGATGATGACCATTAAATGAGGGTGCTTTTTAGTTTGAAGCATAAACGATTTCAAATTGCACTTTGTACACGATTTTTATAATTTTAAGTGCCCTGTGTCTGGCATAGGGGCAAATGTTTGTTCGTCTGTAGACAAATACATAGAAATGTGTATAAAATTAGATATGATTTATTCTCGAAATTTCTCAATATATTTTAAATTTAGTTCTTACCATTCCTATTTGAATTTGAAAGTGGCGATTATGATTGAAATATGAATTTAAACTTGGCCATTATGCATTCGATTTTCACCTACAACTGAATAAATTCAATCCTGTTATTATTAAAAAAGAATATACATCAGCCTCGTTCAGGGCTAGGTAGTTCGTGTTAAGCAATTAAGTTCGCACGGACTCGGTGCGGACCATTAACATTTGAATCGGAGCACGGTGTTTGATCATTCAAATCGAATTCGTCGGTTGTCGGGACTCGGAACACGCCCGGTAAAATTCCAAAAAACGAGTCAACAGCCGGCTCTGCCACGCGTCAGACAGTTTTAATTGCACCGGGGTTATTGCGCGGTGATTTAAGCACGGATAACAAGAAATCAAACGCATTGATACTGGCGCGCCGCGCAGATTTCGTGGAAAAGAGTCGCGCCAACCGGCTGTTTTCCGACAGGAGGATTCAGTTATCAGCGAACACGTTAATTAAGCCTCGCGCACGCCAGACACGACGACGAGAGTCGACGATCGTCCGACGACCCTGCAGCGTGTCGTTTCCATAAAGTAGGTGGAATTAGTTTTGCAACGATTGTGGGCAGCAGGAGTTAAATAAAAATTCGTCACACCTCTCAATAGATTTTTTTACATTGAAAACATTGTAATAATATTTTCATTTATAATTATATTTCATCTAGCCAATCTTAAAAATTAAAAGAAATGCGCAGTCTATTTATAAGGATAAGTTTTACATTTTAGCACAAAAATAAGTAATACTAAAATTAAATTCTACGAGCCCAAAAACCTCTAGAACCGTTTCTACTTCCACAAATTGCAAGTGACTGGAGCCACATAAACAATTAATTCTTACTTTAACAACATTAACAAGCTTTCTACTGTTTTAAATTACACCCACTAATTTTTGAGTCTATTAATAATTAACAGAGACATAAATTTTGTTGTGTTGCGCGTTTGTTCCCCTCCTGTAGTCGTCCGGTTAAGTCGCGCAACGGATTTCCTCTGACTTGCCAAAACTGCGCAAATTGCACGAGAAATCAGCGCGTGGAGTTAGCCGCGTGTTATTGCAAAAAGAACGCTTAATTGGGCGCTGGCCAACGTTGTTTCTACCTCTCCCTCTGTCCTCGAAACATAAAACGGCGTGGATGTTGGCTTCTTTGCTTGCGCATTAAGCAGAATCGCAAATAATGAGTTTATAGAATCCCAGACATGGCGCAGAACGCCATAAGTTGCTCTCGTTTTGAGAAACTGCGAATATATAAACTTGCTGTTTCCAACTGCACAATTCACTAATTTTGTGTCTTTTAAAATTCAACGCAGTAAAATATCGTAAACAGCGTAGTGCATATATCTAGTGTTCAGAAAAATGTATGTACGCAATTCAGTTTCATTTTGTGTATCATTTTCCTTCATTGGGTCACATGTTTTTTCGTAGTTAAATAAAATCTAATTATATTCGAGATTTTTTCAATTTAGATTAATAGGCTTTTCAAT
The DNA here is from genome assembly GCA_028455605.1 of Lasioglossum malachurum. NCBI lineage: Eukaryota > Metazoa > Arthropoda > Insecta > Hymenoptera > Halictidae > Lasioglossum > Lasioglossum malachurum. The sequence goes on along the minus strand of CM052318.1, from coordinate 20,776,770 downwards.
AATTGTGCTGTACCAAATGGAAGCTAAAAATCTTCTTATAAATGTTCGTATTGATCACAGGACACAGGAGCCAAATAAAAATTGTATTCTTCTTTTAACTATCCTATTAAGCTGAAACTAGCATATCGAGGTCGTTAAATATTTTTAGCACGTCCATTGCGTTAAATTGTACGTGCCCATTTTTGTCATAAATGCATAAAATCCGCAGTCCACTAATTACTGATCTTACTATTACCACAAATATTCTTAAACCTGAAAATTCTGTTGGATGTGACCAACTGTTCGCGTTGATTTAATAAACATTCACGCATGCAACCGGAGTACGGCCATTAGCAAAAGCGGAGATAGACATAACCGAGGGCCGGGGACAGTCGATATCGCTGACGTTCCGGCGGTATTACGTGTCGAACGTGCGTCGGATCGATCGGCCGTGTTTTTCGCGTCGCAAAAGTTCAGCGAGCACGGCTCAGTGTCAAAGTCAATGGCACTTGGTGCGAATGGCCCGTTGAATCGGGCCTCGTTAATGCATATTTACGCTGGTTTCCCGTACTCCGATAATCGTGCGCGCACACAGCGTGTCCTCCCATTCGCCGCATCGCCATCGTGTCGTTTCGTTTAGCCAGCGAGCGTGTGCGCGCACATTTTTATTATTCCTCGGCCGCTCTCTTTCATTGGAGAGACACGCTTGACTTTCAGTCCCGAGCGTCATCCGGTTTCGTCAGCGGACGGATGCGCCGCAAACAAAATATTCCACGAAACGTCTGGTGATAGCGCGGCGACCGTAAAAATACGCGTCCCGTGTTACACACGAGCCGCCAAACTGGACGATACCCTCCCGGAATTGATAGCGTTGATAACAATCGTCCCTTTCCGTGTTCCTCCCTGGCATTTCAATCGATACACAACATTTTTATTTCGCATAAGGACCCGCTGAAAGGTTCTCAATCTTCCTTTTGGCGCCGCAGAATTATTGGAAATCCTATTAATAAAATTCCGCGGTAGGTAAAATGAAATTATTTAAATCCCCCACCATTAAATTAGGATTGTGGAGGGGAGTACCAAATTCTGACAATCACCTTCAGGAGAGTCTAGACTGCGGCTGGGACGCATCGGCAGTCTGGAAAGGGTTCAAAGCGGACTATTTCAATGCTCCTAATAATTGGCCGTGTGAAGTTCGGGTGGGGGGACAGGGCCAGACCGGTTAATTTATTTGGGTGAAGCGTAGTGAGAGAGAGAGGGGGAGGGGGGCTAAGACCGAGGGAATGCGGCCTTGGACGTGTTTGGCCCGGAGAAGCCAGTTATGCAAGATCGCATCGCGAATGACCCGCCGCGACCATCCGCTTCTTTGTGCTGGTTCCTGGAACTTGTTCGGAGATCGATTAACGCCTGCCGGTTGCGAGCCGGTGGCCTCCGGTTCCGATGATCGCGTTACCGAGAGATGCGTTCGGTTGGCTGACTCTTTCGCCAGATCGTCATCAAGTTGGTCCATAAGTTCCTGTGGTGTTCGAATCCGTGACCTAAGCTTTCGGACTTCTCCCATTTCGTTTCAACGACGAAGCATTGTTTGATGAGAGCGTGTCTGGTTTGCATGGTTACCGCGTGTCTCGAGCAGGTTTACGAGGCAACGAGGAGTGTTGAGCAGGTCTAGGTTCAGCCTAGACCAGGTTAGGCCGTGACCTTGGGATCTGTCCCTCGAGCCGCAGTGGATTTAGCTCTACCATATGGTCGGCTGGGTTGAGCAGGTCTAGGTTCGGGATAGATGCGATCTGCGACTCTGCGATTCCGTAGAGTGGAGTCTAGGCTTCTTGTGGATACTAACAGGTGTAAAAACTAGGGAAAAGGAGCAATTCCGTATGCCCAAATTATTTCCAAGCCATCAAGAAACATTCTACCGTTGAAAATGATTAATTGACTAGACCAGCACTCGACTTTCAGTCATCTCCACCGAGAATCTCAACAACTCTAGATCGGCAATCAAGCGCTAGAAAAAGACGCTGAAGCAAATCATGTCTCGGAACGATGAAAATCCTGCACATTGGTATTAAATCCTGGGGAGGGACAGCAAGTAAGAGGAAACAGGCGCGTCCGCGAAGAAACTCGTCCGTCTCGTCATTATTCCCGACGGGGCCGTTGCATAACACGTTGCTCGTTTCTCTGAACTCTCTTTCTCTCTCTCTCTCTGTCGAGGGCGATCCGCGCATCGACGTGGCCCAGCCTAACCTCCCGGCCCCGGCTCGCGCGCGTGCAAAACGCTCCTCTTCTCTCCCCCACGCTCCACGGGCGGTTCTCTTTGCTCTGCTACGCTCTTCGCTCCGCTCGTCACCGCTTTCGGTCGAGTGGCTGAATTTGTCCTGCATAGGGGGCATCGGGACATTACCCGGGTGACCTTGGCTGGTGCGGACTGCGACGCCCGACGCTGTTTGTGCAGCGCCGCTCGAGCATTGCACCTTGCTCTATCGCGCGAGGACCCGCCGTCTCTGCGTCTCTCCTCTTCCCTCTTTTAGGTCTCTCTCTCCCACTATTTCTCTCTTTCTTCGTCGCCTCCTCTTCAACTCCCTTCAGCTCCCTCTTTCAACGCATGGCCGTCTCGCTTCAGCGGACCAGCTGCCAGCACCTGTCTCTCTTCACTCGAGCATCTCCTCCCACGGTCCGATATCTCTTTCTTTCTCGTACTCTTGGTCTCTTTTTCTCTCTGTCTGGTTCTCTCTTGCTCTCGCTCGGGTCTGTCTGTTTTCGTGCGTTTATCGAGCAGGCGTGGGCAGCCGGTCTCTCGTCGACTCTCGATTACACGCGGGAACGATCCTCTTCTTCTTCTTCTTCTTCGCTGCCGAGAGGAGTTTCGGAGCTTAGGGCCCCGTGCTTAGGCCCACGACCGGTTTCTAGAAGAGTTCAGGGACTCCTCGGTCGGGCCCACGATTTTTGGAGAGGCGCTCGGCTTGGGATGCTTGATGACGGGAAATGGAGTTAAGGTGGTCGAGAGCGAAAGTGATTGCCGTGAATAGACGGGGGATCTCTATGCAAACGCCAGTTTTGATAATACTTAACCCTTGCGTGATCAACAGAAAAATGTGTTTGTTTCGAGACTATAAATCTCTTTGTTGAAATAAATGTAGTAATTTTATGAAAACTGAATAAATTGAAAACGCTCTTTCGTTGATGAAATGATCCCTAGTTAATTATTATGAAGGGAGTGTGGCTAACTAGTTCGGATTTCCACGAAATTCGACACCCCCCCGCGGTGGTTATAAAATAATTTATGCAAATTGTGATTTGCATGATAATCCGTTGCGTAATGACGATTGAAATGTAATATCCGGCTTAGTTACGACGGAATTTGTATAATCGTTGATTGATGGCGACCTACACACGCAATTGTAGGTGGTTACAGCGGACTGTAATTGACAATTGTAGAAAACAACTTGCAATCCGATTAACAGTTACGTTTTAATCGGCGTCATTAATGCGCGATTGGATTGCATTTCGCACAGCTCGGCCCCGTAACGATTAATTGTTACAGGACCATCGAGGGGGACATTGCTTTTTCAACATAAAATTAGATTCAAATCTGGACGAGCGGATTCAAATTCAAACTGAAATATTAGCGGTCAGGCTCAAGTTCAACTTGAGACGTCAACGGCTACATTCAAATTCATCCTCATCTGTTAACGGTCACATTAAAATTCAAATTCAAATCTTAAAGATCGATCGCTCATCAACCGTCCGAGCAGAGAATATTTTCGTGTCGGTTACCGCAATTAATTCCTCTCTTATGGAACAATAAATGACTTTTAATCAACGGATTGGCTGCTGAGGGTCAGCCATGTTCTCAGCGACCGATTGCCGAGTCCGCAGGGGAACATTGTTCCATTGCATCACTGTCACGAAACAGTGAACTCTACCCGCGAAACTCCGGTCCCGTGGCAGCCGATACAACTGCGGAGTTATTTTTTCGCGGATCGTGTCGCGTATACGCGTCGCCTCGTTTGTTTTCGAGCTCGCGCAGATACCGGAGGTCGATATCGTTGTCGCCGCAACGAACGATGCACTTTGGCGAAACGTCCGGACGGCATTCCCCGAAAGTGAGATCACCGGAGCCACGATGCGACGGCGGCTGGCCCGGCGTTCTTAAGAAAACGTTCTCTCCCACCCTCCCTCTCTCTGTCCCTTTCTCGCGGCCCCATCTGTCTAGGCCCCGGCGAAGGTGTAACACAGAGAGATATCGAACATGCTCGTCACCGGACAACATTCTCCTCCACCTTGGTCGTGTTCAGATCCTATCTGCGACTGAAAGATAGCTCGGACCGATGATAACCTTGCACCAACCGATTTTGGTAGGCGCGGCTTCATTCGCAGCGGATATTTAAAACGCCACATCGAACGAGCTGTCTAATTGAGTCCCTTGCATGTTAAGATAAGCTTGAAAGTCGTAGGCTGACTGTCTTTGGTCGAGAATAATCGCTTCTTGATAAAAGCCCTTGGCGAAAGCCCTACCTGGATAAATACTCTCCTTGACGCGGAAGCCCTACCTGAGTGTATACTATTTTTAGCAGAATCCCTACAGGAATGAATGCTTTTCTTGGCGAAAGCCCTACCTGAATGAATGCTGCTCTACTTGAATGAATACTGTTGTTGGCGAGAGCCCTACTTCAATACATACTCTTGTTGGCGAAAGCCCTACTTGAATACGTATTTTTCTTGGCGAAAGCCCTACTTACAGGAATACTTTCCTTGATAAAAATTCTATTTGAACAAACACTCTCCTTGACGAAAGCCCTACCTGAATGAATGCTGCTCTACTTGAACAAACACTCTCCTTGACGAAAGCCCTACCTGACTGAATGCTGCTCTACTTGAATGAATACTGTTCTCGGCGAAAGCCCTACCTGAATGAATGCTGCTCTACTTGAATGAATACTGTTCTTGGCGAGAGCCCTACTCGGTCACCTCAAACAATTCTGCCGAAAATCCCAGAAAATTTAGAGCGATAGTAGCAGAAATCCTTAACTGTACACCATTTAAGTACTTCAATTCGTCTGCGACATGGCTCGAATCGCAGGAACGGTTAAGTAACGCGGTCTCTAAGGCAAACAAGTAACTTATATTTGCGACTCGTGAGGCAATCGCGATTAATCGAGGAAAAAGCATCGATGGCGTGTGCAACAGCCGCGGTGTTGTCCATCGGAGTGTCGATCTCGCGACCATCAGTCACAATAAACCGCGCCGCCAGACGATTACGCAACCGTTGTTCGACAATTAGTCGTTTTCTGTTCTTTTTTCCCGCACTCTGTCTTTGTCTGTTTTTCTCCGTTTCTCTGTTCTCCGCGCCGGGTTCATCCGCCGCTCCTTGTCTGATTCGATTTCATCGGCCGGCTAATTGTTTTCCGGCGTTCGCGGCGGTTAACCAATCAGCGTTATCAGCGGAGGGTCTGGCTGGCAGGCTCGATTGAACGTAACGACGACGAACACCCTAATAAAGCGACATCCATCGGACGTTTTATCGCCGCACCGAACGTTTATGCACTTTTATTATACCGTGCGGAGCTAAACAAATGGCGAGCTTTTAAACCTAACACCGCTTTTTTACCTCGTACCTCTTGAGTCATAGAGCGGTCTTTTTATTCGAGGAATATCGATATACGGTGACTCACGACTGCGTCCTCTTTCCACCTGACATTATCTCATTTCGTAAAGTAACGTGTTTTTATATTATTTCTGCATCATAACGACTCTAAGTCTGACGAAACTTCACTGGATTGTGCAACACGTGGAAATATTAGTCGAATTTCTTTTGTGCAACGTTCAATCATTCGGAGGGTGTTATCATCCCTTAAAGATTAGATCAGTATCTACATTGTAGTCGTCGTATCTTTCAAATGACGCATAATAGCAGCGCGATAGTAATATTACAATTTTCTAAACAACAGAATATTCAATCTTTTGTATTAGGAAGTAACATCTTGGTTAAACTTGCTACATTTGTACAGGAAATTATAAAACAATGTCTACAAGCTAAATGTTATTTTCAATATCAAAAATCAGAAATGTGTCGGGGGGGGGGAAGACTACTCATTGTCTTCGAACACCTAAACGGTAATCATGCTGACAAGCATTTCCAATCGACACGGAAACCTCCAGAGCATGAACCTGAGCTTCCTATCGAAACATCCTCCACGAAATCACCGATTCCCGCAAAAATCTGCTACGGTACATTGAAAATGTTTCACAGACTCGATTCTGCAAACAACAAGATCCACGGATCGTCAAAAATCGCTCGACTCCGCGTGTTTTTTCGCGAAGCGATCCCCGGGATACTTCCCCGTGTCGTCGGAATCAGTTAAGCCGTCGATAACGGATCGCGTCGCGAAATTATCGTTGCACCGGCTCATGCAACATGGTTTGCACTCTTTTTTTCCGGTGAAAAGCCCCGGAGTGGCGAGATAACACTACCGGGAACCGGTATCGTCGCTTTCAGGCTGGTTATCGCGCGTTATTATTCGTCTGGTCGATCGTCGACGTCGACGACGACAACGATGGCCGTTCTCGGCTGCCATAAGGGACTAGCCGGTGAAAATTATGCGCCTCCCGGTGGCTCTGACACAAGATGGATCGCGGTTTCGTCGCGGAAAAACAGTCGGAGCCCGGGTTCATCGGCCTTCTCGCAGCCGAGGCTGTTTGCACGCCGCTTATTTAACGCTGATTAGCGCTCGACGGGATCGCGAAATTCTTTATCGGTCGTGGGGGACTTCGTTCCTCTTTTTTTCCCCTCGTCCTATGTCCGTCTCTGTTTCGCGAACAGAGGACTCGTAACAGCGATAAACGCGAACCACGAGCAAGGACAGCCTCGAAACCGGCGACTGCAAATATTTTTGCAACGAAACACTGTGTGTTGTGAATCACATTAGAGTTCCTCAACATCTGGACCGCCTTCGCGATTTTGGCTCCCGCGGACAGGTTTTTGTGGAGGAAATTATTAGCTCGTTGACTGAGTGTGAATTGTCAAAGTCTCACAGGACCGAAATAATAATTGCGCTATTTATTTTGCGGTCACAGCGATTAGTAAGCTGCGGATGTTTATGCAAAATAAAATGTTAATGCATAATTTACGAGGAAGGATAGCTTCCTTCTGCCAACAATAGTAATTATTTGAAAAATGTTGAACCCGCTCGTTTTTACCATAAATCCATTTTCAGTCCACTGATATGCTAACCTGGTTAAGCAACAGTGTCACACTGTGTGACTGACGTGGTAGTCATTGTGTTAACGTTCTGACGAATTATTTGAAAATAGATCCGATAGAGATCCGCAAGCCTTGGAACGCCTGTCATTGAGAATAGCTTTGTTTTCTTATGACGCGGAGATCAAAAAGATTGCGGAACAATTGTAGAAATTATTTTCGATCGCGCAATACCCGCTTTCTTGTAATCGCGCGATAAGCCGCGATTTGTAATTGCCTCGATAGCCCCCTCGCGTCATTGGGCGATTCACAATTAATGAGCTACGATGCTCGGTCGATGACTCAGCTGTACAGTCATTGAAAACTGCCGCGGCGAAATAGAATCGACTCGCTCTGTTAAATAGACGTAGAAACTTTGTTAAACGTTTTTGCAAATTCTTCCAGTTCGGAAACGTCGTAGTAAAAGTTAGAGAATCGTACACTTTATGAATATCCATATGTAAAAAATCGTCTCCGAATTACCAGCGACATTATTTATACTTTTACAGTATCAGTGTGCATAGGTGTAAGTCTTGTTCACGAATTTTTTCAAATTTTTAGATGAGGTGCGTCGTGGTGAAAAAATAAAAACCTGTTTAATGCTTTCAATCGGTCCACAGTTTTAGATTGCACCTAGTAATTATTCTTATAAGTTATCATAGTTTCGTCATAGGTAGCATAGGTCGTCCCAAGGTAGCATAATTCACTCGGCTCTCGGAGACGGTGCTGCCGGGCGCATATCGGATTTAATTGCCGTCGCGTGGGACCCGGCGATCGGATCGTTTGAATCGCGTCCTCCTGGCCGAAGGAGTCGCAGGAATTCCAACAGCATCAATTTTTTCGTGGCGGGTCCGAGGCGACGGAAAAGATTGGCCGTGTCTGGCCGCGTCCGGCTGAGATTTACCACGAACCGGGGCCCCGTCCTTCCCGGCGAGCTTTGAACCGGGCCCCTGTAACCTCTCGCGGTCGTTCGACTCTTCTCGCGCCTTTCGGATGGCTCACCTTATCCCTGTCTCCCCCCGAACACGTACATCCACTCAATTATCGTCAAATCCTTCGTCGACGGTCCAAAAGTTTTTCCGAAACTGCCTGACTCTTGGTTATATTAAAGAAGCACCATTTTGGAAGTCCATGCTGTTCCTAAATAGTTGTAAAATTTCCCAAAAATTGCGGACAATCCCAAAGCTCGAATAATTGGCAAACCGATTAAAATATCTGTATAATTTCATAAGAATTATCAGATTAATTGTTATTGCTGTTGAATGATCCATTAAAACATCCTTAGCCGTGAACTGTAATGAGTTAAGGGTTAAAAGAAATTATAAACGACAGAGAAGTTCTAAACACAGCAACGGTAAAATAACTCGCAGCGCGAGGGGTGAGAGAGACTCACCCTCGGAGAGGATCAGTCTGAGTACCTAAACCCAAGTCCAAAAATACAAAAGCCGATAAAGCATTGCATTCCCCCAACATTTCTCACGGCGTCTCGGTTTCCATGTCGTTCCTCTGCAAGGTTAGGCGAGAAGGGGGTGGAAGCGGGAGGGGTAGCGGCTTGATATTTATAAATATGTGTTGTCGCGTTGGTTCGGGAGCAAGCAAGACGAGAGTGCCGGAGGTGCGATGGCGTCGTTTCGGCCAACGACTAGACGTTACGAGTAGGTTGGAACACGCCGAGGTATGCGCGATAGGTTAATAGGAAGGACCTGAGGAGAGATCTAACGAGAGATCTAATAAGAGCATGAAATTAGGAAGAAAAATTGAGAGGGGAATTAGTTAAGATATTTGTAGAATCCTCTTCCCAAGAAGAGGGAAGACGGAGGGGAAATGGGAGTCAAGAAAGATCACCGAATGAGATCGAGGAGTTAGGAGAGGAAAGTGGGAGTGAAGAATATGGATAATACGGACTTGCAACGTCAGGATGAAAAGGAGGCGAGAGAGCTCGCAGCTCGAGGCCCCGTCGCTCTCTGCGACTTATTCCAGGCTCCACGAATACAAGGTCAGCCGGCCACCGCTCCAGTGCAGTGGTACTAACCTCGCATGCTGCTGTGGCTGCTGCTTTGGCTGCTGTTCCTATAGCTGTAGCTGTTCGCCGCTGCCAATGTGCTCCCTTCTTCCTCGTCCCCCTCGCTTCGTCAACAGAAACGGCATTCTACTCTCCTCCGCTTCTCCTCTCCCGCCTGTTCTCTCTTTCTCGCTGTCAGACATCGGCCTTTTTACTTGCCACGCCGCGCACCAATCTTTTTTATTGCCCTTCCTGTTTATCGTTCTTGCGGCACCGACACTCGCGACCGCCCTGTTACGCGATTATGCAACTCCACGCTGCTCTAGCATGATGGCCGACCGATCCAGGATGCGATACACTTCTGCGGGGACCGTGAACGGTCGCCTTGGGCCCCGATTTTTCGCGAACTAATTTAAAATGTACATTTGCTAATTCTTTAACATTTCACTGCCGCAGCACGCCATCTATGCTTAACATTCTACATTTAATAGTTAGACTTGCCATCGTCAAGGGACAAAAGCTAAAAGAAATTTTGACGTACGTATTCGATACATTATTTTCAAAATCTCGGTGTGATTCAATGCCATAAAGCAACGAGTTAAACAGCTTGCTATCCGAGGAAGGAAGGGCCTAACTACCAAGGGAACGCGAAGGTAGCGGCGGCAGCGTGGACAGGGGTCGCATCGAGTCTGATATAAGAGGCAGTCGGTGCTAGTTGCATAATCGCATTCTCTTCGGTCGGGTTCGACCGGCACGTAGGTGGGTTGCAAGTGCGCGAGCACGGGTACAGAACCGACGATCTCGGAGATAACACGACCGAGAAAGAAGAAGAAGAGGAGGAAGATGAAGAAGCCCAATGTCTCGACGAGAAAACAAGACCGGGTAGAGAGCCCGCCTGCTGCCGCTGCTGCGTTGTTGCAACGAAGAGGATCTTCCGGTGGGGGGCAAGACGAGCGAAGGGGTTCGGGTTTAGTAGCATTGGATCGGTGACCGGATGGCCTTGTGAATATGCGCCACGGGCGAAACACGGCCCGATGCAACCGCTCGCCCGATATTTCTGGACCCGATCAACGAGAGAGAACACCGCAGACTAGCTGTTTAGGCTCCGAGAACTCCTCTCTCGCGGATCTGCTGGCCCTGTCTTGCGAAAAAAACCCGGTGAAAGGGATTCTGCGTTCGGTCTCCTCCGTTTATTCTTGTCAAACCTCCTGCTCATTTGTTGCAACCTTCTTGTCTAACCACAAATCTGTGGTTGTATGAGAGAACGCCGCACGTCACAATCTCAAAAATTTGAATTTATGCATTAACTGAGCTTTAGACTATAGGATCCACGTATTTGCCAGAAAATAAGTCGTGAAAACAAATTCGAATGGCTCAAAACGATAGTGAAATTTTACGACACTTTCGACGAAAAAATTAATTTTCAAAAACGACCATTCAGAATCTCCAGGCTAGATTAATTTGGGGGATCGTTAGATCAGCAACTGGAACTCCAGCGCAGCCGCGTTATCAGAGCGTTATCGCGAATGTGGCAATCGGCCTTGTCCGTTCAAAAATAAAGCACGTTTCCTATTCACGGGTTAAATATAGTTCCTAGAGCTTATCGGACTAAATATCAAGGTGGCTAGGTAAAAAAAAAACAACGTCTTACGCAACATCGTTCAAACGCTAGGTAGGTTAGTTTCACTCTAACCGACGTCTGATCACGAACGTCCTTTTCTACTTCTCGCGAAAATTTCTGCGTGCGAGATTCCTGGAAGCTTGGACGAAGGCCACGGAATCGGACGATAAAGTAATCGTCGCCTAATCGCGTTACGCTTGCCAGAAAAAAATCGTCGGGGACGTTGTTTAGACCCGCGAGTCGAAATCGAACGATACGGGTGGAAACGATGTCAAGGTCGCGTGTCTCTCACGATTTCAAAGTCACCCGGATGAATTCGATGGCCTATAATCCTGTGATCTTTAAATGATCTTGCGAAATACTGATTACGCGTTGTAACCTTGTGATTTGTCTATTTTATGTTTCTGATAATTCTCAAGAGAGGAAGACTAATCTCTTGATTATTATTATTTATAAACTTGCGAATTCGAGCTGGCAATCTACGGTCGTTTTTTATCCGCACACCGTTCAAAGGAGAGCGGATCTAGCCTTGATCTTGAGCGTGATTTATACTGTCTCGGCTGGACAGCTCGCCAAAAAGAAAATGCAGATTACCAGGAGATCCTATTCGACAGAAAAAACGTTCCAGACGACGACGGTCCGACGGGAAAGTTGATCTTATATTTTAATTTCTGTGTTAACGGGCCGTGTTAACTGACCAGCAGAATCCGTGGATGACGTAAAGCCGCCGGAACTATAATAGCCAATGCGAATTAATGAACGATTTCATGTGCAAAAATCCCGATGAGAATCTTTTTGTTCCTGGAACGGCGATAGTGTCGTAACGTGCAAACTAGTTTCGCGAGAATCGCAGAAATGAATGTTAAAAGTATTTTTAATCGAAGGTTGGCCAGATGAAATCAGTCAGGGAGACTGGCGAGTTCAAAATAGGTGTATGTGTTTCTTGATTTTTTGAAACTACAAATTGGTACAAAACGTTGCACCATACAATGTTCATTTCCAATTCGCATTATTAAAACATTCATTCGGAGACGGTATCACAAAATCCATTTCCCAAATTGTTAAAAAATTTTCTAAAACTTACAGACAATTTCAGAGCTCGAATCAATGGCACACCGATTGAAATATCTCTGTAATTCGATCAAAATTGCGATTCTTTTCGCAAGTGTCTGACTGCAATAGCGTTTCGCGTGCGATTCTCGGATCTCGGACAGCCTGTGGCCTCGCGGAACGCATTCGCCGAGGCTATCTCTGCGATGCAAGTGCGCCGACACTCGTTCGTTGCTTTATTTGCAGTTTGATAAACGGTATCTGTCGTGCCGCTAATTTCGGAGCCGGTCTCGCGATACGAATCTCCTGCCGCGGAAAAATATACGTCTCGTCTGGGCCCCGGGAATCTTCCTCAAATATCGTTCGGTATCGCCGCGACACGGGATTAATTCGGATGCAATTAATCAGCCGGCGGCTATCTGGCCCTGGACGGAGGTCCGGCTTTATTTTTCCTGCCGGCTCTCCGTGTTACGTAACCCGGTCGACATTCATCGTCGTCGTCGGATCCATCGTTGATGGCCGATTAGCTCCGAAATCCGTCCGAAAAATACCCACTCTATCTATTTCCTAATTATCCCCGAATTACTTATCTGTTATTTAAATGCTACTAATCGATCTTCCAGTGTTGCGCCAATCTCTGATTTCAGAATTCACACTTGTGCTTATAATAGCGATTTCTCTCAGTTATTATTTATATATACATTTGTAACGTTGAAGAAATTAAATCATATTTTTTCATGCAGATTACTTATCTTTGGACAGCGTTTTTTAGTTGTTAGGTCATTAGAGGTAATCTTGTATGGATTCTGACTTGGGATTTCAGGCTAAGAAGTTGGAAGTTGGACTTTAGACCTAAAATGAGAGACTCCTGGGCTACCAGTGACTGCTGGTCAGCCTAGGCCAAGGGCCCCCAGGCTAAAATCGCGAACCTAAAACACACCTCCCCCAAAAAACAACTTGATCATTCATCGTAGAGCAGCCTGTCGAGCAAAAGCGATCGAAGCGATTCGGCGGAGCGTTGGGTCACACGCTCGAAAACCGGGGCAAAGCGTGCGGCTGAAAGAGGAGATCCTTGGAGCGTGAATCCGCGGATGTGCAGTAGGCTGGTTACAGGCCAGCCAGGTAGGGTGAGCACGTCCCTATGACACAAGAACCTAGCCGCGCAACTAGTTGCATAATCGGCTGCATTCCCGGTACGCCGGTGCTCTCTCTCTCTCTCTCTCTCTCTCTATCTTCCCCGCGTCTCTTTCTCTTTCTCTGTATAGGGTTCGCAAATGCTGTGCCTCCACCTCTCCTCTTTTCTCTCGTCAGTCGTCGTTTGTCGAGGTTTGTGCGGAGGCGTGAGGGACGAAGTGGCGAAGAGACGAAGGAAGGGAGGAAGAAACAAGAGGGGCGGAGAGGCACGAAAAGGGAGGAAGAAGGGAGACGGAGCAACGTCACGTAGGCGGTTAGGGCGCAGTTCGCACACGCGAACACGAACTCGGATCGAGAAGAGAGGGAGGATAGAGGACACAGGATAGAGGGGTGATGGCGGCGGAGAAAACCAGCCGGAGGTGGGGACCTAGAAGGTTGAGGTTATAATACCATTGGAGTAGTGGCCGCATGACCTTGCGTACGCGTCTAGGTCGATGAGCCACGGTCGTTAAGGCGTCGCCGGGCCGATTCTTTCGAGCCGATGCAACTCGCGGTGCAGCGAACCTCCACAATCGATTTCTTCGATACCAATTAGATGATCTCCAGTCCTGTACGACTAGAGAGGCTAACTGACCATTTCTACCATTCCTGAACCATGTGCGCCAAAAGATTATGACATGTTTCCATTGAAAATTGGCACCAAAAAGCGTAGTGACCATTTCTATCATTCCTGGACCACATGCGCCAATGGACTGAAACATTTTTCCATTGAAAATGGGTACCTACAGCCCAAGAAAGACTACTTGACCGTCTCCATCAGTTAGGAACAAAGCCCGACAAAAATCCATGACCCTACCGTCTAGAAAGATCGATGAAGCAGTGCAAAGATCAAAGGCGACACATCGCGAAGGCGACGAGCTCGCTGAAGGGGGCTAAACGCCACGAAGGCGACAGCCGATAATCCACGCTCGCGTGAAATCAGGTGATTCACAGGCTAGTTACGTGTCCAGCTGTCTGTCGTCGTGGTTTCCCATGGCGGAGGGAACGCGAGTGACACGAAAGCCTAGAAACTGGTTACATCATTGCGGTATTCCTGACTAGTGGACAGAGATTCACGTGTGCGGAGCTGTTAAACAGACACTCGGCGAGCATGCGTGAACGTTCCGGCCTGATAACGAGGGCTCCCTTCGGCACCGAGTACGACTATCGAATCCATAAACTTAGTCTTGAAGACCTTTGACCTTGGTCTCGCGGCGGGGAGAGTAGTTTGTCCTTGCACTTCGGCGAAAACGGTGCGCAGCGAAACCTGTCGTCGTTAATTGCCACCTGACAAAGATAAGTGGCTTGTGGTTCTCTCCTGAAAACGATCAATTGTTTACGTCGAGCTGCGAGTAAGGTAGAGCGATTCACACCTTCGAAGTTGTTGATATTTTTCGTAAAAAACATTGAATCTACAAAAGATTATAAATTGGGACGCTCTACGTTCGGTTCGGTAAAAACCGAACAGGGACAATTCTCAAAAATGTGCCAATGGGGGAGCAGGCTTTTTCAAGGACTTGCACTCAGTCCAGAGTCCCAGACCCTAAAGCAGGATCCAAGGTCAATTTCTCAGTCGACTTCCTCCTCCTCGCAACGTCTCATTATCGTCGGCATTACGACTGGCTGGTCCGCGCAAGAGGGTTGCTCGAAAACAACCGTTGACTCTTACGCAACCAGGAGCGAGTATGCTCGCAATGGCGGTGGGATGAGCGTGTGGTATCTGCCCTCTCCCACTCTCTTTTACCCTTCCCTACTCTCTCCAGCCCACCCCTACTCTCTCTTACGCTCTGTTGCGGTCTATCGCGCTCGTTCGCGATTCCAGGAATGCTCTTTGTGCCGCGCGTTTTCCCCTGTCCTCGCCGGGTTAAACAGCCGAGTCCGACGACCTTGATAGCGAGAGTGGTCGTCGTCGTGGTTGTCCTCGTCATCGGTGTCCCATCGAGAGACCCACGTCGAAGATCCCTGGCCAGGTATCCCCAGTAACCCTGAGAGAGAATCGCATCCACCTACGCGGCTCTTTGTCTCTGGGAAAATTGGACCCCGGCTCGCTCCATCTTCCAGCATCACCGGCCTGGAGGGGCGTTCAGGATCGATGCGATCTTGAAGCGGTAGCCTAACGCGATAGGGCCATGTAAATGCTCCCTCCCGAGGGAGGAATGCGCTCGTAAAACGGCACGGACCGTGATATCTTTGACTCCGGCGAGCTTTGGTTATTCGCAGAACCGGTCGCTTTCGGAGAACCTTCGTGCTCAAGCTCAGGTTGATGGAGGATCAACCCTGTGCGTGATGGAGACTTTTCGGGGAGGATCTTTGGGAAGGATATTGCCGTCGCAAACTGGCTGCCGATACATTGATGGTTCACTGTTTCGAATATTTTTGTTGAGGAGGTTTCGGGTAGATTTTTATTTATTTGTCTTTAAGGGATGATATGTCTTATTTCCTATATTATCGTCCTATATCATAGAAGCCACCCTCACGAGATGCTATTTCCTTTCTGATTAGAATCTAGGTTCAATTTCCTCACGTGTGTACAGTTGGATCTCTACAATAATCTTTCTTCCTGCGAACCCAACCATTTACCACCACTCCTTTCAGAAGCGTGATAACTGGAAGTACAATATATTCCGAACCAAGAACGAAAATAGCATACACTGTTGAAATGTGAAAATTCTGAAGAAAAGCTTGAATTCAATACTCGTTTTATTAAAAATGTTTAACATCTTCAAACCCTCCTCTGACAAAACCACTGCAAACCAGACCCTCGAACCAAAAACCTCAATCCACCACTCTCGAAAGCATCCACCACTCTCGCCAACCCTCTGAACAATCTACCAGCCCAAAAACCACCCCCTCCAGTATTCGATTTTCAAGGGTTGATCGGTGAGAGACCTCTCTCCCGCGTACTGCCCCCGAAATGAAACCGAGGCCGAAGGCCGGCAACGAAAGCAGACGGTGGCGTTGACTACTGGTGCAGCGATCGAGCATGGTCGGGAGGTGGGGTGTGCATCGTTGGTGTGGGTAACACGCGGAGGGGGGCGGTGATCGGGGGCGCGAGGGGGGTTGGGCGGCGGACGCCCTTGAGCGACGGGCAATGCACCGTGCGAGGTTCAAGGCAGAGCGGCGGTTGCCGTCGCGCCGCCGCCACCTCCCTCCAGCGTTCTCTCCCCACCCCCTACAACGTCTACGTCCCCGCCCCCCTGCCCCACCAGCCCCCGCTTTTGCACGTTACACTCTATCCTCGAACCTCACCCCACTTCTCGCGTCACCTTCCTGCTCGCCTGCATCGGTCGTGCTAGCTAGGCTGCTCTTTCTGCTCTCCATGTCGCTTTCTCTCTCTCTCTCTCCCTCTTTGTTCCTCATTTCTCGCTTTCACTCCAGGTGCAGGCGCTAGTTCCTTCTTTGTCTACTCGCTCGTTTTCTTCCCCCTTTTTTCCGCCCTCGCGCGCTTCTCACCTCGCTACCTTGGATCTTGACCCATTTTTCCAGGGAACTAGGGGACTACGCTACGACGAGTCTTGCGGAGGGGGTGGGTAGCTGTGACAACGTGTGGGGGTGTGTTAGCTCTGATAGTGGCTTATGCAATCTTCTAGGAGCTGGGCTCACACCTTCCGTTTCAGATCGGGGGTAGGTTAGAGTTTGTAAGTGTTGAAGGTTGTAAGAGTTGGGTTAAGAGTACTAAGGTAGATTTTAATGAATTGATTCTAGTAGAAATTAGGAGATGCCTTACTCCTTGTTCTATGACTGATGGTACCTTATGCAATTCCTTAAGAACAGCTTTTCTATCCCCAAGTAAGAAATCTGCTGAACCAAAATTGACTGTAATTTTAAACCATAAATTTTCAGTTTTGCAGAGGCCCTATCCAGTAGCGTATAAATAGCGGGCAACGATTAAACCGCATCATCGTGGCGTGTAGGTAATCCAGCGAAAACTCGCACGTGCGTAACCTTATCCCTCCCATACTTCAGCTCTCTGTTTTACGTTTGCTCGCGAGCGATGCCCTCGGCAGAAAAAAGCACGCGTAGCCGCGCGTATGCACCGGCGAAGGTTACGCGCCGAGTCCTTTCTTTTGTGGAGCAACGCGCAGGAAACGCGCGCTCGGATTTGTTTATTTCACGGTGTACGCCGTCGTGTTTACATTTGCGCAAGACTCTAATCGGTTTGTGCACTCCGGTTGCTCGCCGATAACGTTCGGAAACTGTGTTCCCTGGGATTTGTTTGGCAGGCTTGCCGCTGATACTGATTCTATTATCTTTGCTCCGGGGACAGTAGAAAGCTAGATTTCAGTAAACCTTGGTTTAGATCGCATTAGAACCTGATGACAAGCGGGTCAATTTAATCATGATCCTTCTACAAGATAAAGGGGTCAATACGTTCGCTACCAATAGTTGCTTTCGCATGTTTATAATATTTTATAAAGTATTGTAAAGAATATTATTCGACCTAGGCGGACTGAACTTGGACCCGGATACGAACCTAGGATCGAACTGATCGATTCTATGATCAAATTTCACTACTCAGAAGGGGTCAGGGGTTCAGAGTCCTCTTTCTGGGGCTCCTCTTTGACACTATTGCGTGTCCAAGATAATAGGGGGGCCACGTCGTCGTAGGAACGTAATTCCACGACGCAGGCGGTATTTTTCCGTGGAGATTAGGTGAAAGCTGCCTCGTTCGCCGACATGATGACGCGGGCATATTCCAAAATCGGGATTCTGTCACGTTGCGGCAATGTGACCGGGAACGAGGTTCTTCACCGGGTCACCGACTTCTGTTTCCACCATGGTGCCCCGAAATAGAATGATTATTTGTCCCCCTTCCCCTTCCCCGCCCGTCGATCTCGCTCTTTGTACTCCGGGACCAGATCGTACCGTCAAAATGAACCGCTGCAAGGCCCTCGGACAGTTTTGATCTTGTTTATACCGTCGAGGTGTCATTTCGTTCACTACGTTCATTCACTATCTACGAAATTGACGACAGATTTAGCCTGCCATTCCAGCATGCAGTCATCGCAGATTTCCAGACAGTGCTGGTCCAAGGTCAATAATGGAATCATTGACTTGTGTATAAATATATATTATTAAGATTGAGTGAAATATAAATTTATACTCTTCAAATATTTTTAGTATATATTGTAATATAGGTTAAAAATAATATATTATTAAATTCTACTAATGTTTTCACTGTTTTAAATGACACCCACTCATCTTTTCTGGAACGTATACAAACTGCTGCATAATTAGTAGGTAACACAGATTATTGTCAACTTTTCAACATTCTTCAAGCCAACATTACGATCCCCATTAGACCTAAGATAACGATCTGAATTGGCTAATAGAAAATTTAAATAGAAAGTTGGTGGCTCCTAACAAGTCCCACCAGCGTCTGAATACGGAATATTTGAGGAACATTATTTGCTGTGGAACGGTCGTATTTGTTCTTGTAATTACGTAGCATTAATTCTCTTCGCATGTTCCAAATAGGCGTGGCGCGCAATAAACAAACAATGAGCCGCCGATGTCGTCGGTTTGATGGATGTCTAGATGTTACCATTCGTTTGTAAATCTATTGAGTCATTGTTGTTGATCGTTAACGAACACTCGGTTATCTCGCGTCGTCTGCGATTTGTTTATCGCGCGATAAACGGTCTTCTTAATACGCAACCGCGACGAGGAAAATCGGATGACGGTGCTCGGCCATCGTGTAAACGAAAAACCTTGTGCCGTTACATTAATAACCATGACTAGTCTTTTCGGGCAATATAATAAAAAAAGAATTATTTATGCCTTTCTTCTCCTAACAATTTTAATAATTTGAAGATACATTGATGTTCTCAAATTCTGTTTAACATATCACTATTCTAAATTGACCCGTAATCATCTGTTATTATCTACTCTGTATCAGTAGAAGACGAACTCCGATTCTGCAATTCGAATAAGCGATTCCCAGTCGCTACGAGCTGCTAGAGTTTCACTTTCGAGTGCATCAGCTCGAGGAATCCTGCGCCGGCGATGCAAGAGGGGCTAGCAGTCGCTATTGGCTCTTAGAATTTCACTTTCGAGTGCAGTCGCGGCTTGCAGACGTAGAATCGAGCTGACACGAGAGGCCAGGGGAATATTCGCGGCGACGGCGCGGTTAGGCGAAGGTCGAAATCGTAATCCCGGCCCGGGCCGGTTTCAAGTTCACGGCTCCGGAGCGAAGAAGACGCGAGGGAGTGGCTCTCCGAGAGAAACAGAGACAAAGAGAGACTAAGAGAGAACGAGCGAAAGAGAAAGAATGGGAGAGAGGGCAGGCAACCGGAGAATTCGTCATCGAAATTTCTGGAAGAGCCAAAGCGAGAGAGTGCAGTCATAGGTCCCTCTCCTCTCGCGAAGCTGGCGAAGAGAGAGCACGTTGGCCCGGCTCGTCCGGTCTATGACTCAGGAATGACCCTCGTTGAACCGAGCTGAAGCTGAAGCCGAGCCGAGCCGAGCCAACCGAAATGCACCATGCGAAAGCGAAATTCGCAACGCGCCGCGTTTTTAGCCACGCCGGACCCGAAAATATCAAGCGTTGTCGGCTCATGCGAAGGTCGATCGCGCGCTGAACCCGCGCGAGACGGCTACCATCCGCGAAAAAGAGAACATCGGGTCCTGGGATCGATTTATTTTTGTCCTGCGTCCTTTCTATTCTATCTCTTCATCCTATATACTCCATTTCATTATTAACCGATTTTTTGCAAGTTCGCTGCAGATTCAACCCTTTGCATTCGGAGCCATTTTCAGTCTGAAAATAAATTTTCTTTCAACCTAGAATATTTCCATTTTGTATACAATTTGTATTTACAAAAATTAATCGTTTCAAATTGTCTCTCTGAACATGTAAAAAAATTAACTCCGTCTCGGCGACTTAATCAGTTTTAAAAAAGATTTACTGATTCCAGTTTTCCAGGGGGTGGCTTTTATCTCCGTCAACCATAACCGATTAAAAATGAAAGTCTCTGTTAAAATATGGAACATTATCCATCTCTGTCACCGCGATTTTCTGTTTAATCATTTCCGGGAAAGAGATGCCAGTTACTCGAGGGGCGGTTTCACCCCGGCTAGAAATAAATATTTTAAAACTCCGTTGAGTATTCCGCTGAACATAAAGTATTTGACCCAGTCAGTTGAACTGTATTTTTAATAATTTCTGGGAGAACATACCAGGGGTACCAGTTTTTATTTACTTTTATCCCAACTCGAAATAAATGCTCGCAGATCCATATTTAAATGGACTGAACAGTTTCCGAAACGGGTTTCGGGGATGCCATTTTTTTCAGACGGTGGTCCCACAGCTACATTTTAACCTCAGTTCTGTTAGATACCAACATTTTTCCTCCTCCGCATTTTGTTTCACGCTCCACGAGCCTGAAAGGTTTTATGAAGATTTGTTAGTGTTTGCCGTTCGTTATTAGCAATAAAGCAGATGGTACAAACCGCTCTCGACCGATGTTATCCTTCGCTCTCTCTCTCCCCACGCCTCTGCCCCGCCCCCTACCCCGAAATCTCGAATTTCAATCGAAAGTCCATTGCCCCCGCTAAACTTAACTCTTTGCCAGCGCGGCTGCATCGCTTCCGGTCGTTCAGACATTTTTCCCGAAATTTCATGCAACCAGCGCTGTCGCCGGCCTTCAGAGCCCGTGGATGTAAGGCAGGAGGTAATGAATCATGTGTTTTCTGCCTGGAGATCATTTCAGACTGCCCACACGTTGTCCTGAAATATTTTATACAAACCAAACACTTCCTTCAGACAGTACACAGAAGAAGAGAATTTTATTTCGTTCTAACTCGTTATAGACGTTTTTGAAATAGAGAAGAATGACTAGACGATTGTCGAGTCCCAAGCACGAGACCGGTACCCCGAAGTGAGATCAACGATCAGGAATTTCGACGAGCAACGATAATGTGAACGGAGGCTCGATCCCCGATCATTGTTTCTGTATGTAAACGCACCGCGCGCAATATTTCGACCCGCGCCACGCGTTTCGCAACCCCGAAAGAAAAGGTTAGCTAAATGTCTGCGGAGAGAGAGATCACTGCAACGGATTAGATTGTCTTGCACAACTGTCTATCGTGTAATAAACGAATTTTTTCGCGGTCGTTACGCGAGCTACGTTCCGCGTCAGCCTCTGACAGCCAAAGATACGAGCGGCCGTGTGTCGTAACGTATCCGCGGTAATACCGGATCTCGCCGCGGAATTAAGGCCTCCGCACACTGGGATGAAGACATTGGACGCGTTGAATGGGCGGCGATTGAAACCCCGTTCTAGTCCATTAGTATCGGATCACAGCGTGAACGACGCAATCCACCGTGCCGTGGCTGATACGGATGGAAAGCGCACGGCTATAAAAATTGCCCGAGTGCAAGTTTTCTTGGTATTCGATGGTCTTACAGTCTGGCGAGAATTTTTCCCGATTTTTTAGTATAGTATAGTTTAGTCACGCCCACGTGCGCCATTTAGATCCGCCCACTGGTGGTCCTTAGCGCCGCCCATTATTTCTCCGTAGTTACAGGCCTTTTAATATATTTGATTTTCATTTGTTTGATTTTTTTCTATCTCTTTAAACCCCACGAGGCGTTGTTTACATTCTCCCACCAATTCTAGCTCCACCTATAATTACAAGCCCCGCCCATTAATGATCTTAGCCCCTCCCACAAGGGTCAAATTCGTCCAACACTCCCTGAAAACGATTCCAAATCGCTCAATCATCAATCAACATTCGCTCACATCGGAATCGAACATTTCGCAAAGCTCTTCGGCAATTTCTCAGGGTTCGTGTTCAATGATCGCGTTCGCAAGGCCGACTCTATTCAATCGTCGATCCGGGCGCCGATAAATCCCGTGGAATAGAGAGATCTTTCTCTGTTGAGAGACGCGGTTCTAGCTGGTGGCAGGAGGAGGAGCTATCGGAGAAGAGCAAAGGGGACGGTGTGCGTGGGCCTTTAAGCCCGTTAAGAGGCCGAACGCGCGGGAAGGTGTATCCCGTATCCGAGAGCGCAGAGGGAAGCCGTTAATTCTTGTGCTTTGACATTAGCGACGTGGTTGCTTGCCTCGCCGCTGTACTTTATTTCGCAGTCGGTAAATCGTAAAACGTTAAGGCGACCGGCCCGGTCGAAGACATCGTTCCGCGGCTACCACCGCCTATGTATCACGCTATACTATACTACGCTCTCGGCCCTCGGCCGACGGGACGCCCGCCGATTGCTTCTGTGGGCATAGAATTAATGGCTTTATTCGCCGCACTGGCCGCGATCATCGCCCGTGACGCGAAAACAACGTTCGCCAATTTTCATATAACACTCGCAAAATTTCCCCAGCCGTAACAGACATCCTAAAGTCACAATTCTTATGGGGGTGTTCTGCTTTTCGAATCCGTCGTTCTATTTTTAGGAATTCTTTTCATATGTTCTTCACATGTTATTTTTGTCAAGTGAAGATAACCAACATTACAGGGGTTGTGTATTTTTTTATACAACAGAAAAATCGCTTCGACTAATTTTTCCCGTCCAAATGACTGAAATTATAAACATGTTTTAGATGCAATCTTATAGACCAGCTGCATTTATTACTCGGTGGGCTTAGTGTTAAGCACCTCCGACGAGAGATTTCAGAGATTTTTGGACAATCGACCTCAAAGTCCAAGTGTCGCCACTGTCGTCAGCTTCCAATTTTAATTTGAATGTTCACCGATTATCAGGTAGGAAGTAAGTTAATCTTGGCGGATAAAGTCCAGGCTCTAAACTTATCAAGTCGGGCTTACCCTCGGTCTTTGGCCTTGTACACTGCTAAACTATGAATGCGTAAATTTCCTAGGTAGTTTTCCTTGTTAGTGCCGCGGCTATTAGTGTCAAGTGAAAAACTCCGTTCGAGCCTGATCATACGTCTCTTATTATTCCCGCGAAGCACTGTAATCGATCCCTGAAATCATCGTCGCGTGTCCCAGCGTCACGCGATGATCCCGGCGTCAATGACAAGCAAAGAAAACGATTACGCATTCCTGTTTGCAGAAGGAAGACGGTCGCGCGCCTCTTTTCCGCGCATAATCACGGTCCCATTTATCTCCCACCCTTTTTTCCCGCCGTGTCTTCGGCGGCTTTTCCTGCGCGCATTTCCATCGGGTGACCCGCGGTAAATCGTCGCTCACGCCGGAAGTCGTTTGTTCTTTATTAAACCCGGCGAGCAATAAATTCGTTAACGTCGCCGTCGACGTATTTAACGTTCGCCAGCGACTTTTCTGTGGAAACACGACGAACGGGAAAGAAGCCACGGGAACAATCGGTGAAATGCTTTTTACCACGCTTATATTAAAATGCACTAAAAAGGAGAACATGACTTTTTTCCTGGGTCTCCATAAAATACCGAATCCAGTTAAATGATTAATGATGCTTTTCCCAAAAATTTTAAGCAATTAGTTCAAAATTTCTTCTGTTATAAAATAGTCGGAATAAATAGAAAAATTTAATATAAATTTAAATTTATGACATGATATAATATGCATTTAAAAATTTTACTATTTGCAGTATCTAATCATAATTAAATTTTTAAATCCTTGCAAATAATTCTATGATCGGCACATAGGTAGTCACCGTGTCAGCGATTGTTTCGTAGAATTAGTATTGCTAACGAGGTTGCGAATCTCATTCGACTCGTGCAACGTTCGATTTGAACGGCATCGGTGCAAATTGTATAACAGAATTAATAATGCAAATGACGAAGCTTCCCGAGGCACGGCGATAAAATATTATTATCATAATTGCTCGCTTTCCCTCGTGGACGCGTATCCGCATTTTAAGCGCAATTAAATTAATTAGCGCGGGGAATATACTGCAACCCTCTTCACTGACTTTCCTCTTTTTCTGCCTGGCTCGTTGATAACTTTCCGGAACGTTGTGGTTGCATTCTCGGTATTCTGTTTTCGCGGTGTTACCGGTTGCAATCTTGAATCATTAGTACACTCAGGGTCTTTAAAAATGGTTTACGTTAATTGTGGGAAACAGGAGTTGAACGATAATGTGTTCATTCTTTTAATAATTGTTATATCAGGCAATGTCCTCACGACGTTTTTATTGTCTCATTCATTTGTAGAACCAGACGTAATTTTCGTAATTTAATTCAATTTGTGTAAAATTTTTAATGTTTACTTTGAACTATGTTTTATCATGTGTTTTAATCTGATGGAAAGTTCTAGACAAAATTGCAGTTTTTCTCTTTCGACCATTTTTACCATTTATTCTAATATAATTTACTTTAATTCATTTTAATTAATTTTCATTCTGATTTTAATTGTCTTGAATTCGGAGAAAACTATACTCGCGACTCTGATGTTTATTTTTTGCGATGGAGATTCATTACTGATCCTAATCTCGAATCATTGGTCGAGCATGAATGACTCCGTTGATGCGGGATTTTTCTCCTCTTACGGCGAATCCACCAGATGTTTACGCGTTAGCGTGACAGCCGACAATTACACGATTGCATTGTCTTCTCACCTATGGCTGTTTAGTCGTTACTTACGTGACAGGACTTGTTGCGTGCGCAGAGAGACCGGTAACAAAGAAAACGCAAGCGGAAACGGTGTATAATTAAATCCGAAGGTAGGACTGTCTTTTCTTTGGAAATTGAGCGTTCCTCATGTGGTTCGACGAATCCTCACAAGGATTTTTGTCTGACAGTGACGAGCTGCTTCCACTGAACCGAATCACCATCCGAAAACAATCACTTCCCTAATCTGTTCAGACAAGAGAATTCCATTTCAATTCATTCCCAAAAATAATGAAGGAAACTTTACTATTTAATTGTCCATGTTCAGAAATAAATCTCCAACCACTCCAGATTAAGAATTTAGTTCGTCAATCTTTAACATTCAAGAGATTGATAAGAAGAAATAGAATGTTAATTTTCGAAGTTAATGAGAACCTACAATGTACAATTTTTCTTGTATTGCAATTCGAAAAATATATAAATATTTTGTAGAACACATATACAGTGGGTGTAAAAAGTATTCGTTCTTACTAGGTTCCATTTTATATTTTTTGGGAACCTGCACAGTTCTTAAGAACTGATCTCGAATAATTTCTAAAAGAATTGTTGTTTTATATATTGAAAATTGATGAATGAAGTAACGTGTGGTTTAATCAGCGGTGGGAGCTGCGAATTTCCTTGAAGAAGAGATCAACTTCAACTTCATGTTTAACAGGGGGTTGCTCATGTTCATGGCTGTCCAGTGACGCAGCGAATTCGACCGGCTGCCAGCTCTCTTTGTTTCTTTTTTCTTCCGCCCCGTGTCAGCCTTCATTAATCTTCCTCAAGGAATCTAAACGTGGCCGAACGCTCGATGCAAAGAAATCTAAAAGCCGCATAAATCTTAGAACTAGCGTGACACGCTTTGTCGTCGGATCTCGCAACACTTAGCGCATCCTATTTTCTCTTGTGTTCACCACCGCGAAAACGAGAAACAGAAATTACCTGCTGGTTGTTGTGTCTTTTGTTTCCGAAGAATTCTGTTGTGATTGACAGCGAAATCCTTCTGGAAATGTTCGGAGAAAAATAGGTGGGATATCGATTACTCTTTTCTATAAAAATGGATTCAAATTTAATAAGAAAATGTGCATTATTCGCAACTGTAAATATATTTTATTTTTTCCATCTGGTATTAGCGGTACCAAATGGTACAAATATTAATAAAAGGAAGTTCCATTTTACTATAGCTGCTCAGATTAAATTTCCTAGTTTTTAAGCAACTCTAATTTTCAAGAAAATCTAAACAAAATATCAAGACAATTAAAATCATTATATTTAAAAAATCAAGATGACTTTGTATTACCTCTGCGCGTCCACCTATCAAAAAACTATTTACCCCTAAAGTCTGACAAGCATCTAAAATCAATTTTTTCGCCGTCATTGGCCACGCTAGGGGTCAATCTCTAATTTCCTCGGACACGATCATTCTCGGTGCTCTAAAATCGTTTCGGAGCTGTTTAAGGTATCGTGAAGGGTCGAGTTGGCGCTCGGCAAGGTCCGAAGGGTCCTTGTTCTCTGCGGAACAAATTATTCCCCCGATCAGAGGG
Organism: Lasioglossum malachurum; assembly: GCA_028455605.1. Taxonomy (NCBI): domain Eukaryota; kingdom Metazoa; phylum Arthropoda; class Insecta; order Hymenoptera; family Halictidae; genus Lasioglossum; species Lasioglossum malachurum. The sequence continues at coordinate 20,750,627 of CM052318.1, read as the reverse complement.
AAACGTCTCGGGGAATTGGGCGTCGGGAGGAATTCCTCGGTTCGCGAAAGATCCGGATTTAGTTTTGCCAACGCGAGTGAACGAAAGAGAAAGATCAAGAGAGAGAGAGGGAGAGAGAGAGAGAGAGACTAGAGTCAGTCGCGGAGAAGGAGGACTCGGTTCGAGGAACGACGCAGAACGGGCTCGATGCTCAGGATCGCGAGAGGGAAAGGAGAGAGGAGAGGAGAGGAGAGAGAGAGACAGAGTTCAGGCTGGTGCACCGTGGAAGCAGATGCGAGCGAGCTTTATTGGGAGCGTCTGGCTTCGCTGCAGTTTGGCCGTCCGTGACTACGAGACTCCGAAGGTCCCTGGAACGTTGACCATTCGGCTCTTAAAGGACTCTCCCGGCCGTCAAGGTCACCTATTGAGTCTGTCCACTTCTTCCCTTGTGTTCCTCTATGCGCCTCGCTCCTCCTGGCGAGAGAACGATCCGCGGCCCCGATCGCCTCGATCACCGTGTGTCGTTCGGCCAAACCAACGATTCCTTTTGGAATTCTTGGAAAACCAAAGCCCCGTCCCCCGTGTGCTATAATACATGCTCCTCCTTCACCTGATATCTTCACGCACGAGTGTCCTTTTCAGCTTGTTAGCCCCGATAGACCCGACTATGACATCGCTCACTTCTGATGTGCTCCGATCGGTAGCATTTTTACCAGTCGTTTTCATTTTTAGCGGCCGCTAGAGTAACAGTCTTTGGCTAATTTCAGTCGTTCGTGAAGCGCTATGCTAGAATCGGTAGCATTTTGACCTGGATCTTTTCGTTTTTATTAATAGTGTGCGCTGGAGAGAAGATCTTTGTACGAAAGGCTGGGTCACAATTTGGCTCAGCAAACTGTATCACCCTGTAATGCAACTTTTCACTGAACTGCATCGATGCAGTCGCAAACTCCAATTGAAAACCGTAAAACCGCATCTTCGTGACCGGCGATCAATAATGGTGCTGCAAAAAAAACCCAAAATATTTCGCGAAGTAGATTGGATCCTCCGCAAAATCATACCTTAATACTTTTTCATTCCGAATACATATCGCGAGGAATCGATTCACGCAAAAAGATCATCATCGGCAAAGTCTTCGTCTGCGTCAGAAAAGTATCCAACTGTATTTATTTTGCATCTGGTTATAATTATGAGGGAAACATGTAAATGTCCTTCCATGCCCTGCAATTAATGCAATTTTGCATAAATATCCGCAGTGAAACCACGGTTGTGGTCGGAGGCTCACTCCGTGGAACAGTTCTCGTTATGCGAACAGGGCCGGGAATAAAGGCGAACGCCAGAATTATTGGCATGGCTCGTTACAGCCCCGGCCGTGTAATCGACAAACGATACTGACGTCAGCGATCGTGCGAGCATACAATTATCTTTATTACATCTCCTTTTCGAGGACAATCGGCGTGCCGTGGCGTGCGTGGCCGGGGTCGGTCAGAGCTCGATTCCGATCGAGCCGGCCGCCGCGCCGCGCCGCGGCGCACCGCGTATTCGTGAAAAAATGTTCAAGGACGAGGCTGTGTGCAGAACTCATCGCCGGAGATGCTAACAATAAGTGCATCGTGCCCGTGACGTCCCCTGGACACGCACTCTCTGCCACCACCCCTTCGACGAAGTAATCGGTTCGACGTAACTCGGATCTCTTCTTGAAAAACGATCTTCTGAAATTGGTGAACGAGAAGAAAATGTGTGGACCCTGGTCGGGTTAATTATTACCAGACTTGCATCTTTGTGCAAAATAAACATGTTATGTTATAAAACCCAGGATGAGCAAGAAGTTCAATTGATCAACTAGAAAATTCCCCATACTAAGCGTAAAGAAGGATGTCATTAATATGTGTGACAAAAAATGTGCATGTACTATTAACACCTAATGATCCTACTTATAAACATTGCGAGGGTATATTTACGGCATTTAACGCGACCTTTGTTGCAACACGTGCAAAATTGAGTCGTTCAATAATTTGCTGCATCTTCGCAATGTGGGATAAAAAGGTAATTCTGGCGGTAAGGAGCCGTACAGAATTTTTTAATGGAAACGTGTGTAATAGCTACGATTTTCGATTATGTTCGTTTCCCTCGATCGCTCGGGGCGTGCAATTATTACTTCGCCGAGTACGATCGCGCAAGATACTCTGTTCGCCCGGATGGCATTGCAGAAAAGCTGCAGTTGGCCAGCGCGCAGTTTGCGTTGCTAATAACCGAAGGCCAAGTCAAACGCGAGTCGATGACTCCTTTCTTTCGCGGTCCCAGCTGCCTTCGGGCTGCCATGCTCTCTCTTTCTCGCCGCCGCTGCCCATACCGTTGCCGTAACATCGCGGCGCAGCGATATCCCGAACGATACCATCCGCGATTCTTTCGCGACACGACCTCGCGGATCGGAAGCGGGTTCAGGGCCGTCCGTTCGCGATCATCGGAATGGAATCGAGCTAAGCGAAATCACACGGTCGCTCCACCAAGGAAAACCGGCTCACTTTTTCACCATAGGATCGTACCTTACCTCCGAAACTTGTCGGAAGCGTTGCTATCTTCCGTCGAAATCATCGAATATTCTCTGTGTTTTATCATCTCGATCCTTCTCGATCATTGTTTTCGAAAAACGAATCAGTGATTCAATTGCTTGGAGATTTTTCGAAGTTCCATAATTGTGTCTCAGGTTTGAAGTCTCTATTTGAATCGTCGGTAGAGGATATTGGTTATTTCGAGTACGATTAAATTAGCTGACAGTGAAATAAGCTGGTTGATGTTATTCTAGTAACAATTCTGCTGATGTATCGAGACGTTTAACCCTTGGACCATAGCCATTTCGGCGACCATGCACTGTCTGACTCAAATATGAATTCTTTTTGTATCATGCTTTTTCATACAGTCCCAGTTTCCTTAAAATGAACCAATGACGTTCTGGTTTTTAATTCTTTATTGCAGACTACATATGTATGCATTTATGATAAAAACAAGTGAATCCACTGTAAAGTGAAGGAAACATTTAAAGTATATAAATTCTCAGCTGACCACAATCGTTAAAAAAAATGAGTATACCCTATATAGAAAATTATGGTGAATATACAGTACAATCGATTGAATGGACTGTAGTAGACTATGTATTTTATGCGTTTATGATCAAAATTAGCGGGTCCACTGCAAAGTAAAATAAGCATTCAAAAAACATAAAAATGTATTTATTCTCAGCTGGCCACAATTGTTAAAAATAAATAAATGTGTAAATAGCTGCCGCGTGTCTCGCAATCGAAGCATATTTTGCAGAAAAATGCGCAGTCTATTTCTGTATCCGCTTCATAAATCGGACACGAACTTTCGCAATCTAATAGGATGTCGTCTCGCAGTGTCAGTCTGATCAACACCGTCCGAATCTACTGCGCAAGTGAACGAGACACACTATCCGGCTGCTGCGCCACCAGAAAACGGCAATCGTTCTTCGGTGTCTGTTGACACCTTTGCGAAACGCGCGCACGAACCGCTGACGGCCGTTGAATTCGAAGGCGATGCGTGCAGAATAGTGCAGATGCACGTGGCGGTGCACGCGAGCGCAGCTGCGCCGCCACCGCGAGTCCTCGATGCGTATTTGATCTTGCCGCGTCAACGTCACGTGAAACGGCAGCCAATCGGCTGCACTCTTTCAACACCGGTGCATTGCCACGGCCGTTGCACGTGACACGTCCAATGACTCCTATTCACTACGCCTCTCTTTTTTCCCCCTGTGGCTTCTATTGTCGCGCGAGTTCGATTTTCCTGCAGCTGAATCGCGTTCGCCGATTCGTCTTCGATGCTGCATTACATCCACTTCTATCAATTTTGTTAATCGTATTAGATGCGCCTGTTGTTTATGGCTGAATTATGCACTGTAACAAGTGCTCGAGATTGTGCTTTGTTCACTGCATTTCTTTTTTATTTATCTCTTTGCTTGCGTAGCAGTATGCACTCCAGCTTTTGTTTCAAATTGTGCTTTGGTCACTATCTTTCAACCTTGTCTTTTCCTTTTTTATTATTCTCGTTTGTATGTCCCTTTATGTTTTATTGTGCATCAATCATCGCGTTTCCTTCTTCTTTCATTATCCTGCAAATATAATTTTCTTCCGTAACAGCGCAGTTCAGCATTGCACGAACATGCACTGGATTGTGCAGTTCTACATTGTCTCATTCAATGTCTTTCTTGTTTGACTGTTCCCTTATTTGTTTCGTTAAGAATTTCCTGTTATTCACAGAAGATTCCAGACACTTTTTCGCAAGCTTATTTTAATCAGCACCGATCTATATTTCAAGCGACGCGTATCGCGAGTCCGTAATAAGAACATTGCTGCATACATTCTGTCGACCCGTAAAACATTCGTTCCTGAAGCGAGCAGCGTCTATATCAGCAGAAATTACATCGTATTCAGGTTTATCGTCTGCCAAGCAACGTCACTAAGTGCAACGGGTTAAGGCCGGGTAATCAATACCTTGTCCGAGAACGACGCGAGGAAACCATTCCGCGAGAAAATCTGTAATCCGAAGGAAACGTTGCATTCCCCTCGACTCGGTGCACGCATGAAAGCGTAACTATAGCGATGATCTTCCAGTATTACCTATTGCACGTTGCTTCGAAATCGATGTCTGAAATTAGTGCGACTGGTCAAGTTGTGTTGCCACATGTTACTTTAACACTAAATAAAAATGATTTTATAAGAGTCGATCGTATAAATATCGTTAGTGGAGCGCGTATTATAATAGGAGCCACACAAAATCTAAATAAAATCAATCTTGTCATTTTTATAAGGGTACCAGTTACTTTTGAGGCGTAGGTTTATTGGTAAAAGCGATCTTTTGAGCAGATTGGGTTGGCTGATCCACCAAGTACCAAATTTCTATTTCCAAAGTGCTCTAAAATTAGTAATACTAAGTTCGACTAATAAGATTATTGAGATTGTAACGAAAATATTCTATAATGCATTAGATAAAATGTCGGAATTCTGTAGGCAAAATAGCTTCAAGTGCAAGGTGCTAATTCAAACAATCTCGCCAACCACCACGGTAGTTAAACAAAAGGACCAGGAAGAGATGCACAAACATTGACCAGAAAACCAGCACTTCCGAGGTCTCTGAAAAAACCGCTGCCAAGTACAATCCCTAAAACCACCATGCTCCGAACATAATCACGAATAAGAAGCCTCGGAGGATGCTCGAACTTCAATTGGGAGGGGTGAGCACATTGTAGAGGTCTCTGAAAAATATTTTTCGAGCAGGCAACCGTTCATTCTCTTCTCTCGCGAGGGGCTGAATTATCTCCCTTCCCATTGATCTAATCACCGGGCTGATCGACGACGAAGTCGAAGAAGACCAAGAAAAGTAGGAAGAAGAAGAAGAAGAAGAAGAAGCAGAAGAAGAAGAGTTCAGGTATATCGTTTCCAATTAAGAGGCTCGCGAGCCGACGGTTTCGTAACGTCCAGACAAAACCGTATGGTGAAGAGTTAGTGGCGCGGTGAACGAGGGGGTGAGTGTCTCAGGGGTGGGGTTAGCGGAAGAATGGAGGGGGTAGTGTGGAAGATGAGTGGGAGGGGAGGGAACGACGGACTAGTTAGCGCTATCAACCAGGCAGTCAGTTGGAGGGGATAGGGGTTAAGCAGCGAGGGGGTCACGGTTCTTACGGTGGGGGTCGAGGGGCAGACAAGAGGGGAAAGCGGGGAAACAGTAGTGGGGATCGAGTTAGAGTAGTGGGAGACGGGGTTGAGGGAGAGGGGGGTCGGTGCAGCCGCAGCAGGAGCGGCAGCAACGATGCAATTAGGCGAGTTATGCAGAATGACGTCACACTTGGAGCCGGGGTAACTGTGCTGAGTCAAGGACAGCCTGCCCAAGGCCCTCCCACCCTCCTCGCTCCGCCACCCTTTCGTAAGCGCCGACCCTCTCTCATTCTCTCTGTCATTCTCTCCCTCTCTCTCTCCTTCCTTCTTTCTTCCTACTGCTCCTCGAGCCGGCCATCGATTTGGGAAATAGTTTGCCGAAAGGGAAAGGGAATTTCGTAGCCTCGAGCTGGATTTATCGAATCTGCATGGTGCGCGGAGCTTTCAGCTTTCAATTACAAGTGATCCGTAGACCTTTACGCAAATTCGACATTTCATAGGTTATTTTGTAAACACCAGTGAAACGTTTGAGGGATTCAATCCTAATCGGACTTACCACAAGCAGTCATCAAACTAATTCATGTCGAACAGGCTTCGAAGAACATTGTCCCGTAACAAAAGGCAGCTGCGAGTTAACTGTCCGAAGTTTTCCTGATCGGAAAACTCGGTAGATCCTTTGTGTCGCCAAGGTCCGTAGAATTTCCGCGTTTCCGACGATCCGGCTTCAATATTAATCACTGCGGAGGTTTATCCTTCGGCTGGCCGTTTTACATTCGCGTTGCGGCCTTCCTCTTTGGCCGCCGCGGAGTATAGTATAGTGATACGGCCGGTCGTCGCGCGTTCAACCGGGACAACAAGGTCTCCGGCCACGGAGCCGATTCCGGTATCGCTTTATACAGCCTTTGGACAATTCGTGTAAAAGGAGACAAGGTGCCACGGAGTTTTAATTAACGGCGTTGCGTGCCGTGAATCGCTTTTCGACTCTGCGTCGCGTCGCCTCTTTGTTCCGCTCGGCTCCGCTCCGATCCGCTCGACGCATACGAACACAACTCGCCGATAAAAACCTGCACGGTGATCTGCGTCAAGAAAATTTAACCCTTAAACTGTACAGATCATTGTTCGCGATCCCGAACGGTTTACGTCGGTCGCATGGATCGAAGCAGCACGGATTCGCGGCACGTGTGCCTCTGGATCACGGAATATAGATCTTGTTTTCACGAGGACCGAGGCCGTTCAACTTGTTTTTCTCGCGACCGACGCCATTATCGGCCCGCGCTGTCGCAACTCGCGAGCCTTTGTGTATTTTGCGAGCGATAAATCGCGGACTTTTTCATCGGGAACACATTAGAAACATGTGCGGATGCTTAAAAATATCCATTTTCGTTATTCCGTACCTCCTTGTTCACTTACTCAGCGATCAAGAGCATAAATTCGGTTTTAACCTATCACGCAATGCTCATTTCTTCTGTTCGCTTCCTGTGAATCGAAGACGTTACTGAAATATATTTTTTATCGCTAGACTGAGAATCTATATCCAAAATGTACTAAGTAACTACTTGCAAGTACACACAGTTTTTATTTCGCACAAAAATTCGCAGTCTGCAAATAAAAATTTGTTAGCCACTGGAATGCATAGAAAATGATGATAGGAAATAATCATTCTGAAGAAAAGACTACAAAATGTTTATTTCACATAAAACCTCTCAGGCTAATAATTGCTTACAATTATGTTAGAATTCCTTTTATTCGCGATTCAAATAATCCTGCTTCTATTCACGCATGAAATCGAATTCTGAGAGTGTGAGAATTGCGTTGATCGTTTTCGCGCAAAGATCGCGCCAAGACGGATCCGCGATGGATCGACGGCGATCATTAGCAGTCGTTAATGACTGCAGTGCTCTCCCAAGGGCCGTCCCTCTGTTTCACAACAGCCGAGTCGTTATAATCGGCTAATACTAGCGGCATCGCGTCAGAACACTGAAATTCTATGTCATGGACCCAGCCTTGGATTAAGCCTACGATATGTAGCCAACCCAATTATATATTTATTTACTACGTAATATCGCGCTGGCCCTGATCCGACCGCAACATGCAACTCTTGTATAATCGGCATTATGTAATGAAACGAAGGCGGGCGACAATCGTCATTAGAACGAGCCAGGTTGAACCTCGCCTCCCCTTTCCAATGATTCCTACCCGAATTCGTTTCCGAGACGACTCATACTATCGTCTTCGTGCGCTTCATTCTCTTTCGCGTCGCTTTTTGGCACACCAAAACTGCAGATTTTATTTTTTTACTAGTGAGGGAAGTAACCACTCTATAAGTAATCTCTAGATTGCGGATCTTTATGTTGGCAAATTATTTGTGTTTTAACAACCACAAGAATACATGTTCTTCTTCACGTACACTATATACGAACTTCCAAAATTTACTTTACATGTTTAACAATTGAGGAAGCATTTTAGATACGCGTTGATTTAGAGCACTCCACCTTTGGTCCAACGAGAATAAAATGGCTCCGCGGTTTGCAACGCAGCGACCTAAGTCCACATCGAGCTCACGATCTCTGGAATCATAAATTACGACGATAAATCTCACAGTTTGAACCCTTTCGCAAATCCTATGCGCGAGACGTATCAATCTTGCAGGATTATCTCGGCGAAATTTCGTTCGGCCATAGATTAAGCAACCGCACCTTTGGTTACGTGATAACAGCTATTTCGGGATGATTTTTAATTAACGCCCTGTAACATTGTTGACACCGACCGTTGGGCACGCTGTTTACCTTGATACGACCGTCGGTTGTTTAAATAATCGTGACGTGCGCTTCGATACGTCGTTGCCGTTCTGATCTTTAGACCAAGCTCCGCTAAGGTCATCATTCGAAGACTATGATCAGTTTTCGGTAACCTAAAAATTATGTAATCTAAACATTTTGTATCAAATTTTATTCAATTTTAGAGTGAGCAATTTGTACATTAAGTTTCTTGGTGGGAGTCTCTAAAAATAATATAATTGATATGTGGATATCAGAAATATTGTAATATTGGGTTGGCAAGAAAGTAATTTCGGTATTTTAAGGGTGAAATGAAAAACCCAGTTTTTTTTTTGTTCGATGTTCTTTTCTTCAGAATTCCGCGCTCATAAAACTTCTGATCTTTATCGTCAAAAAACTGATCCAAGTGCGATTTCAAGACATCATCATTAGTGAAAGTTCATTGCGTGAATAAAAAAATTAACGAAACACAATTTTAATAGTGATTTTATTAGTCACAATGTTTTTTTAATGGTCGATTGATAATGAACAAATGGTATTAATATTTTATTCGTGGATAGTATTTCTCGTCTATTTTCTCAAATTGCTTCGTTTTTATCGAAACGTTTTAAAATCGTGCTTCTCATCAATTATTCGTGTCGATCACAGTCATCAGCTAGCAAAACATCCGTTCATAGTTGACATATGAATGTCAGGCAGTGACGACTTTTCCATTCAGAGACGAGTTTAGCGTCAGAAACGACGAGTCCTTTCACGCGTGCGTTTCCTACGTCGAACCGTTGCCAAGTCACGTTCCCGGAATGGAATCATCCACGTGTCGTGACAACGAAATGCTCGTGACCGACCAATCAATCGACAGCGTGCATCAGTTTACAATCTGGAAGACGATGGTCCTGCATCCATTCCCATAAACCTGGAAATCTCCAAATCTTTACGTTCTGTAACTGTCTACTTGGCATACAATGGCCCACAAAAGTGTTCGTACGTCCTTTAAAACAGAATAACTTTTTTTTATAATTGTACCGAACGATCTGATGTTTTCTAAGCAATTCTTTAGCTATTCTTTAAATTGTGTATACCCAAAGAAATAAATCTGATGAGTAATTCCTCATGGATGGATGAGGAAAATATTCGAATTCATGGACATTGTGGCGTCTTCGAAATTCCCAAAATGTCCATAATATTGCCAAAAACCACTGTTCATCGTACGGAGTCGAATAAACAGGTGTTCGAGCCTGGGAGAGTGATAGAACAGCTACTCCAGCGAATGATTCCCCGCGATTACGATTGAGAATTAGCTCAGGCATTCCGAGAAGCTCGTCGGCGACCCGGCCACGGTTAAAACGGACAATAACGGTCGTCATAGATCCTCGAACGGTACGCGATCGAGGATTAGCGGAACAACGGGAGATGGATCCGCGCATCGGTGCCTGATTGCTCAGGGTGCTGACGTAACGATATCCAGGTGCGATTACAAGGATGATCGTAAGATTCCCGTAATGACGGAACAATGGAATGCTTAATTGAACCGGCTAGGATATCTGAGAAGCGTCCAGCATCGGTTTTCTCAGCGGGTTGCGTCAGACGTTGCGTCCAGAAACAGAAAGATCGACGAGATAAAATCGCAGGTGCTCGAAACTGACCGATTGAACCAGGATTTCGACGCTCGGGGTCGGAACGGACCCGTGTCCCACCTTTACAGGGCTTCAAATTTGTAAAACAAGTAACCGTAGACAATTATTATCCTGCAAGAACAAAGATATACTGAAACATCGAAATTTGAGTAAAAATAATATTGACCATTAATCATTCCTTTGTGCTTCAGCGGAGCTCTCCGAGACGATAAGATCATCGACGAAAATTTCTGTCCGAGCCACGTTACCGAGATCGATCGATAACGGCGGGGTTGGCAATTAAAGAACAAAAGGAGGAAAAAGGTGAGCGAATTACAGGGGGGATAGAGGGGGGATTCTAAAGGCGACAGGAGAAAAATCCACGGCGTCAACACGCGTCCGGATCGTGACACTCGCTGGCAAAAAGCGTCGCGACGCGGGCGCAAGGCTGTCGAAGTGCGCGAGGTCAGTGCTGCGTGTGACACAATCGGTCGACATTGCTCGCGTTCGTGTAAGGCGGCGTGGAATTCGCGTTCCGCGATTATCTCCTCTCCTCTCTCTCTTTCTCTCCGTCTCTCTGTCTCTCTTCCTCTGGCTCCGTTTCCGTCCCCGTCTCCTCGCGACACCCACTCGGCTCGCGTCACCGAGGCTCCGGGCCGATTTCCAATCGCGCGTACCGTTCATGCCAGCTACCGATCCATTGCGTAACTATACCCGCTATTTTCGGCAGACCCGGCCGAGGAGGAAGCGGCACTTTGAATTTCCTAGCTTGACCCTTTGAACCGACCAGCTTTGGAGGCTGACATGATGAGGAGGTGCTCGGGAGAGTCGATTTTGAAACTCTAGGGACCATAACGTGGAAGTTAATGACGAGGTTCGAGGATTAAGTTTAACTTGATTATGACACTCTGTGATTAGATTATGGTACTCTAGGAGCCCATTCTTGTTCAAACGATAGCGAACGTTGGTGTTGGACCTTGTTCTTTTTAGGGAGCCATTCTTTTTGTGAAGTAGGTAGCAAACTCTGTGCTCGCACTCGTATCCCTTCGAAATTGATAGCAAACTGGTCGGACCTCGTTCTCCTCAAAACAGTTAGCAAAGTTGCAACACAGTCGCTTTATGAAACAGGTAGCAAGGAGTTGGAGCACGTTCGTGCAGCAATGACTCGCAACCGTTCGCGGGATCGTTCTTGAAAAATCTGACGCATCGCGCCGTCCATTTTCGAGGAAGGAAAGGGAAACAATCGCCTGAAATGACGATCGGTTGTTCGCCGATTGAAATATCGCGCAGGTGGTATCTATTACGACGACCGTATAGAGTGGTGACGTGGATCAAAGAAAATTCTACCGTGGCTCATGGACGAGCCGCGAAGGCCGACGTTTTCCATACGAGGAGTGAAAAAAATAATTCGACGAAGATGTTTCTCTCCTTGTGGAATCGGGACGATCGGGTACGAGGGCTCCGATGGATCGTGGGCGCTCGATCTTTGCCTTGCAAATTTTCGAACCGCTTAATCCACGTCTCGTATGGATCGATTCAATCGGTTCAAGTGAAACTCGAATATGGCCGGTGTTGAAAGAGCGAGCATCAGTTCTCACACGTGAAAATTGTGTTGTCGGAAATTCCAAATGTCTAATGGTGAAAATATCAGATAATTGCATAAGTTATGCCCGAAAATAAAATTCAATGGTCAAATTTTAAAGAATACAGCCTTATTAATCAATTATTAATTTTAGAAAGAATGGAGATTATATAATTGATTAATAAAGCAGTGTTCTTTAAATTTTAACCATTGAATTCTACTTTCAAATCGGGCACGAACTTATGCAATCACCAGACAGTATCTATTAAACTAAATTAAAGTAGACTGTTTTTTTTATTAAAAGTCATCAAACAGACCACTAAAACCCCCAAAATTAATTATTTCAACAAATAAAAATTCTCAAATTAACAAATGAATCTTTGAAACAATTCGAGTTGAAAAATTCGGAATTTATTGCAGCACGAGCTCGTAATGTGCGAGAGAAATTAATTGGTTTTCCGAGAAGACTGTAACGTTTTAATCAGTGCTCCACAGTGAATCGCTCGCCGATTACCACGAGCATTGACACTTTATCTTGCCACTATCGCTCCACTAACTACGGAGGCTGACAGACATGGAACATGCCTGGACTGCCCTGCATCAACGATCGACGTGCAACAAAGCACGAATCATTTCTTCCCCCAAGAGGGATATCAGTCGGACGAATTATCTAAAACCGTCCTTCCACGACTTGGATCGATGTTTACTGGTTATATCACTCGGCAAACCGTTGATAAGGACAGTTACGTATTAATAATCGCTACCGCTATTCTCAGCGAGTGTCCCTCACATTAGCGACGTCGCGCTAATGAGTCGCCTAGGTTCAACTATGATTTCATGAATGAAAATGGTCGGGGGATTCTGAGATTTTTGCACCACGGTGTAGCAGATAAATCAGATTTTTGGTTTGCGTGCTTTTCCAGTCGTGTTTCGGTCAGAATAACAATATTTCGTTTGCGCGAAATCGCACGTTCTTGGAAAATATCAGAGAACAGAACAAAGTTGTGTTAGATTCGATCAAATCTTGAGTTTCAGAATTTTCAACGAGTGTTTGTTTATTGTTTGAGTATAAAATGTTGGAGTCTAGTTTATGACACATTGCAAGGCATGAACAAATAGATTTTTGACACAGGAATTTTGTTGGAGTTTCTAACAATTTCTCTAACAAATATAATGCCTTTCTCTGTTATTAATCTCTGATCATCTAAGAATACAAAAATCTACAATAATTGTTCTATTTGTGAGCAACAGCACTACAAAAATTAAAAAACAACAAACGAACAAAGCTGCGAGTGCAGCTAAACCCAGGCAACATTCATTTTACAGTTGCGATGAAGTTGCCCACAATCTGCGAGTCAAATAGAGCAATTGTTCTTGCAAGTAATGAATAAATAACCGTGTTCCTGTAGCTGGCAAGTGAAAAGTCTCCGAATGCACCGGAGGACGAGATTATACAATGCTGCGTCGAGATTGCACGTTCCGCGAACGAGTGGTTATCGGCGTTTGATTTTCACAGAACGAATAGTTAATTCCGCGAGGAGATAACACATCAGCGGGACGATTGATAAAGCGAATCGAAGGAGAAAATAGAGCAGACAGCTCGGAGCTGCAGCGGTCTTTACGTGACGGTGGACACGTAAGCCGATTATTCGGAGTCGCTATCATTGGCATGAGTCAACCGGAAGAACAGTTGCCGTGCAACGAAACGTTCCTTTCGTCGAGCAACGAACAATCCGACAGGGAAGTTGCCGCGTGTTTTCCCCATGATCTGCTGGCGTCCATCGTGTCTCTCGGTGATTCACCGAAAACCAAACAACCACTAATTAATTAACACTAAAATTCCGGTCCGTGCGTCAGTCGAAACACCGGTTTTAGATTCCTTATTTTACAGCTGTCGGATGTATTGCAATACTTTCGTGTCTTTTTTTATTTTTTAACGTTGCTTTACATATTTTCCACACATTAGTATAAGATAAGAACAACAAAGATTGTTCTGGAGACTGTTCTCGTTACGCAGCAAGCGTCCGATCGAAGAATTCGATTGGCAGACCTCGGGTCGCCTATTTTTTCGCCTAATCGGATGGGCGTCGCGTCGAGGCGATGACGGTGCGCGGTACTCTAATTGAAGGACTCTAAAAAGGAGACAGAAAAGGAGGAGGCGAGGATTCCAGGAGGAATCGACGGGCTCGGCCCAATTACTCGGCTGAAAATCGAAGTCGAAGACGGGCCTCGAGGCCGGAAATAGGCACCGTCCACCGTGCACGACTTCCTTTTATGTCGCCACGGCCATTGTCGTATTTATGTAACAATAGAATTAGCCGGTGAGTAGACCAGTGGGACATGGAATCGAAGGGAATCCGAAATAAACGATCGTTGTCGGCCTGCACCGAAATAAACGAGCCGCGAAAGACGCATTTTTGCTTCGCGAACCGACCGAGCAACAATTTGCGACCATTCTACATTGAGTAGCAACAAGAGAACGTTAATTATCCTCTAATTATTATTGTGCGCATAATTAATTAAATTATTTATATGCAGCAATAATAATTCGTCCTCAAAGAATCGACACTGTCCACTCACTGTTTTTATCTCTCTCCTCAAGTTGCACAACTGTCAACATATTTTCCACTTACTTAACAGGAAGATTGCAATAATTGCAGTTTCCAGACCCGGAAATCGGGAGGCCATAATCGAATTTCCTCGAACCCGGTTAAGATCGTTTCCATCGAGACCGAAACAGGTTTATATCGTTTATGTCGTGCAGGATGTGTCAGAGAACGTCTCAGGTGTTGCACAGAGATGCGAGTAATCCAGGAAACCATTTTTCGGGTGGGTCGTGTTAGAAAAGGAGATTTCAGCAGAACGCGGATGGATAAACAAAATTGATTGCGCAATTAGCGTGGCAGACGCTGTCTAATGTCACCTCAAACAGGCTTATCGACGATGATAATCATCGTCTGATGCGCAAACGTCCTTATCGGCCCGGTAACAGTCGATCAATGCTGTGCAACATTTAATGCGCTTACACGTGCAGTCTTCGTTCTCATTTTCTCTCGTGGATGAATATTGCAGTTCTTTATCTGACCGATCGGTCGACCTCTGTGCGTCCAAGTGAATCAGTATGTGAATCAGTGTGAGTTACATTTCTTTTTAAATGCTCTCGAGTTTCGACATTCCTCGGAGATTAGGTAACGAGAGATAATTTCGCTCTAATTTCTGGTTAAGCGGCGATTATGTCAGGAGAAGAGTCGCATAAGATCCGACTGCAGACTTTTAATCTGTTCTTCTTAATCTAAATATTTTTCAGAAATATCTTTTAATTCTCACAGTATCAAGATACACCAATGGAAGGCTATCATTTTGAGGATTAAAGCATCTAACTCTGGGGAACATATCGCGGTAGAAAAATATTTAGGTCGCCAGTTTAAATTCCTCTTTTATGTACTATCTTCAATCGTGGATCTCTTCATGCGAATCTTATCCATCCCTGCCTAATATATTAGGAGCCAGTGTCCCTTTCGGTCTCGCGATCTCTCGATCAAAAAAGCAGATAGACGACCCAGTGGAGATACATCTCTTCGCAAGGCTGCTTTGAAAAAAGATCAGCGATGAATCAAACAAATTAGAACTAATGAAATTATTATAATTGGACTGCGGATCTGAAAGTAATGTATTGGCACTTAAATCCTAATCTCTGTTTTACATATTGCCCACTGATTTTCTGCATAAATGCTTGAAATTCGCAATCCAATTATCCGTGCAGCATAATTAGATGAAAAATGGAGGAATGAGAGTGAAAAAATTTACCATTGGAATCAAGGACGAAACCAATCCGAGCTCGACCAGGAAGATCGGTGACGAGCCAGACAAATCGCTGGCTCGCCGGAAATTTTCCTAGACGAAAGAAGATTGTTTTCGCGGAAAGAATAAGCAGACGTGAATGTAGTGGCCGTTTGGTTTCCGACGTCAGCCGGCAATCAGCCGTTTCAGCGAATGCCTTGAATCAGGCTCGAATCGTTCTTGAAGGCAGTCCGTCGAGCATTGCACGCAACGTTATCGCGTCTATTTGCTGAGCCTACGATTAGATCACATTCATGGCTCCA
The DNA here is from genome assembly GCA_028455605.1 of Lasioglossum malachurum. Taxonomy (NCBI): domain Eukaryota; kingdom Metazoa; phylum Arthropoda; class Insecta; order Hymenoptera; family Halictidae; genus Lasioglossum; species Lasioglossum malachurum. Next base: position 20,734,910 of record CM052318.1, on the reverse strand, counting down.
CGAGGGAGCTCGTAGCTGGCCGGCATGCGTGCTGTAGTATAGTTACTTACGCGCTATCGGTGACGCAACGTAACCGAGCGTTACGTCTTCCTCTAATCGCTCTCTGGCCGATGATAAACGATCGTTTTGTAGGACAGCGTTGCTGGCTATCGCGTTCCGCGGCTCTAATCGCCGATAAACAATTCCCTAATGAAACCACAGACCTGCCCCCCTAACTCCCCAATCATAGTTCTCGCCGAGCGATTCCAATAACAGAAATCACATTTCGTTTGCCTACACACACACACCATCACTTGGTGTGATGAAACCAAGCCTCGCAACCAACGGATTACGAGACCGGTTATCGGCCGAACGTTGATTCATCCGGTCTCTCGCAAGTGAATTAAATCACTGGCGAATCAACACGACCTCCGGACCCATTGCGAATCCTCCTACGAACCTTCGAACGTCTCAGACGACGTTTTCCCTCCGTTTTTGCTGTTGATGGAATTTTTAAGGAGGTGTTTTAGCGGGAAAGTTTTTTCCTGTTATTTTAATAATGCAGGAAAATAGTGGTACAATTTTAAAAAGATTGATTCGATACACCGGTTACAATAAATTCGGAAAGGTTCGCCAGTTTTCAGTGTACACCTCGTCATTCTATACTCAAGATGGCGGATCGCGCGAGGTGCGTAGGGCTACAACGCAGCGAAGTGGAGTCTTTCTTTGTTCACTGTAACCCCAATATTCATTTTTCAGTATACTCACAACAATTGTGTATTTCAAGTTACTGCATATACCGAGCATCGTTTATACATTGTCATCGTAATAAACGATGTGTTTGCCAAAAGCGCATTCCCTTCTGCACCGTTTTATTACCTAATTTGTGTTAACTGTCCATTGTCCACGCTTAATTGTCGTGCAGGTTCATGCACTGCTTACGCGCAAAGCAGCATCGTTACTTTGAAACAATCGAATTCGATAATCATTGGTGAGCGAACGAGGATGTGCTTCCTCTCCTCAATTTTACGAGAGGTCGTTAAAAAGCGTCACGGGGGTCACTGTCGACGTCTTTGAACCTGCGGGAATATTCTGTGTCTCGTTCGAATCATATTAAGAACGTTTTAAACGTTGTCTGCATAACGATGAAAGACAACATTCACTTTTGTTTATTTTCTGTCTCGCAATTAGCTTAGAGAAAATTTTTATTTCGCGTAAAGATCCACGGTCTGGAGCTCATGGTGAAGTTGACTACAATATAATTTTTCTAATACGATATATAAATAAAATATAAATGTTTACACTAGTCAGTGATCGATTTTGATCACAACGAAGACAATAAAACCGATTACAACGCCGACACAGTTTCCGAAACCGGAAAAATGGCGAACTGAAAATAGCCTGCGCGGCAAGCGGAGAAAACTCCGCGGGATCCTTGAACGGCAGCTTATCTGCGCTCGCAACCCGTCCAGGAAAAAGTCGCGTAAAGTCCCGAGCACCCCATTTATTACATCTCCGTTACAAGATCTAGATTAATGGGGCAGTCAGCTCCGATTACTAACAAATCAGTTCACGGCGACTCAACGATCGGATTTTTTCCAGCGGATTCCGCTCGATTGTCACGTGTAACACGCCACGGCTCGGCGCGGCGCGGCGCGGCGAGAGCCGGTGTCGTTCATATGGAACGATTGTGCCCCGGCGATTGATTTAAGAGATCGTAGGTTGTGACACGTGGTAGGCCTTGCGATCTGCACACCACCGTCCGGTTACATAATTAGTATCGGTCTCGATTAGCATCGGTCTCGAAGCACGACGACTTGCGCGCTTCTCAGCCTGCCTCCTTCAAGAAACTATCGTATCGGCCGTAATTGTTATCTTCGTGTATCGACTGGCCTATTTTCCACGAAGGCCGCTGCTCGAAACTTATGAACGAACCGCGGATCCTCCGACCATGATCGCGTTGCGCAACCGATCTTCGTTCGTCTTGTGCCAGTTTTAAATTGAACCTCGTCTTCGACTTCTGCAACAAGAAAATTGCGGATCTGCGTTTTCCTTATGGATCTAGGAGGTTGACAAGAAGACTCCCTTCTCTAGCAGTAATTATGGTTGGCGTTTTGTTGAGTCTATATTGGTTGGCCAAGCGTCAGAAATGTCGCTTTTTTATGCAGGTGTATATAACGTGCCCGAATGTCCCATTAAATTCCGTTTACTCGAGGCACGCACACGATTATGTTCTGTCTCATCGACACGGTGGACACACAATCAAATTTTGCAAAAACTTTAACAGCTTACATATCTCAATTACTATCTGTTTGCGACACGTGGCTCCTTTGAAACTTTTACTCTGCTCGATGAGTGGAAGGTATTGATGTAAAAGCACAGTTTAACAACAATTTTCTTTGTTATAAACAATTTTGCGGCAAGTTTCTTTTATTTACAAGTGTCCACCGATCCAGAAGTATAGATTCACCCCTAGAACGGATAACCATTACTTTTTATACATCTTGTACGATATTTAAATGTTGGTAAACATTAATTGGGCCAATATAGTATTATCGTACCATAAATGCTACTGGGGTTAGGAATGTTCATTGATCGATTAATGGGAATTAGAGTCGTGGGAATGGGTGAACTGATTTGATATTTAGATCCTTAGAAGCAAATTTTAAGTATTAGGCAGTTTATAAATGTAATGAGTTACTCGAATCCGTTTTTGTTAGAGTTCCATAGTGAAATGGGGGGTAGAAGAGTCATGATTGACGGACGTTAAGCATCTAAATCGTGGAAATCAATGAAGCGCTCGTTTAAGTTTTAGTGTGCCTTTTAATAGAGTAAATTGCTAGATTTGTTTTTTGTTCGGATTTGCTGATAGTGGTCTGGGAGACTTGAAGAATCTTGATTGACGGGCACTGAGCGTTTATACCATAAAAATCGTCGAACCAGTTTGGTATTTAACTTCTTGGGAATGTTCGCTCTTTAAACGTCGGTTTCCTAATATAATTAAATGTTTAATTATCGAATTCGAAAGCTGTGCAGTAACATGTATAACATTTGAAAACTCCGATGTAAAATATTGAAAGTTCGAAAGCTCTGAAGCAAACTAGAAAATTTGGAAGCTCTGAAGTAAAATATCGGACATGCAAAAGCTCTGAAATAAAATATTGAATATTTGATAGCTCCGAAGTAAAATGTTTGAAACTGTGAAAGCTCCCAAGTGGAACATCCAAAATTCGAAAGTTTTGACGTGAAACCAAATCTTCCGCACCAAATAAATTTGCAGATTCTAGTCATGTTTCCGCACTAATTTCCCCGAGCAGCAATTATGCGTATCGGAAAAACTCGGCAATAGCATCACGGGTCGATTTTATTACTCGATTCGGGTTTACTGTTCATTGTTCCCCTTTAATGACCGTGCGTTAACGTCGTTTTAGCACGGGATGGTACCAATGAAAGCAGAGAAACAATCGAATTCGATAATAATTAACACGCGTGCCCGGGGGCGGGAAGCGTAAGTATGTCGATGCCACTCTGTTTTCTCGTCTTGGATTTACGAGACATTGTTGAAACATTACGGGAAGCATTGTTAACCTCCTTGGACTTTGTTCCGGAACTGACTCGGGATTGTGTGCGTTACGCGACACGAGATCAGCAAAAATTATATTTAGAACTCGCTTATAACGTGGTAATCATGCTTCTCTCTTTTATCTACATTATTCGTTTCATTCAATTATCTCTGGAAAACAGGGGAACAAATGGGAAAGTAAAACGATACACATTTGTAATTTAAAAAATCGTTGGCAAGAAGATTGTGGGTTGAAAAACTCTAGAACATAAATTTCCGTGAAAAAATATAGATTACATAAATATAGATAGAATACAGCTTTATTAATCAATTATATGTATAGTCACTATTCTTTTCTAAAATTAGAGAAGAATGGTGACTATATAATTATGTTCTTTACACAAAGACTTGTGCAGTGTGGTTTGCGACATCTATGAAAATCGGGCACGAATTTATGCAATCATCTAATACTTCCAAAAAGTTACCATAAGTAAATCAGCAAAGAGTTCCAACATGCAAAATTTCAGCCTTGACACAATCTGACGGAAGGATTGCATACTACAGAATGTACCAGCCGGGAGAATCAAATTTTACGTCCCAGTTTCGCGACGTAAAATCGGCGAATCGATTGGAAAGTTGATCGAGACAGCTGTCGGTTCGCGTATCGCAGAAAGTGTTGACATGTCGCGGACCAATCGAGGAGAAAAGGCTCGAATTCGCGAATGACTCTGCACTGGCAATAAAACCAGCGTGAAACGCATTCGCGTCGGCGTAGGATAGTCGTTCAGGATATGAATGAAAATGGGGCTGGCGACTATCGCCGGAGGTTAGGATCCGATCGCGTTCGCGGTCAACTTTCTAAGCGAGGCGTAGTCGCGATTTTTCCGGCGGCGTTAGCCTCGTTTCGCAAATTCGAAACCGTTAGGGGAAGAGGCAGGGGGCGGAGAAAAGAGCGCGCGAATCGAACCGATGCGCGCGGCGAAACTTTCACGTGACACACTAAAACCGCGAATTGCAAACCGCCGCCCCGGGGGCCAGGCAATTCGAGCCGACGATTCGCGAGCAAAACAACCATAGACCACGTTCCACTTAGCCCCGAGATCTAGCCCGTCGATCCGATCGATCCTTCCGACATCCAAAGCCGAACGTAATCTGCGTCTGCTGCGGAATTGTCGGACGTAACCATAATTTTGCACGTGATTCTACGTTGTATTCGTAATTGTTCTCTCTGGGATTTTTGCAATAAGAGACCAATGGATCTAAATAATATAATATATTTTTATATTCGGACGAGAATCGGTTCATTGCAACGTGATATGGCCGTTGGCTATACTTTCATATTCAGACAATGAATGTAAGTGCAGACATCTTCGAACCCGGTTCGAATAATAGAGGTTCCACTAAAACGTGAATTGATTAATCGGAAAAATATCACGAATAAGTCAGTAAAAGTTTCATAACAAGGTAATTAATTAGTCCACAAATATCCAGACATTGCTGCAAGACTTTGTGGTAAATGTATCGGATCGAGTGAGGACGATGAAGAAGCGAAAATGTTTAGAAAATCGTGGCTCGGTTTCACCGTGGTGAGTAAATCCTATTGGATTTATTTTTACGCCTGGACGAGGCTGTTGCGTAAAGCTCCGCTCGCCGGGACACATATTTTCTGTAGGTAAAGTGCCTTGTCATAAGGCTCGGCTCACCGATGCAGGTCGCATGAACTTGTTGAGGTAGGTCTGGTTCTCTTCTCCCGTGGTTTCAGGGTTTCAACGTGCTCGGAGAGGGGGCACAGTCATGGAGGTGGCAGGTACTTGAAGGTGGAGGAGACTATGGCGAAGGTGGGAATTGCAGGTAGCGATGGGTAGCTATTGGTAGCGGTGTTGCCGAGTTCGAGGTACTACCATCTGCAACACCAAACTTGTAAACACCATACTGTTCCCAGAGTTGGACAAAAATTTTATTCAACACTAAACCTATCAGCACCGGTCAAAATGACCGGCTGCAGATTTATTATTTTACGATTATTGAAATAATAAGAATGATTTTATAAGAATTGATTGTATAAATATGTTTAGTAGAGCACGTATTATATAATAGGAGCCGCACAAAGTCTAAATAAAATCAATCTTGTCATTTTTATAAGGGAACATATTACCAGTTCTTTTAAGGCTTGTTAGGTTTAGTGTTAAATAAAAATTTCGAATAGGTTTAAAACCCACTTGGAAAAAATCCACTTTATTAGAAATTTTTATTTAAATAAAATTTTTTTGCCCAACTTCGACTGTTCCACTGCAAACTTTCATCCACTCAAACTGGACCCACCATTTTGTATAAATTCACCTGATAGACGATTCTCGATACAAATATTTGACATGTTTTTATAATTTTTTATAAGTTTTCCTCAACTAATGCAGTAATTAAATTGCGAGTTTGACCTGTTCCGTGATACATAAATGGCGATGAATGAAGCGGTAGTTAATGGGAAATTTATGGTGAGATAGACTCCTATGGTATTTGTTCGACGCTATCGGGAGAGAGCTGGCAGTCAGCAAAACAATTCACAATTGCAGTTGGGAATGTTTGCCAGATAGCACACTTGTTTATCCAAGTGCTTGTCAGCACTCGTCGAACTTGATAATCAGCTTGAATACTCCAACTGAAGTGTGTCGTTCTTGAAGTGAATACTCTGTAATATATTTTACATCAATTACACATTGTCTGTACATTTTCAATAACCACCACACTACAGGCTTCTCATTAATTAGAAAAGCAATACCATACAAACCGGTACAATCTTCAATGAAACCAGCCAATAAAACAACTTTCACGAGCCGTTTAATTTTAATTCGACACTAAACTTTGATGATTATCCTATTTTTATTTTCTTTGGATGTTTATTTAACACTAGAAACTAGAATAGATTAAAAGCAGTAATTAGGAGGAGAGATGGGTTACGTATGTTCATGTTTAATGCGAATGTGCAAATTGTAAGAAGCGTGCTTTAATTTCATAGCGCGTTCTATTGTGTCGCGTTAGGTTACCAGAGAGAACAGTAGTCTCGTTTATTTTTTCTTATTTTTTAATGAAGGAAAGTAATTACAGTGGAATTAACGTGAAACGTTGGTTCGCGATTTACGATTTAAGGACTTCAATGTTTGCATTGTTACCGGGGGCCCGAGAAAGGAGAGAATCGTTCCCATCGCTAGGTAAGCGAGGACGTCATCGTCGTTGCACTTTCTTCTCCGGACGTGCACACCGGCGCAGGCTGCGTGCACTTCACCTTTCTCTTTCTCTTTCGATCGCTTCCGACACGCGTAGCGTCACGTCCATTCGTCTGGCGAGTTTCGAAATCGATCGGGCGAACGATCGATAAAATTAAATCTATCGACGAACATCCAATTAGTGATCAATCACGAAGTGATTGTCACCCTTCGCTTCGCCAGAAGTGTTTACACGTTATCCTACCTCTGAAGTGTTATCTTGATGGTACATTTTAATTTGAAGTCGCTTGGATCACTCGTTAAACAAGCCACTTAAGGATCGTTGCAGTTACGTTGTAACCGGAAATAGAGGATCGAGGACCCAGCTCTTGGTTCTCGCCTCTCAATTATTTTAACAAATTAATGACACTGTCCGAATGTTTATTTAGAAACATATATTATTGCTAAAATGCATACTTAACTGAAAAATCACTAATTTGCTATTTTTGCATACTATAAAATGACTTGCCTCTCTTTATCTGCGTTGTTAGATCTGTTTCTCTAAAATGTGACGTCATAAATGAAACATAATTTCTTAGGTTAACGTGTACAGCAAAAAGGTGTAAGATATTACCATAGAATCTTTTATGCAACTATTTCCGAGGAGCTTACGAGGGTTAAATAACATTCCTCAATATAAAAGAATGTGTAATCGTTCAAACGGGAAGTGAAAGATCAAACGTTCTCCACCGACGTCCATCCTCTCCAACTTTCAAAAATTCGCCACCCCAGGAGTGCTCTAATAAATCATAAAACAATTATCTAATAAAATGCACATCGCCACGGAAGTCTCCATGAAATTCTTCGATCATCCGGCGCGCTGGAAAATTCTCTAGGATGAAGGATCGTTTCGAGAACCGATCGAAGGAGGAACGGGACGTCCGCGGGCCCCTCTCCACCCCGTTTCACTGCACTTGAGGCCCCCCGTGCCCCGTGGTCCGCGTAACAGCACGCGATGCACTTTCATGAAAGTTTCAGCTTTCCATCGGCCGCGATACGGGCAGAATGGAAAAAAAGAAACCGCGTCTCCCACGTGTGGCTGGTCCGAGATCGTTCGTTTCGTCCCGCGACTTCCCCCCCGTAGCGTCTCCCATCGCACCGGTCCGCTGGAAATTAACGCGTCCCCCTAACGAGGCCGCGCCTAATCGTCCCCGGCAATGCATTGTTCGCCGAACGGCCGGGAGTGAAAATCCCTCGAAAGTCGCGCGGGACGCTTCTCTTTTCTCTCCGGTTTTAATCGGCCGACCTTGCTGGCGAGTTTCTACAGCGCGTTTCTCCCGTTCATTGAAATATCAATTACACAGTCGCGCCGCTAACGAGGGAGGAGCGCTTTCCAACCAGCGACCGGCGAAACAAGGATTCATAGATCCGACCACGATCGTCGTCGTTCCGGAGATCGACGGGTTTAATTCGGTTACGTGCTGTCTGACGTTTCGATCTCCTAATGCCCGAGGATTATAGCTTCGGTAATTGTTGATTACTTTCTCCTGGAAAACTGTAATTTTGCAGGGGAAGAGAAATTCGAGGTTGCGATATAGACAATATAGTTGTTCAAATGATGTTGTTAAGCGGTATGATAGTAATTATGGTTAATTATTTTTAATAATGTTCTCGAGGATGTCGAGCAACCCTTCAATGGAGAACGTCCATTTTGGTCCCTTAAAATTACGAGACGCATAACGAAATGCCGAATGTGTCTTATTTGATCTAGCGAGGAGTAAAATAACAGATGAAAAATTGTTGAATGCGTTACTAAAATCTTTTAAACATGAAATGTATGTCCTAACCGAAGTTCTACTGTATATCAGGATAAAAATAAGTGTTCAAAGATAGTTGAAGAATCGGATTACCACAGTGAACGTATCGAGAACAGCCGCAGGAATAAAATGGACGTTTGTATCTCTACCGAATCAAGACAAACCGCAAAGAGATAGTTTATTCAAGAGAAAGGAGAAGGCCCCCCGAGAGTGGTTATTTAATGCCCAACACAAATAGCACCGTGGAATATGATAATAATAAAAGAAGCGGGCAAAGATCGCGTCTGATTGGAAACGGACAAGATAAATCTCGAGGAGATTGTGAGTTCTATTCCATCGAGAAGAGAAAGGGGAAGGTTCTCTTTCCGCCAGCGTCTCTGTTCCCCGTTGCCTCTTTCTCCCCTTTCTCTCCCCTTTCTCCACCAATCACGGTCGGTTCCTATTGGTGCAACTTGCAGTAACTGCCGGAGTAATTCTCGGGTAACACCGGACCGGTAAGCGATGAAAGTGCACAGCGGACGTATAACCACTTGGGTAATCGCGGCGAAGAGATATCCGAAGTGAGAGGCCGTCGGATATCCGACTCGGTCCGGCGAATCGGGACCACTCGGTGAACGTTTTGCCGATTTGTTGCTCGGCTGCCAGCGAAACGGAGATTAGAAACGGTGTCGTGCTAAGATGGCGGGGGAGAACGTTTCTTCTCCGAATAGCTTCCCTTTTTGTCGGAGTCCGCTTCTCCGCTCGCTTAGAAATCGGCTCAAAAATTTATCGACGCGTTTACTACCGCTATAGACACCGTAAAAGTCGCATAGAACTTATTTAATAATGGAACAATGGCAGGGGCCAGATTTATTGTGGCTGTTACTCTCGCCGCAGCTTAATCTTCTTAGACTGTACAGAGACCAGCGAGATATCCGCGAATAATAACTTTGCGGTAAAAAATTTATCGACGCGTTTACTGCCACTATAGGAACCATAAAAATCGTGTAGAACTTATTTAATAATGGAAGAATGGCAGAAATAAAATCCGTGAAATCCGAAATTTCCTCTAACGTTGCATTAGACTGCATCAGACTGCTCGACGGAATCATTGAATTTTTAGCTTGCGCTTTCCTTTGTCGGGGTAATGATGGAAAAGGAGGGAAAGCATCGCATAACAAATCTAGAAAAGAGAATAGAGAACTAGAAAAATTTAACCTAGACCTAACCTCGAACCAGTTTCGCGATAATGCCAGGGACCAGCTTTCCTGCGATCGGTTTGGGTGGGGGGCGTGTGAAGGTAGGTCGGGGGTGAGAGCGATAGTTCGGTGGTCCGAGATTAGAAATCTGCGGGGAATGGAACGATAACCGGCTTCCCGTCACGAAGCCGCCTTCGCCGATTCTTCCCCGTATAGTCTCGCGAAAGCGCTCGCGATTTTCCTTGGCCGTGGCACCGGCACCGATCATTTTCTCCCCGTCCCCCGCTCCCGACGCCACGGAGATTGTCTCACAGCGATTACCTAAATGATTATATATCCGCCGCACTTTCATCGCGACTAATTCGCGCGAACGCGCTCGTGTACGCTCCCGCAACGATATTACCAGACAGTTACCTACACCACGCGGTGGAAAAGGAGAGATTACCTGTTGCGAGGAGAAAGACGAGAGCGAGGCTGCGAGCACACCACCGCGGAGAAAGTCTTTTTTCCATTTCTCCCGGGATTTTTACCGAGTATGTCCCCGATCGAGCCCCGGTAATGGTATCATTATCCTGGGAAAGGGAAACACGACCGAGAGTCGAGAATTCGATGGTGCCGGCGATGATCGATGGTGACGCTGCGATCCGGTCCGATGGGAACACGAGCTGCAACTTCTCTTGCTGTGTCATACACTGTTCGAGTAATTCTTATTTTATTGGCCGTTACTGGACTGCCGATTTTACGCGTTTATGGTGAACATGGATTGGTCAAGTACAAAACTGCAAAGACATTAGAGCAATTAGATGATTTTGCATGAAGATCGGCAGTCTAGTCATCGAGATCGGTATGTCTAGGTTCAGTATGTTCAAGATTCAAAGAGTAAGCAAGATAATGATCTCTATTTGGCTTCTGTTTTTTTAAATCGGTGAAGACAATTTTCATTTTCCACGAAGATCGGCAGTCTAGTTGTCAAGATCGGCAGACCAGGCAGCGAGATCGGCGCGCCACGGTTCACCGGACTCAAAATTCACAGTCTACCGATCGGAATGCGTCGGATCGTCTCGGATCTTCCCGAGGAAAGAGGGCCACGTGGCGATCGCGAGTGTCGACCGGTATTCCGCTAATCGATCGGCGGACGTTTTCACTGCGACGACCCACTTCCGACTCGGAGCGCATTCGTCCGGCTCTATCGGCGCATGCAACACCGAGCCCTCTCCCCCGCCGCGCGGAGAAAGTTTTGATCTCGAACGTGAAACCGACGCTCCGGCGCGATTTTCGCGTCATATCCGATCGCGAGAGCGACTGAAAACGAACGAAATCGACCGGCGGAGAGAAAAAGAAAGACGGAAAAAGAAGAATGTGAAAAGCCGGGCCCGGATTCCGCGGGACACCGTTGCAAGGTGAAAGTGGAGTAAACCTGGATGAGCCTCTCCTCTCCTCGTCTCCAGAGAGAGTCCCGACCACTGTCTCGAACAAGCTCGACGGTTCAAGTTCAACGACGACGGTGGACCGCAGGGGCTCCGAGAACATTCCCGGAATCGTAAAATCGCTCGAGACGATCGCGCTCGGTCGATTCGTCACGCTTCTGACACATCGATCTCGCGAGAACGATTTCCACAGGCCCCACAGTGTATTCCTCAGTCCCAAAACTTTGTTGCAGGTTCCACCATTTTTTCTTGGGTCCTACAAGCATTTTCATAGGTTCAGGAAATATTTCTGAGATTCCAGTCTTTTGATCAGTCCCATAATTTCTTTACAAACTCAAACAGTGCTTCATAGGGCCCACAGTCTTCTCATCGGTGCTGATTGTTCTCAGGTTCTAAAAATGCTGCCATAAGCCCCTGAAAATCGATTCGTCAGACTCTAACAAATGTTTCTCCGGTCGCACAGCGTTCTCATCAGTCCCAAAATTCTGTACGTTCTCCAGCAGAGCATACTACACCTCCGCAACACCCACAACAATTTTCACAGCCTCCATGTTTACGATCGAAGTAGCCTGCGAGCTCGATTCCTGTTGACTCGCGACAGGACAAGGTTCAAAACGCCGGTAACAAGGCCAGTGGTGGTCTGGCCCTGAACTTGAATTCGGCACAGTGGCCAGAAACGAGGCTCGTCCCATTCGGGGTTCAATGTCTTCGAAAGTTGTTCGAGAGAGTCCCACGACCGGCACTCTCGAAATTCCACGGGAACGGTCGATTGTACAAGGTGTACATCATCGTCCGTGTTACACGAGCTCAACAGGAGGGAAGAGAGAAAGAGAAAGAGGAGAGAGAGGGAGGTGCGTGAATTACGCATCGGCGGCGGTTGCGATTTCGAAACCAGCCGCGAGTTCATTGCCATCGAGTGAGCTGGCCGACTGGGTTGCACGCGCGTTGCGTGCCTTCTATTTACACGGTTCACGCTTATCTACCGAGCCATCGGGTTCCGATGGGCTGCGGCCCTCGAGATCCTGTCGAAATCGTCGGAAATCGGGTCATGCTGAGCAATGCAACGCGTCATTCGAGCCCGGTGCAACGACACGCGTCGTGTGCCTGCTGCTGAAGGCGAAAATGCTTCAATCGTTCGACTATTAACGCCAGATTCGGAGTTTCCTTACATTAATTCAAGAAAAATGCGAGCATACGTTCGCTCAGTTCTTTAACGATTTTTATTGTGTTTCCAAAGACATGCATGTGCTTGTTCAGATTTTTTACGATTTTTATTGTGCTTCCAAAGCATGCATGTGTTCAGATTTGCATTTCATCAGATTTTACTGAATGATTCCTCAAGTGCAACTACACCGCTGTGCGAAAGAAAGAAGCACCCGGTCATATTTAACACTAGAACTACCGAACCAGTCAAAAAGACTGGTTCCAGATTTTTTCTTTTAGAAATATTAATATTATTATAAATATATTTTACTGAGAGCAATTTTTTTAGTGAACTTCTTTACTGAAGCACATATTTAAACGAAATCTAAGTAAATGCAATTTTGTCATCAATATAAATCAATGTATGGCAATTGCGTGTAGTGCTCGGTAGTTCTAGTGTCAATAGAACAGTGTGAAAAATCAAATAAGAACACAGTAAGCCTTGAAAAAGAATTCCGCTGTTTAATTGAATAGTTCTGAGAGAATGTGTTATTGCGGATTGTCTAATACTTTAAATGCGATAAATCAGTCATTGTACAATACAATTTCTACATAAAGATATTGTTTGTCATTACATCTTATAATTATACTGGGTGCTCCTTCCTTCTGCACTAGTAGTGTATACGTACACGTACAATGTGAATAATCGTTAACAAGTCACTCAGACAAGTGACTCAGACACCGACGTGGGACCATTCTAGCACGGCTGGAAGAGCCACTAAGTAAGAAGCGACATCAGGTAAAGAATGCGGCAAAAAAATTAATTACCGTGCTCCGATGATAACCCACAGCGACCGGTGAGCTAACCTAGACCTTTATCTTGGTGGAAACGTGGGAATGCACTTGGCGCGAACGCGAAGAGAAATTTCGCGTCGGTAAGAGAACCGAGGGAAACGCGTGGGCGAGGCTGACATTGTCCACCTGGAACGGTGATACACACCGGCATCCGGCGTTTATGTGCTCGTAGGATGCACCGATTTAGGAGAACAATACCTTAGAACCTAGAGAGGAGATTAACGAATCAGCCTTACTTGGGAAAGCTTGTGAATGGACATGATTGGACATTGGTGGGCAGATTCGAGACTGGATCGAAAATTGCAACCATAGTCTGCCACCCTGTAATTTAAAGAGTAAAAACCACTCACTAAAGGGACCACTCAGGGTCTAATTGAAGAAGCTTTCCTGATTAATTACTGCAAAAAGTAACGTAGTCGACGGAGTTCTCGATATTCCGGGGCTCGCGAAATTCTGCGGCTGGTGGGGAGGGAAAGGACGAAGGATGCCATGCCGTGGCGAAAGAGAACTGGCACGACGGTGTATCGGGGTCAAGTGGCACGATAGTAGGCAGCGACGAGGCCTACTTCGCTGAAAACTAGACGGAACGACGCGCGAAAGAGCAACGAAGCGGCCCGCAGCCGTACAATGTTGTTCCGCGCAAGCCATCAACTCGACCGGCCTTTCTAATCGTGGCCTGTATTTCGCCTGTCGCCTGAATTATCCTCGTTACCTCCTCTAACTGCTGGGGCGACCCATCTGGGGGCCAATCTGTCCAGAGAAAATTTATTTACTATTACATATTCAATTTTGGGAGCCCATCTGTGACCCATTTTGGCAGCCCTAGGTTCAGATTCAGTTTACTTTGCCTGAATTATCCTCAAAACTTTCTAGGAATTAGGATGGCTCATCCAATCTGTCAAGAAGAAATGTTTTTGTGATTATTTGTCCCATTTTGGTAGCCCTAGGTTCCAGTTTCGTTATCCGAGACAGTTTCTGAGGGAAATCTTTCTTAAATTTGTGCAATATGCACGAGGGTCTGGAATTTGATCCTTAAAAGCCATTTAATGTCTTTCTAAATAATCGAATTAATGTGTGTGTGAAACGACTTTGGCGATGGTGTTACGCGATTACAGTGATTACATAATGAGCAACCGTTTAAACAGATTAGATAATGGGGGGATGGAGCGGAGGAGCGGCAAATATTCGGGTCGAGGCACGATAAAATCGAGGCTAAGGAAAAATCTGAATACGTCCCTACAACTTAAATTCATCGAAGCCAGTATTCTCATTATCGAACAATCAATTAATCATGATTAATTCCCATTTCGTCCCCTAGATCTATTATCTTCGTGCACAGGTATTTTTACATTCAGATAGTTCCGATAATAGGATCAAAGTACATAGTCTCATTCTTGCGGCTCATGAGATAATGATTACGATGATAGTCTAAACTTTAGGAGCATTCGGGAACCACGTGCTCCGCTACGAATGTCTATTAACGTGTTGCTTGAACGATTACATCACTTCTTGATCCCCCTCGAGTGTTTCGAGGAAAGTTATCGAGATTATCCATCCAGAATAACGTTTGCCTGTTGCGCAATCGATCCATTGTTTATGGATTTACCTCTTCGCGAGAGTTGAGGTAATTGCGCCTAATTAAACCTCGAAGAGCCTGTTCGATGAATTTTTATCAGGTTATGAATTTTTTACTACGATATCGTAACGAATTTAATCGATTCTGTGAAACTGAACATTTTATGCGTTTGTAGTAGTACATTTTTAAAAATTTACAATAAACTGCGCGATTGTTATATGTATATTAGATAGAAAATGCCTACTTCAAGCTTCTGAGAAGATTTGCGAATCAAAGGAAGCCTGTTCCCGAACCCTCGCTCATAAATCCCTTGTGCTAAATCATTCACGACGTAGAGGAAGCATGTCATTACTTATTTGCTTAAGCACAAGTGACGGATTCAATTAATTTCGGCTTTGTTGACTGTAAATCTTGTTCTCAATATTGAACCAGCTACAAGGTGCACAATAATCGTTGACAATGAAACAGTAAAATTTATGCGTTTATAGCATCCATAACAAAAGAAACAAGCTTCCAGCCTCGATGTTCCCAAACCCGAGAAATCTATTATAGTCGTACAAAAATGCGTTCCGAAAATCACAGTCATTGCAAATTAGATAAAAAACAACTACTTAACGCTACAGAGAAGATTTACGGATTGAAAGTGGCTCGAGCCCCCGATCATAAATCCCTCGGGCTGAATCATTCGCGACACTGAAGAACGCGCGCGTCTCGGCGCGAGCATAGGATCGCTGGATCTCTTTGTCTCGGTGCTCGATCTTCTTTGTTTGAAAGCCTTTGGACACGTTCGGGCCGTCTATTTTCGTGTTCGATTTACTCCGGTATCGGTCGTGGGATTTGCCCGGTGGCCCGTTTCCGAAATATCGACGCGGACGTGGAACAATACCGTCGCGTCGCCGCGAGAATTTAGATCGCGGAATGTAGGTCCGTTCGCATGAGAGATCGATCCCCCGGTCTGAACTCTCCCCCGAGACGAAGACACGTAGAATTTCACTGAAAATAAAGATTAGGTAACCTCGGGGAATCGTCGCGCACTATATATAAATCGCGCCGACCTCGATCGCGGACATGTTTCACGCGCGTCATCGCTCCTTTCTCGCTTTTCGATCCTGGCCGCGTTTTCAGCGAGATCGAAGGTCTTGGCCGTGGGCGGCGCCGTTGCAGTGGCAATTTAACCGCTTCCGGTCCCCTAATATTCCGACATGGTAATGCACCAAAGAAAGAGTGCAGTTTGCTCTTTTTGCTTGCGAAACTAATTTAATTTGCTCGGAAAAATTCAAAGTCTATTAGAAACAATTTTCAGCTCGACAACCACCGAAGTACGCCGTTTACACCGTCAAGACCGATGACGCCACCCTGGCGTCGTACGAAAGTCCAGATTCTATCCTGGTTTTCGAGCGATTGCGTGGAAAACATGAGCTGAAAATTCACAACGACGTTAGTGGAACGGAGATGATCGTTTTCGAGGCTAGTCGAGCCACTTGTTTACTTCGGAATTTGTTTAAAAATAGTGGAATACTTTTAAAAAGATGAAAATACATGTACATGTCTACTCCACCGTAAAAGATGTTTAATGTCGAAGTTACAAAGTTCACAAACAACCATTTATGAGTTCAATCTGTTGAATGTTTAAAGCAATAAGGAGAAATCAGGAAAAACCGATTCGGAACGCGCGGAAACGGTGAAAAATCGTGGGATAACGTCGAGAATTGATCGAGGAGGTTTCCGAGCGTGATCTCGAGGCCGAGGGGAAAGTGTGTATGGTCACTTAGGGAAAAAAGACGCGGCGACGACTGGATTTTCTTGCGAGATCTCGTGCTTTCACTCGTAGAAACCTTCTCGCGATCCTCTCTCGAGGTTCTACAACGATGCGCCGCGATCGACGCTATCGAACACATCCCGATTATCGGATCTGGGTCACGGTAATTCGTGTCCCAGTTCGCATTTATCGTTCGCAGCGTAAACCGAAGCTGTGACATAATCGCGGCGGAGGATGGACGGGTCAGCGGAGACGATAACGCCGCTAATTCGATGACGATGACGGTAGAGGAGGATCGGGGGATTCATTTGTCCCAGATGATTCACTGGGAACGATCCTGATCGTCATACCGCGCGCTGTTTCGTGGGAACGAATAATTAGGAAGAAACGGTGTTTGCTATTTGGAATCAAAGATCGCGCAATCATGCTTTTGAGAACGTGCACAATCTGGTTTGAGTCATGCGAGGTTGAACAGGTTGCGATGATTGTTATGTTCCTGCTGCGTAATCAATTGTGAAATGGGAGGTCGCTATGAAAGGCGGTTTTCTGTGGATTAGAACGGTTTTAAAGGCCTGTGCGGCGAGCGGTTTTAATACTTTATCCGATGGGAGTCTGTTAATAGCTTTTTCCATGATTGTGGTCTGTCTTAAAGAGGTTTAATAGTTTTCTCGTAATTAATGGTTTCGACAGACACGATTAAATTTGATGTGGATTAATCGTTGATGTACGAAGGAAATTTTGCTGTTGAGAAATTGATTGAGAAGTCGTCGCTGACGGATAACGTGTTAGTTGAGAATCAGAGTTCGAATTAAACGCCGGAAAACCTGTGGAATTATAAATGATTTAAACAATCTGTAAAATTTCTAGAGAAATGAAAATTTATTGGGCGAGACGTTTTAATTAAGGAAGTTGAAGTTAAGGATAAATCAGTGTAGCGATCGAGGAATCATAAATTGAACGATGCACTCTCCGAGGTATTACAGTTTGAACATACACGGTTTAGAAAGTGGTGTCTAGAGCGCTCCTCTCAACTTTGTTTCCAAGCAGGTGTAGAAAAACCGTGACTGGAAAGTGAGAAAAATGTTCTCAAAATTTCTTCAAAGATCTCGCCATCTTTTTCAGAATTCTTTTTGCCGCTGCTACAATTTTTTTTTAGGTCCCACAAATGTTCTTTAAGCTCTGCAACCCTCCCAGCGTTGATAAAATTTTTAAAAAATCCCACAACCTATCCGAACGTCTCCCAGTATTTTTGTAGACGATGCTTCAGGAAACTTCAACGTGGTAATGAGTAAAGAAGTACTTTCTTGCAAAGTTAGAACGTATATAGTCCATTCTGATTGAACGACGATCCGTCGCCGTTGTTTGTCTTCGAAATTGCCAATGAGAATCCGTTGTTTACCGAATCAATTGCCGGGAGAACAGAGCGTTTCAGTGTTTCGTCGACGGACATTGAACCACGACGGTATTCGAGGTCGGCCGCGAGGAGAGTCGACGTAAAGTTAGAAGTTCTTGGCTACTCTCCCTGCCGCGCGCCGCCATTCCACCGGTTCGCCACTTTCTCCTGCGGTGAACGCGAACACCTACCCGATCGATCCATCCATCTTCCTCTTTCCTCTCTGCCTCTCTTTCCTCCCATTTTTCCCGGCGAGTTCCGTTTTTCCGCGGATTCCTTCTGTCTCGCTCCGTTCCGAAGAGAAACGGCGACCGAGCGAAACCGGCGCGGTCGAACAGTTAATAGCGAAGAAAAATGAGAACCATGGAACCGCTAGCGAAGTGTGAAGCAGAGTATGCGCCTAAAAAAGTGATCGTCGACTGACGGTGAAGCAGACGAGGGGCTCGCGGGCTCGGAAAATCGGAGAGGCCCAGATGCATTCCCCGACGGCGAGCGAATAAAAAGAAGATGGCGGTTACGACGCGACGCGACGCTGATTAAATCGCAAAGGGTTAAATCATCGTTGGGATACACCTTTTTCCCCGGATCATGAACGCTCCAGGTGGCCGATAAAGGAGTTATTTGCATCGCGAAATAAAAAAAGACGCGGAGGACCGCGAGACGGCGTCAAAGAGGAGGACGGCCCCCGCCCTGTTCGAAGGAAGAAAAGAGGAGGAAAAAGTGTGTCGTATCCGGTGCAGCGGGCGGCCAGATATGAAAAAAGAAAAGAAACGTGGTCAAGGGCGATTGCAGGCCCGTTACATCATCGAGGACGATGCTGACGATAATCGGGAAGCTGGCCTGGCCGCCCGCGCCACGGAAAAATGCCCGATTACAAAAGCCCCGGGTTGCGACACCTGGAATTCAGAGTCTCGACATCGATCCTGGATAACACGATGATGTCCTTCGACGATTCGTTGTTCGCTGCTGCTGGGATCGAGCGAACGTCACAACAATCGGGCATCAAACTGCAATCTGCCATCAGCGGCGCTTATGCAAATCCGCTAACGACGGGTCACCGTGTACCGTAACCTCGTGACGACATCGATTATGAAAACGATACTCCCTGTACAGTCAATTTTCATTTTACCAAGTCTTCATTCAAAGGTTCGAACGTTGATTGGTAATTTAGAGGCTGATATTTAAGTCTGAACTCCACCGTTAAAATGTTAACGCGCACTTGATTTTTACTGAACCAGGCCTAAACGTCTCGCCACAAATGTTTCCAGCACCGAGAACGTAGTGTTCGTCTGGTGCCCAAGGTGGTTCGGAACCCACCTCATAAAGAATGTAGGTCCCGTCGCGAAATAACCCTGAAAGAGGAGTTCAGAGAGCGACGTAAAATAAGTAAAAAAAAGAGAACATTGTGTTCGTCGACACACAACCGAATACTTTCAGGGATTGATTTTAATAACTATGCGGACCGTTATCTGCGCCTGTATCGCAGCAACGATACGGGGAGAGCCTTGGCATTATTTTCTCGCTTCGCGGTAGGCGCGTTACTTAATCGAGTTATGAAACCCGCGGCGTGTACGGTATCGGCTAAACGGTCGATTGGAACGGCACCGACGACGGCGAACCTAAAGATCGAAATAGTGAAACGCCACTCGTCGATCCTCTCTTTGACATTTCTAATGGGCCTTGTTGCTCTGCCACTCGTCGCTACCATTCGCGGACGCCTCCGTTCGCAACCTTTTAGTTACACTCATCCTCCGCTGGCTGCTGCCTGAGGACCTTATTCGATCGAAAAAACATTTCACGTCCTTCGTGTCTGATCTTGTAACCCAGATCAATTTTATCTACGGCAGACCTTTCCTTTCAATTTTTCTGTATTTCCTTAACGCTAACCTGTTTAAATATATTATAATAAATCGTTCGCCATCACCGGAAATTCAGAAGCGGGATTAAATCCACGTTCTTGTGAACATTTTTCATCGAAGATAACCTGAGGAATATTATAATAAATCGTTCTTCCGTCGTTACAGAATTCAGATGCACAAAGACTATCAACCTCGCAGCATCTTATTATACTCCTAGATCCTCGCGATCAATCGAACTTCCGGCAAGGCTCAAGAAAGATCAGCAATGTCCTTGCTCCGCCCATTTTCCGTCTGGTCGCCAAGAAACGGTACGGAACCCGTTTCGAGGTTGTCCCGTTACGTTCATCGAGGAGGAACCACGCGAAAGAAAAAGAGAGAGAGAGATATAGAGTCTCTCGGTGTCCCGTGGAGGATGAACGAACCGAGTGGACGGCGTGAGAGGGTGTAAGAGAGAGAAAGAGCGACTGAAAGGAGAGAAGAGGGGGAGCGGAGCCAGTTTTCGAACGGTCCTGGAGAAAGTGGTGGCTATACATTTACTGACCTACATTACCCTCGTTTTGCCCCCACCCAGGCCACTGTCAGCGCCGCTGACACCCACCGGAGCGTACCGGCGGCATGGCAGCGCACAAATTGTCCCGTTACACACCGGCCGCACGTACACGTCATCAACGTGACCCACAAAATGGCACCCGGCCTCTCCCCGCCGTCCCGTAGGATCGCCTGTCTTTTATTCCAAAATTATGTCACGCGACCACGCCGAAACCGGCGACTCAACAGAATCGGGGACGGAGACCAGCGGTCCAGGAATCGCTGATCGAGCCTAATGTCAGGGACGTCTTTATTCTGTGGATGCTACCAGTCTCCGGGGTCCATCAGAAATTTTTGACCACGCGGAACAATTTAGACTTGCAATCTAAACAGGTCAAAAATATAAAAATATAAACAGGTCACCAACATAACTCTCCTGCTTTTGAAGATAGAAGAAAATGCATCAGATATACCAACTAAGGCTGGTTTGATGCATTTTCTTCTATCTTCGAAACCAAGCGAGTTATTCAGGTGAGCTGTTTATAACGTCCCACGAAGTATACAAAGAAATTTAATCTTTTTCTTCTTTTCCTTCACTGATGTCCTTCATCTTTTTAATATGTCCATTGCTATGTCCAGCTCGAAGGGCCTCCGTAAACCGTTTAGTTTCCACGGAACCAAAGATCAAAGTCTGCTCCGAGAATTGAATCTTTAAATGTCTCGAGTGGCCAGAAAGAGGATCCTGAAATGCAACGGCGACTGTCCCCTATTAAATTCGAATGCAGTCATCCGAATCCTCCCACCGTTGAAACCCAGTTCCGAAAGTGCCTTCAATGGTAGTCTTTACAGTTACGCGTTCAAAGGAGATCGAAGGAACGGTCGGCGACGAAGGATTTCGTTTGCCTCCCACCAAAAGGCCCGTTGTTACGTGAAACACCTGGTTCCTCGTCAGTGGACGTAACGGGACAGACCCGAAACGGGTTCTGTACCGTTCCGTGCGACGTAACGTTACGAGATAGATCAAGGCCACTGCCTCGGTAGTCGGTGAACACCAATTAGGCGTTCCGCCATCTCTCCTGGGTCGGCGAGGTTCCCAAAATTCAGAAAATCGCCAGAAACCTACCTACCTGGCAGAAACTGATCGATCAAAGTCGAAAATATATTAATTAGTATATTGAGCATTTATTAACACTTTGTTCACTGGTAATTTTTTAAAAGTTCTTCTAAAATCAATGATCAATTGTTGAAGATTTCCCAATACACAATTCCATTTGCAAATCAACAAATTTTTGGAATTAACAGACTCGTTATTAAAGATTCTGAACAAAGTCTAATAAATATGTATGTTATTAATTTCCCCCCTTTAAAACGAAATTAAATTCTATTTTGGTTTCGTTAATGTATAGTTATTGGAGAACATGTAGGCATACAATAAATATAAATTTTCTCCTTCCAAAGAAAGTTCTAATCACTGAAACCGTAAAGTAAATCGTAACATCTTTTGAAATTAATATTAAAAAAAAAATTATTAAGCTGTGTTACATACAGCTCAGACTTTGATAAGCTTATTAATTAATAAGCTTGCGGTAGATAGAAGAATTAAGAAGGAACCCAGCAGAGTCGAAGCTATTCTGCAACCAAAAGATGAAGTGTAATAGATCAAACATGCTTGAAGAGCACAGTAAGAGTCTTCGACCGCTTTCAGTTTTACGAAAGTGAAAAATCGCCAGCTAGAAGGCGCTAACTTGCGAACTGTCGCAAAAGAGTCCGCTATTTCACGGACAAACTGTTCGATAAGCGACTGTACAAACTTACGGTTCGACGCTATGCGGCGCCATTTCGGTCGTGGTCTCATTCGACGA
This sequence comes from Lasioglossum malachurum, assembly GCA_028455605.1. NCBI lineage: Eukaryota > Metazoa > Arthropoda > Insecta > Hymenoptera > Halictidae > Lasioglossum > Lasioglossum malachurum. The sequence continues at coordinate 20,712,772 of CM052318.1, read as the reverse complement.
AAACGGATTCGATCGGTGAAGGATGGGCGTCAGGAAATTTGACAAAGCGGCCGCCGCGCCGTGGCTAACGGTGTTCCTTATTCCTGGGAGGCGAATTAGGCTGTTACGGTACTGTTATGTTTACCCACGAACGTTAGACGGGACCGTTTTTTTTTTTCGGCGACGACACGTGACACGTACCCGGCCCAGGAATTTATGGACATACATTTCGCCGGGTCGAACGCTTCTGACGCGCCACTTCCGGGATCCAGAAATCATCGGACTGACTCACAGTTCGTCGTCCAGCGAATAAAAAAATTCGCAGATCTCCGCGTTCCTTCGGTAGCATCGCAATCCACGTGTCCATTCGCGGCGCATAGTTGCGTAAATCGCGGGAAGATCGATCCTCGCTTCCTTCTGGGCACCCAGGTGGTCGTGCAGGAAGCGCGGATTCGGTTAACGATGAAAAAACTGATACACCTTACGCGAAAACGGGAATTATGCAACTTCATCAATTATTCCTGACATGGGAATCGGAATTCGAAACCGTTAATTGGGGGAGACGCGCTAACGTTCCTTTTTACCGTATCTTCCTGCAATTTCCACCTTTTTCTCCTCGATATATCCTACATTCATTTCTGATGCTCAGTGAGCTGGGTGAGAACATTCATTTTGTCAATCTATTTTACGCGAGATCTTTTTAACATTACCTGCAGACACACTAATGTTGCTTTCCACCGTGTATTCCTACATTATTCTGTTAGTATTAAAATAATAATTATTATTATTATTAAGAATAATTCTTATTCTACGTCGAAAAATAATAATATTTCGTATAAAACATTAAGCGGTGACAGGAATGCGTGTGTCGTATTCTGTATGTGAAAGAAATGATTAAAATTCAATTTTTTCCAAGCGAGTGATTCTGAAGGCCTTAGCTCCGGAAGAAAATGAAGGATTTAATTTTGAAGCGTCAGAGTAGATAAGAAGATGGTGGTTGCGGATGCGGCGAGCGTTTCTATAAATTTCGATGACGGAATGATCCCCGTCGAGCCTCTTATTTATAGATTTCCCGTGGGCAATTTCTTCTCTCGTTGAAAGAATCGGCGACATTGCGAGGCAAAATGGCGGAAAGAGGCTTGTTCCCGGATCGGAGGCTGGCCACTGAAGCGTAGCATCCCCGGTTACAGCGAGGCCCGCCGCGAGGGGAGCCAACTTTCACGTACTTATACAGTAATAGCATCGCGTTAAATGTAATGCATCGGCCTAGTCTTACCTCACTCTATCATTTCCAGCGGACTTTCCTTGCCGTCGCTTACTTATTACCTTTCTAACTGCCACGCCGGCTGAATTTCTTCGCGGAAGTTTGACCGTGACGAGGTTAACATCCACGGTTCTTCTGCTAGAAAGTACGCGCCCGCGCTCGCGCTCCTGCACACCTCGCCGAGGCAAAAACGCACTGAAAAAATAATTAATCTAAGCATCCGGGTCGATGTAACGCCTATTTCCCTACGGGATTCATTTGTTACTTCAAGCTGCAATTGATCTCTTAAACGACGCCATCTTTGTTTGTGGTAACATGTGGTTGCTGAAGCTACTTGTTTAGATATTTCTCGTCGAGAAAATATCGAGACTATTTTCCTTGAAGTATTGACTAAGAAATTTATTAGGTAGAATGTTTTATCTTCGCCGACTTCTTTCTTTCAGTCGTTTCCTTACTGTAACTTGTCGATATCAAACTATTTCGATGATTTTCGTTAAAATTATTCATGAAACTGTGCATCTTCTTCAAATGTTCATTTTTTAATACTCGGAGAATTTATCCTAATCTTTCTTCTACAATGTGGTCTTCAACCTAATGGTCACTTTTTAAAGAAGGCATCGTCAACGAATTTTCAATATGTAGATTTCGAAGAAACAGGTTGAGAAACTTTCGAGCCAGCATCCGAGATAGGAGATATATTTCAGAAGCACGAAGGAAAGCTGTCGTTGAGCGAGGAAAAAGTAGGGATGGATTTCCGGTGAATCGGTAGGATCAGTTTTTCGCCGGAAGGCGTGTAGCGCCATTAAAGGCGGCCGAGATCGTAACAATTTGTCACAGGGATCTATCGATCTACCGGTTGTCGTACGATGTCGAACACGATGGCAAAGGGACAACGTCCTCTCAGACCACCTACATCGGCTTGTAGCATCGCGGTTTCTTGAATTATTCCGAACGGGCATCCAACGGTGCCTAGTCTCGTAAATATATGCATAAATAAATGAAGGCATCAACGCGAAATCGCAGTTCAAAAATCACCGTTTCTTTAAACGGTTAAAATCGATAATATCTGAATTGGACCGTTAAAATCTAAATTTCAACCAGACTGTTAAGATTTGAATGTGAATTTTAATGTTAAAACGTGACTTTGAACTGGACCGCTAGATTTTAATTCAAATTGAACCATTACAATTTTCAATTGAAATTTAGAAGTAGCCTGGCGTCTCGATTTGATTGAAATGTCAATATTTGAATTCAAAGTTTAAAATGTGACATATCCATAAAATTTCAAAAACCATAGGGAGTGGAAATATTCTAGATCGGTAGAAATGTGTAATTTTCCAGTTAACCCATTGCCCTACGATTTATTTTACGGTTTCAGTGATTACAACTTTTTTTGTAGTACGTAATTTCCTAAAAAAGGAGAAAATTTATATCTATCGTATGCCGACATGTTCTCCAATAACTATACATTAACAAAACCAAAATAGAATTTCATCTCGGTTTAAAAGAGATTAATAACATACATGTTTATTAGACTCTGTTGAAAATTTTCATCACATTAAAACAGCTCCAAGTGCAAAGTTTAAAAGTTGCAAAATGTGAAATGAAAAAGGACCGTCGAAGTTCAAATTCGAACTCGACCCCGACGTTGCATAGGAAGCGATCGCTAATCGGTAATCGCGAAGAACCCGATCGCATCTGGGAGATCTTGATCGGGACGCAGGCTTCTCAAGATCCGCGTTTTCCGCGCGGCTAATCGTCCGCCGCCGGTTAGCGGCTTTATGAACCGCTAGCCGTTTCAGTTACGAAACGTGGCACCGGGGATTACGAAACGAGAGGACGTAATAACGCGGCAATGTAGGCGAGCTCTCCGCCCGTACCGTTAGATTTTCTCCGAGACGGTTGCCTCGCGCCCGTGCCGCTCCGCACCGCTTCGCACCGCCTATCTACCATACTATGCCGATCGTTGTCACACTTCTAACGTTACACGCCCGTTAGGCCCTTCACGGCTACACTGTCCTGCCAGGTTCCGTCTACTCGCCTTGTAGTTCGTTCGCTGACATTACTAATCTGCAACAGGACAAAACTGTACAACCGAGCGTGCGGCTCCACCGCTATTTAACAATCTTGACTTGCCGCTTGTCACGGCAATTAACTCGACAGACCATTCCACGGACACGGAACACGTTGCGTACCACCGCTAAGTAGTACAATCATTCTGCTTAATAAACTTGCCACATTGTGATGATTCCAACTACAAATCCTGCTAATGCTCGTAATAAACTTAAGTGGTCATTTGTTGTTGAAATATAGCTCCGGAGGCGGAGAAATTGTTTCTATTAACAATTTATGGAGACCCAGCTTTTCAAGCAGGAAATAAACGAATGAATCAGTTTGGAAACTGTTTTCTTTTAGAATCAGCAAGGTAGCTACATGTTGTTCCTGCAACAATCTTCACAGCTGTAATACCTCTTTAATACTAGATTTACGGAACCTGCCAAAATGGCTGAATCTAAATTGTTTAATTCGCGATCATCAAGAGTGCAAGGATACATCCGTAAATAATAATTGCTGAATGCAGGCTGACGATTGCAAGATGGCTACTACTCTGGGAAACGCAGTCATAGGGTCACCATGTTTCAAGAAAGAGAAAAAGTGTCACGTCGGAACGCGATCGTGTCCCCCCGTGTCGTCATCGCGGGTTCAGCGACACGGCGATTGTGAAACCGTGTTTTGGTGGTTCCCGCATTCCGGGTCAGGATCCTTGAAGCGGATCGGAGCGGAGTGGCAAGTTCAATGCGAGGAGGAAGTGGCCAGGAAGGTGGTGGCTGCCATTGCCGTTTGTCGTTGCCGTTTGCCATTGCTGGGATCCGGCGTCGTCGTCGGCCGCCATAATTCTCCGGGTTCTCCAACCGAACACCAACTTTCACGCGATACCACCCCCTCTTCTCTCTCTCTCTCTCTCTCTCTCTCTCTCTCTCTCTCTCTCTCTCTCTCTTTCTTTTTCACAGACAGCGCCGTTCGCACTTGAACGAAGAAAGTGCACATGTAACACTTACATGACAACCCGGGAGACCTATACGTAACGTACAGCCGCAGTCAAAAGACGATGCCAGCGGATTTCGTCAATGTCAATGCCACTGGCCTGGCCAGTGATCTTGAAGTCCTCTGACGACAACTCGTTATAAAAGCATGATGTACATGATTGTTGAGAATTAAGAAGTTTTAGAATGATAGAATTACGAAATTTGATCAACCCTTAGCAGTCGAGGGGTGACTCAGAATCATTTACATTATTAAACAATTATTAAACATGGTGGTATCTGATCGATTACTACACACTTAAGTATTGTATGAGGTATTATATCAATTTCATATCCATAAAACGAAAAGAATCGTATTCAACGGAATTAATCTAAGTCGGAAGAAATGTTTAATTTTCGAGCTGAAATACCTTCGACTGCGAAGGGTTAAGATATTGTTTGATTTTATAAAATATTAGGAAGACCTGTGTAAACGTACTAGTACCCTATTAATTTTGATAATGAGTGAACAAACTTCACGACTAATAATAGAACAGAGCAGCGTCGGATTGTAGCATCGGTAAGCTGTCGGACGCATCGATTAACAAGATTGAGATCGCTGTGGCAAAATGCATCCTTTGTTCCGCGTTCAGAAGGAATTAGGAAATAATGGCGCGCGCGATTCCTCTCCGCTTAGAATGCAGAAAGAAAAGCCGGCGTCGAGGACGTTCGCCTGGACGTGACTGTTTTCCGGAAGTTTTCCGCGACGCCTGGGGGCTCTCTGAAGTTTCGAATGCCACCGGATTACGACAGCAAGGACAAACCGATCAGAAAAACACGCCGCCGCCGGTGAAACGGAAGAATTAATTACAGAGAGCCTCCGTTCTTAGCTGACCGGTAACGCTGCGAATGGTCTTAATGTCCCTCTCCCACGATTAACCTTCGAATATCCGTACGGCGTCGTTCCTTATCAAACCAGCCGTTCCTTGAAACGGCTGCTATCCTGAAACGTGACGGACAAACTGAACAGTCGCCGGCTGCAACTTCGAATAATACTATCAGCCTGCTTTTCTTAAAACTCCGAACAATGCCACTGGCATTCTGCTTCTCTTCAACCTGCGAATGCTCGAATTAATTCGAAGCCCTTCCTTCGCGGATTTCTTGGCCATTTACAAGCAATTAAAATCTGTTCAAGAGATTTAGAATAATTTACATCGTATTCCTCCGAATATTTAAAACAAATCACAAGATCAGCAAACAGTTCAATTTTAAAAAGTCGCCGAATCAGCATATAAAAAAAATTTTCCATGTTCGTCGAACTCTAAACAAATAAATCCAAAATAAACAAACAATTAAACAAGATATCCAGCTAGAAAAATGATGGGATAAACCGTCAGAAAATTATGTTAGGGCCCGAAAATCGATAAGAGAGGTCCGCCATGTTGGTCCCCCGGCAAGATGGCGGATTTTCGAGAGCCGGCAGGTGTCGGCCCGTTATCAGAGCCGCGAGCACACGCACCGTCGTGTACACGCTTATTATGTAACGATGTTAACTGTAAATATTTACCGGAGCGGCATGCCCCTGGCCCTCCAGGTCCCCCCATCTCGGCCGAGAAGGAAATAGGCACGATCACGCTTGTCCACACGGAAAGTAGACCGAAAGAAGTCGGCTTTGCTGGAAGTGGGGTGGCTAGATGGCGGACCGGAAGGGCGGTGAGAGGAGGACCGTTTAAAAATACCAAAGTGGAGCACTCCGCTACGCTCCTGGAATCGATTAACGCCGGGGGCCTGCTCTGCTACGCCACTGGCCCGCGTTATTCGCTTTGCGAACCTCTCAGAGGCGCCCCCTTTCCCGAAAACGCGGCTTCGAAGCGAGAACTAAGTTCGACACGATGCCATCTTGTAAATAATCAAGATTTTACATTTTTCAATTGATAATTAAAAGGTAAATTCATTGTTGAAATACTCTTTGGAGCCACATCCTCGATCCATACGACCATTGCAACAAATTTCGTACAGAGTTGCCATAAGAACTAATTAATTTTCTCTTCGACATTCGCCAACGACATTCTAACCGCAACCCGAACCGATCATTCCCGCGTCACGGCCATTAACAATCAATCTCCAGCCGCCATTAAAACGCAATCATCATTATCATCGGCTGGGATCACGTCCAGTCAGAAGCTAACGACGATCCATGGGGAAATGTCTTAATATCGATCCGTTTCGATGAAACTGTTGGAAAAAAGTGGTTCGGAATCCACCAAAAGCAGCGATGTCTGCGGGTGTCGGTGGGTTCTTGCCAGTCAGGATCGAGGGAGACCGATCTAGCAGGCCATGATAGATCCTTGACAGCCCATCGAGGACTGGCAGCCTTCCGATCGACCAGTCTGACAAAGAGGAAAGAGGAGGAAAGTAGGAAGAAGAAGGAAGATAAAGGAAAAATAAGTCGCTGGGACGAGCGAACCAACGTTGCCCGAGGATTTACCTGTGCGATAAATTCAGGTACGCAAGGCCGTAAGCCGTATACGTAATGCGCATAACGTGTTGCGTGGCCTAACTCGCTCCTCAACGAATCGGAATCGATCGTGTCCCCGCAACAGAACACGCTTGTTTCTCCGAGATCGAGGTCCTTGAGCTGCGGTTACATAAACCCGATCGAGAAGCCAGAAGACCAGACGCTTCCGGGAAATCGTGGAAAATGTCACTTCCGGCCTCTGGAATTTTCAAGAATTTTCCCGATAGTCTTGGACCCAACGCTTGCAGTCATGCGTTTCTTGCAACCACCTGCATAATTATGTATAACTTCTGCAATCTTTGATGAATTCGATTGGAAAAATTCACGTTGCTGGTCCACATATGCGTAAATACCTGTGCAAAACTTTCGGTTGCTGGGTCTAATGGTTTTCTTGAAATTAATTCTTAAATCGAGCACTGCGTATGTAGAGAGGAGTAGTGAACGTCACCTTCATACTATCGTGTGTGAGTTTTGCAATTTTTTTTTAACAAAAGCATGAAAATTCAGGAAAATTTGTTAGGGGGATGTTATTGTGCAAGTCTTGAGAATAGCTGAGCTAGAGGGTTTGGAAAGATATCCTCTCGCATTAAAAGCAGTGATCTAGATCATGGTCCCTCGGTTTGAGTTAGAGAATGAGCTGCTTTAGTTTCTACATAAGGTTAAATAAGAAAATATTTTCACGGTATTTTGATTTGTATGTTCTTCCGAGTGGAACTGGTAAATTGAATGTACCATAAATATCGCGTCTGCTTGTCGGCGACGTAGCGCAATACGAAAAGGAATCCGGCGTTAATGTACTTCCTCGTGTGTTGCCTAATGGTACGGCACTTTGAAATTTCTCGTAATCGCTGCATGAAATATGTAGACGACGACGATTCCGAAGCGTGCGTGTGTCGCCGCGATCGATCCCGATCCAATGTGGAACGCGGGACCGTTAGAATTGTTCTCGTTATTATGCAAACGACGCTCCCTCGGCGTTTCTTTATCCGAACGTCGTCTTTATTCAAGGTAAACCCGAAGAATCAAGGTTGCATCGATCTTTATCACCGGACGTTGTTCGACGTTTGATAATCCCGGCCGGTCGACAATTGCTGCGAATATTACGGGACAACTAGCATAACCGTTGGTCATGGTTCAGTGTATTCGTCATTTTCCGCGCGGCGTTGAAACTTTATTTTCACTTTCAAAAGTCACAGAGACATTTCAAATCAGACTTGAATCTCACCAATGAAATTATAATTATATCTAGACGATGCAATTAGGATTTAAATGTGAAATCTTGGTTGATCAAGATTTCGGGAGTCGACTTGAGAACATAAATTGGTCCTCGCGTTAAAGGGAAAATTCTTGAAAAATTCCCTAGATGGATCCCGAGGCTTGTTCTCGATTTCCAACGTCCAAGGTGCAAATGGCGGAGCAGCGACCGTAATCTTTTTTCTTCCTGAGCAAGAAACGCAACTGATGGGTTACGCAATCCCGGAAAACGGTGCTCGATAACCCTGGCTTCTCTATGGAAATTTCGACCATGAAACGCGACGTGCATCGTAACGAGCACTCCTCCATCTCGCTCGATCTGGCTCGCAGTCGGTCAAAGGTGAACAAATATCAGGGACGACGGCTCGTTCTGCAGCTTTTATTCAAATGCCCACCCACAAGCCTGTGTCGCATCCCTTGACCGGTATTTAGAACGAATGCCGCGCGGTTTTTCTGCGTTTTGCACTAGTTTCCCATATTTCGCTTCACGGAATCAACTTTACCAACGACAACCGTTACTCACAAGTTCTCATGTTACAATCCAGTCAACTCCTGTATTAGTATAGGGTGGCCCAAAAGTCACTAGACTATTTTAAAATACAACAAATACACATTTTGAAATTCGCACTTTCTTTCCATTTTACATTTTCTTTCCATTTTATTATAACAGATTATAAAAATCTGAAAATGTTATTGTTGTTTTCGATGTAAAAAAGCTATTAAGAAATTAAATTAATTTTTATTTAGCTCCTGTTGTCTACTAATCAGCAGATTGGTGCTTTTTATGATAAATAAACATTGCAAAATTAATTGAATAATACGGGACTTCTGAATTCTTTACATGTTTTTAACTAGAGATGTGAATCTCGGCCGAAAAGTGTGAAGAAAAACTGCAGCACCGGCGAGCGACTTCAAGTGGTGATCTTAGGAGTCTAAATAAAGTTCGAAGACGTAAACCGACGGCGAAAAAGCTTTCTTTGAACGGTCGTTCGTGTGCAACGACGAGGCGTAACCGCTTTCGCTATCTGGGCCAATGGGTCACAAAGTTTCCCGCGTGCCCTCGCGCGCGCGATCGCGTGCTAACGCACCTCCGCATTTCCTTAGCAGTCGTGGTGTTCCTTTTTTTTTCTTCTTTTATCGCCGACCTCTCGAATCGATTTTCCTGCAGCTCCGTGCGGTTGCATGCACTCGTGACCGTTTCCTCGCAACTTTCTTCCTTCTGTATGCAGCGTCCCCGAAACATCGCAATCGTTCCAAAAAACTTTATTTAACAGTAATTTTAGTCGCGAACACGCAAGTCATCTTCTCCCTACCGAAAATTAATTCAAGTGCAAATGGTAACGTTTCTAGAAGCTCTAAAAAAATTTTCTGAGGACTGTATCCACCTTGGATTTGAAGATTAAAGCTTTCCTTTTTTAGACGAACCCCTGAAATTTGATGTACGATGTCTTTTTTTTGATCGGTTTATTGGACAGGATTTTACAGTGCGAAAACAGGAAGAAAGGATAACGAATAGATCCTTGGCGGCCGGGAATGCGCATTCCAGCGGCAAGGACTCTCCTCGGACAATTCAAAGCTTTTGAGGAACGCGACGCAACGTTCGCGCACCGGAATGTTAATTGGACCGCGATAAATAATTGCGAGGGGGGCTAGAGAGAACTCGGCGATCCCTTAACGCGTAAATCGGTCCGATTCGACGCGTTAATTGACGCTAACGAGCCAGCCTGTTCAGCGCGCCCTTAAAAATGTCCTGCTGGAGCTAGAGCGAGAACTGATACTCCAATCTGTTCCCGTAATGTCGCTGATAAAAATCGCGCAGCTGTTACACGTTCCTGAGAATCGAGCGCAAATTTCCGAGGCTCTTCAAAGCCTATTTAACACTCCGTGGATTACCCCGTAGGAAATTTCAATCTTGAACTTTATATTCTCAATATTTATTTTTTCCCACCGACGCTTCGAACATTTGACGTTCAGAACAGTAAAAAAATTAGTCGTAAAATTGATCGGGGGATAAAAATTCAGGGATATTCAAACTACAAGAATTTTGTAAAAAAGCGTCGTTTAAAAGATGCATATGCGAAGATTGTTTTGTCAGACGTCACGGTGAAACATGACGTTGATAAACGTATGCATGAGATACGGTGACCATGAACAACAAAGAAGAAGGTCGGCTGATTCGGCTATTTTCTCGGCCGCGAAGATCGATTGGTAATTGAGCCGGCGATCTTTTTTATATGCGCGGCCGCTCATTTTCGCGTCCTTTATATTCAAGCGTAACTGTTACACAAGCAACAGGAAGCCGACTTCTCGTCAACAGCGAGCGATTCGCCCATAAGAATGCGTGGTTAGTTCGGCATTGAGGATATAAATACACGGGAGATTCGTAATAAACTAACGTTTCCGTAAACGTCGCCATAATCCATCACGAAAAATCGGCATTTCCTTTCCTTGGCTCACATCACAGGGAAACGTATCAGACGGTCCGCGAAAGTAGAGGCTTCAACCTTCAAAATAAGTCCAGGTTCATTGTCGCACGACTGTTTGTTACGAAATTATATCAATTGTTGAATATCGACGACAAAGAGTAGGGACGAATTGAAAATTTAGGGAAATGACATTCGCGCGCACGTGGGTACACCAAAGAGGAAGAAGGCATCAGAGAAGATGAGGATGTGCCACATCGTCCCCCGATTGCAACAAGAGACGCGTCCATCTACCCGGTTGCCTCATCGTCACTGGCAACCGGTTGCCCTATCAACGTCGACGAGACCCGCAGGAAGTCGATTGCTCGTCTCCTCAGCTAATTGCCAGACTTTCATCGGCGTTACGTCGTCGTCTGGTTCGTTGCGTAACACGACGGAGCAACGGTCTTTGACCTGCAGCTATTCCGAATGTTCGAATCGTCCGCCAAAAAGTGTACAAAACGATACGGCGCAAATCGAAACGGCGACTCCGGGCGCTCGGCTAAATCGCCTGCAAATATCGCGCCTTGAATAACCTGGCAGGCGTGGTACACCGGTATATACTGAACTAAGCATACGTACACAACATGCTCAATATTAGCCTAGCACAAACTGGAAGGTTCTAAGACATCTAGGGAGCTTAAGAAAAATTCTTAACCCTCATACGCTCCTCGGAAATAGTTACACAAAAGATCCTCGGGTGATATTCCACCCATTTTCGGTCTACATTTCAATTAATGTTATTGCGAATCTATTATGATATATTTCATGAAAAGTTAATGAAATTCGTGAATTTTTTTATTATATCTTGCAGTTACTACATATATAAATAGCATTTTTACGCTCGCCACATATAATTTTCTTACTTTCGCAAGTCGCGTCAACTTGGGTCTTACATATAATATGATATTTCAGACAAATACTCCAAGTTATAACACATTTAGAAAGAAAGCTAATCCGAACTGCCCAAAACAAAATTCCAGGAACTTCATAACCAAGGTTAGAGGACTTAGAACAAAATAGAAGGTTCTAGGGCATGTAGCGAGCACACAACAAAGTTCTTAACAATTCTATAAGGTAGATAAAAGACCTTCATCTACGATGGAATGTTCTAAGGCACCTGAACTGTCCAAAACAAAATGCCTGACGATCTCGATGGCAAACGAATGAACCTGGTGCAAAATGGAAGGTTCTGAGGCACTTGGACAGTCGAAAATAGAATCGTCATCGACTCCATAGGCAAGGTGAGGGAACCTCGATTCAGAAACAGCAAACCGCGGTCCGTCGATCCCCTGAATGGGAGAGACGTCGGGCTCCAGGCGGCTTATCGATGCGTATCTTAACGGTAATGCCTGTAGAAGGGAACCGCGTCCGTCTCGGTCGGTCTTCTCGTGACTCCGGTGAGACTGCTCTCTAAAAGGGGTCTCACCTTTGCTCCACATCGCGAATGTGGGTCGCCGCCGAGCGTATCCAGGCCACGCCGGCGACGATAAAGGATTAAAAACGTTGCACGCCCCTCTTTCCCGGCGAATATCGTACCTACCGTCACTAATTCGGGATTCCGTCGAAGATCGACCTAACTGCGAGGATCGTCCTTGCCTCCGAAACCTCGTTTACGTAACGCTATTTCAGTTCTTTCGAGCTCCTCGAGGTTTCCAAAATTGCGCCCCCTGTGTCAAGAATTACACAGTTCTTCCATTTCACGATTGTTGAAATCGATTTACCATCTTGTAGCTACTCGGCGATGCTCATGCTTGGGTCAGGGTCAGGTGTGTTGAGCTTAGTCGGTGAAGCGAGAGGTAGAATGTTTTTGTAGAGAAAATAAAGGATTTACGTTGTAGGAAAATGAAGTGACTGCTTTCTGGTTGCATAAAAATTTGTACGCGTCCTGAAGTATTTAAGTCGTCTGGAGGCTTGGAGAAATAATTTAAGAATGCTATAAACGTTGTGTGGAGGCTGAAAGAAAGGAATTGGAATTTTCGGTTGATGGATATTTCAGTGTCGAGGAATCCAAGAATGTCGAAGATCGATCTCGATCACGGTTCCACTATACGCCGGGCACGGCCATGATATTACGGGTACGTTGCGTAACAGGCAACGCTTAGGCGACACCGTTAGGCTGAAAGATTGCTGTCCGTTAACGGACTTTCCCGACCTGGAATACAGTGGCTCGAAAAAGTATCGGTCCAACACCAAATTTCCAATTTTCGAGAAATTCGCAACATTCAAATGTTTATAATTTTGCAAAAAGGAACCGTACAACGAATCAGAGGCTAAATTTGTAGTAGATGTTTAAAAATGGCCGCAGGTTGATTTTAGTGTGGCTCATTTTCGCAATATTGTAAAATGTTGAATTTTACAAAAAATTGGAAATGTAGTGAAATGATACTTTTTAGAGTCACTGTACGCAGACGAGAAACAGGCTTAGATTCGTGTGGGTGAACGGGTGACTTATTGATCAGGCCAGGGGATCGGTAATGAATCAGAACGAGTCGTGATCGCTAACGGTAAAATATGCCCCGTTACGCCGTGCCAGCAACAATAGCGGCAAGATCGATCCGTAATTGCTCCTCTCGTTCGGCCCCTTTGGCGATCGATGACGATTCTCGATCCCTGCGATAGCCGTGGGACTCCTAGAACCGAGTCTACCTGTGCTCGATCCCTTCTCATGGGTTCCCATTGCTCCAAGTCCCCTGGAAAACTCTCCACTCGAGTTCACACAGTATTCGAAATAAAATATAAAAAATAAAACAAAAAATAATGAAATTATCTGAAAGCCTGGGAGAGGGAAGGTATGTTTTTAATAATTCTTATTCATCGACAACTTGATTTTATCTTGTAAAGTACCTTTATGTACTTGCAGCTCATTCCGATTTCACATATTTTTTTATATTGTTTATTATCTTCTATCTTTTTTGATTTCTTTTATTATTTTTCTGTGATATTTATTACTTTCTTCTATTTTTTTGTGATCATAATAATTATGCTGTGTGTTAGCGACTCAATTCAATTCGTGTACTTGGCGTAATTTTTTTACTTTTTCTGAAGTTTTGATTGGGATTTCGAACTACTGCAACCAATTTCACACAAAAATTGATAAACTGCTTGAATTTTGTAACAAGCTGCAAGTATACATTTAGACCATTTTACAAGTACCTAGTGAATCCAATAACAAATTCCAATGTAAAACGAAGTGAAAATTAATGAAAAGCAGGACCACCAATTCATGTGCACACCTAAAATGTGAGAATATTGATACTGTTCCTATCAGGATGTGTATCATCAGCAAAATTAATTGTTCTGCGTTTTGGTTTTGGAAGTCCTCCAAAATGTTAATTTGCCCAAGCAAATTATTAATACAAAAAGGAAATATGAATGTAATTTTCGGCATAAATTATATTTGCGCAGCAAATTACATTTCCGGCGAATTATAATTTAATTACGAATGTTTAGAGCGCTCGTTTATTTGTTTGCGCGTTTCAAACATTTCCAGGGAGTGTTCAAATGTGATCTGAACGGTGAAACACAGGAAAAATGGATTAAGGAGGTAAATTGAAATATAGATGGACAGTTTCGCAAGCGATTTAATTATTGGAATGTTGAATGGAGGGTGCCGAAAAAAAACAAGGATGCACCGAGGATCGCGCGCGTGCGCGGATTGTGCAACGCGCTTGTAATCAGCGTAGCAAGAATAACGAATGTCTTTGAATAAACTGCAGAAGGCTGGGAGGCCTAGACACAGATGGGCAACGTCCGTGTGATGCAAATAGCCAGCGATTTCGTAATACGGTATTAATTGACGTTGCCGCGTACCGTCGGCTTGACTATTACGTAAATCTCAGCGAGTTTCAGCTGCCATTTGATCCGATCGACGATACGCCTTTTGCGGCTGCCAATTGGCCACCCTTCTGCGGCATTCTCACCCCTTTGATACTTTGATCGAACGAATCGCCAAAATCCACATTCCCATGCAATCTTCTCTGTAAACGTTTGTTTCGCAGTCCAGTCGAATTGAAACTAAGAATTTATTTCACACTGAACCTACCGAACTCCAAAAGCGATTAAAATGTTTTCGCTTATACTATAATGACAAGGCTCTATTTATGTAGATCTTGTGCAATTTTTATTACAATATGTGTTTGGACGAAAAAATTTATCGAATCAATTTCCGTATATCTAACTTCATAATTTCGATAATGATGAAATGAAAAACATAAAACCGGTCATTTGACCGGCAGTGGTAGGTTTCGCAGGCTCTTCAGGGTTCTCTCAGGTTGTCAGTGAGGTAAAAAGTTCATTAAAATATATTGTTATAAATTATATTGCAGAATTAATTTGTTCGACCAGAATAAAAAAATGTGTATATAAAATTCTGAGAGTTCTGGTTAAAATAACTTGTCAAATATCTTAAATGTGTAGTTGTTAAATACTTTCGATAATATATTGAAAGAATCAAATTTTGTTAAGATCTGGATATTCAAAGAACAATATAATTTTTAAGGCGATCGTATGGAATTTTGGGTTGACGGTTTTAACGGTTTCTAAGAGTCCAAGAATGTAGTTCCGAAACTAGAGATTCGGTTTCCGATAGCGGCCAGATCGAAATTCAAATTCGCTAGCCGAGTTCGATCAACAGTAACGGTAAACAGGAATATAAATTTGAATTTTCAACCGTCCAATACAATTCTCCAACGGTGAGCAATTGATTTTTCATTGTCCTTCTCAATGTCGAATGGTAACGGTCGAATTCAAATCAGTCAAAAAATAAGAAGGTCGTGTTTAAATTTAGACTATCGGAATTAAAGATGCAAAATCGTCTCATTCGAATGTAAATGTTAACAGTCAAGGGCAAAGTCAAATCTCAACGGTGCATTTCAAATTCAAATCTTTATCGCCAACTGCAAATTCTAATTGCAACGGTTGAAATTCAAATCGGGACGATAAAATTCCAGATTACATTCAAGCGTACCAATTTTACTTCGAAAGACTACACTAGAATATTCCAACGATCCCGTTCTGATTCGAAACTGAACGGTCGAATTCAAATTTAAATGGAAACGATAACGGTCACTAGCGAGTAAAGAGTAAAAATTCAAACCATGACTGTTAAATTTCGATTTAAATTTAAACGCACCAATTTGCTTCAAACGTTAATCAAATCAAGAAGTTGCAGCGATTCGATTAAAATTAAAATCTCAACGGTCAGATTCAAATTTGAACTCGAACGATAACGGTCACGTGAACAGGTAAAATTCAAGGGAAAATTTTATCGATACAGTTTTATTTCAGACATTAGCAACCAAGTTAAATTCTACCGATTCGATTTCAAATCTCAACAGCCCGATTCGAATCGAAACGAGGCTCGAACAGTTGCGTTTTGCTTCGTTCGAGGGCTCCGCTAATTCGCGTCGGCCACCTGCCAGATGACAAATTGTTGAATTTACAAGCGGAGGATGTTGTTTAACAACAAAACCGACAGGGCCGATAACAACCGGTTGAAAACGAGCAGAGCCACGTAATCATGCGTCCGATATCCATTTTGAATATTCCATTACGAAAACGTGTTTATAATCGCCGCCGCTGGTAAACTGTTGCGCAACCGGTAATTGAATACGGATAATTTTGCATAAACAGTGGCGGCGGTTGTTAGCGGACAGCATAGTTGGCTTTACGCTGAGAGAGATAGAGAGAGAGAGAGAGAGACAGGTATTATTATGATAACGGTCTAGGAAACGTTAATAACGTGACTGTTGTTCCGTCTATTTATAAAAGTTCTATTCAATCATCGACTACTCGGTTTTCCTTATTCCCTACAAACTAACGAAAAACCTTTTTCGAACGTGCTTCCAATCCGAAGCTGTTTTTCCTGTCGGGGAAAAGGGGGCCAACGAGAGACACTCCGACGAGGGGAAAACGAAGAAAACAGCGAAAGAGACGAAGAATCCCTGTGTACGATAATTTCGACGAAAGAGCCACGGTGATGTAGTCTTTTTGAGACGTCGGCCCTCCTCGACGGTACATTTGCTCGTTGTACGTCATCGGAATCCGTCTGTTAATATTAGGGGCTCCTCGTTGACGGTGATACTTTGTCCCAGACACTCGGTACAGAAATGACTCGGAAGAATCGCACGAGAATCACGGAGAGTGCAGTCGAAACTGTTCCAAAACTGGGATTTTCATCTGTCCTCATTGCGCGCGCAATACAACCCCTCCAAGAGGGTGGAGAACTTTCTGAATACGTTTAATAAGACAATAGGATTTTACAAGTCGTAGAAGAAACTTTTGCAGAACCCACACACGTAGGGTGGATACAATTTTGACATCGCTTCGAATAAAAAAACATTTCTTTCACGACTTTTTCGTTGTTTCCCGACATGTTTGATACAAAAAAAAAATCCACACGCCGTCTTGTTCAATAGACATCCCCTAAGCTCTAAATCCAGGTCATCGACCCACGCCCTCCCCGTAAAAACGGCGGCGACCAAAAAATGTTATTCGCGAGGATCGCGCCGAAACGGGTGCGTGTCGTTCGGGTTTTTCTTTCTGGCGTTTCGCTCGGTGCTTGTACATCATCAGAATCCGGCTCGTTCGTCTCGGCCCGGTCCGGGACTCGTCATCGTCGCGGTTTTAAAGCGTAACTCGTATCTGGTGCGTGTCCCGGGCTGGCAAAAAGCGTCGCCGAACGGGGCGAAAAAGGGCGAGCTCACGGCAAAAATAATGTTTCGCGAACGTCATTAACTGCTGACGGGAATACGGGACGAAAATACTATAACGAAGGGAGGGAGAGCGGGGGGCAGAGAGAAAGCATAGCAAGGGAAAGGGGTTTTCGTCCGAGCAACCGCGACGGACGGATAAATCACGACAGCTTTGCCCCGCTAAGTCGCTCACAGCCCGGTGGGGGGGGGGCGGGGGGGGGGAGGAGAGGAGGACCAGACAAAAATCGTAAAAGAGTTCGAGGGCCAACGAGACGCCCACGGGAGATCCTGCACCCTCCTGGCCCCGACCCTCTGACGACAAAGACGACGGGGCTTTGCCCGTTTGTGACCCCGGCTTTCCGCAGACTCGCCTGACGCGAAGCAGACCCGTGATAAATACGTATGATGTCCCGCAGCCTCTTTTCACCCGTGACCTTTCCGAGTTCTGCGAAATCGGGGGCAAGGGGGCCGTTTACTATTTACGAGGATTTTTGGGGACGTTGGCGAGGGCATAGTGACAGACAAGTATAGAGGACGTGCTTCTTGATTTTTCGGGAGTTTTTGGGAAATTTGAAGGTAGAATCATTTATATGGAGATCTTCCTCTTTGATTTCATAAAACATTAGCCCTTCAATGCATGATTTCTTATGATTGGGATGAAAAAATTGAAAGAAGATCAGTGTTTTTGTATTTTATTTAAGGGAAAAATATAAAAAAATATTAAAACAACATTTTATCAAATGAGATAAAAAGAAACCACATTCTTAGTTTACTATGTACCAGATTTGTTAACTGTAGTAGATATGATACACTATGCAGCGAAGGGTTAAGAAGACCTGTATGAACATGGCAGTTTGTAGAAATCATTGCTGTGGAGACACCGGTTTGGAGAAAATGGAGATCTGTAGAAATATCTGTTGTGCTGGGTTCTACGATGTTACGTAAGGGAAGCCTGAGTAAACTTCGATTCTGCAATTCTTTCAATCTCATTGTCATTTGACATTTCCTCTATTCGTCAAAAGTACAATAAAATTGTAGGTGTCGGTGCGACTTCGAGCGGGCCGTTCGAATGGAACCACGGCCTACCAAACAACGATCGACGACCAAACGAACACTTTCCAATAATAACCGATCGATCTCTCCGCGAGACAAGCCGATTAGACTGGTTCACGGCTGCACACCGAGCAGTCTTTATTATTAAATCAAGGTTGCCAGCTTTCACTCGTGGCGTCGGGACGCTAGATTCTCGCTGCAACATCGAACTACCGTCACGAGTATGAAAAACTTACGAGAAAAAGGTCAAACGAACGAACTATCCTCCTGATCAAAGCAAGAACCACGAAAATAGTAGAAACGCCTAGACTCTGAAAACACTCCGGTCTCTAGAATCTACGGACACCCGATGTACACTTGGATCATCTGTGTCGACAATGATCAAGATTTCCGATCGAGGAAGACTTCCTACAAGCGACGACAGCCTGTTGCGTCACGGCAATGCGTAAAAATCCCGCGAGGTCCCGCAAAAGGCTGTGTTTAAGTGCGACGCTGGTACGAGCGTGCAAAGTGTAGGCATTTAGCGTGATGTAAGCAGGCTGGATAAGCGCATAATCACCGCTAGACCTTGTCAGGAGGAGGCCACCGCGCGACTCGTCTTTGCGCAAGTCGCGATTCATGCGTGATTTTCGAGTGCTGAACCAGTTTCTTTGAACGATTCAGGTAGACCCTGAGGAATTATGACCTTTCGCCAGTAATGAGACCCTTTGAATCATTTAATGAATCATTCTCTTCCATCGAGAACGGTCTACAGCCGCAACAGAACTCCTGAAATTTCGAGTAGAATTTCGCCGGGTCAGCAACATTTGTGGATCGCGCGAAATAACAGCGCAACGCGAGTGATCGATGGAGAGGTTAGTTCCTCGGAGCGGCGCTCGATTATTATTCAACGGGATTACAGGCACGCGCATCCAGCTTATTTGCATTCAGCGTTGTCGATTGCGATAATCGCTCGTTACAGCCGTGAACAACAGTGTCGCGAGCTCGTCCCCTGCACGTCGGAATTGTTCGCCTCGCGATCAGCGAGACAGGATCGTTCGCGAAAAATGATAAAAGAGAAACAAACACACAGATCCACGATGGGGCGTCGGCTGATCGATTGGTTTTTAAATGCGGATTTATTGTTGTGCGGATGATCTGATACGCAGGCGTGGATGTTTTCGTTTCGCGACGCTATTGAATCATTTTACAGGATCTTTCTAGGTTTTTGGTTAGTAGGATTCTTAGATCTCTATTCTTCATGTAAAAAACAAATTTCAACGACAATTTTCTGTGGTACAAACAATTCTGAGGCGAGTTTCTTTTACAATTATCCGTCGATCTTCTTTTATACACCTTGTACAATATAATGTATTGAATTGTGTAACTCACAAGTAAAATGCGTGAAAAGCAAATAAATTGTATCGCGAATTGCCACTCCAGTGATCGATAATGTTATCGTAGACTCATCCCAACAAAGATATCGATTATCTAAACAATATAAAAATTTGTACATACTTACACGGTTGAGTGTCCAATCTCAAGGCTCGGCGATTCTATGATTACTAGAAAAAATTTGTAACCGGTTTAGATTTAGATTAGCAACAACAAGTACTATATACAATGTCGTCTTTAGGATTTTTCTTATTAGAGACTCGTTTCTCATTCACCGGAGATATTGTTTATCTGACATGGCATTCGTAAACAAATGTTTATCATCGCAGATAAGTTATTTAATTGCAAGGTCTAGTGTTCCTGCGATTTATACCTAGACGCGTAAAAATATCTGTAGTGTAAACAGATAAAAACTTGTTTGGGTTCTACGAAGTCTTGCGGATTGATAAAGTTGATTGAATAGTTGTTTTCCGTTCGGTGTAGTTGTTTTTGTATTGCATGTGGAACTAAATATTTCGTTTTGCAAACGAGTTTCTTCATATTGTTGTCAGGGAAATTCTACGATTATAAACAAAATAAAACAAAAGGCTGTTCCAAAAACAATTTATAGCTCTGCCATTTTGCAATATTTTTTTGTGAAAAAAATTGACAATACACTTCAGAGTTATGTTAATATCACTGTAAAAGATCGGATTTTTTCACCGATTAATTATCCTAGAAAAAATTCCCGATAACGTTACATTCTCAGGTGACTCTCTCGAAGGAAACGATTTTTCCCCGGAAAGCTTATGGTTCCGCGATCGATTAGGTGTCGAGATGCTAGGGAAAGGGTTAGTTTTCCTTTTCCGCAGAGGTGCTACGGGCATATCGATGCGCCTCAGGCAAAAAACGTGATCGTTATACAACGCGGCTCGCATTATACGGGACGGTTACGCGGCCGCTTCTCACGGCTCCGCGTATAAATAGGTCTGGAAATTAATTTGCTCGTCGGAGGTCTCCGGTTTGCCTCTATCATCCGCGTTCCTCTCCTTCGACGGCCAATAAATACGTCTATCTTGTCTTGTCTTGTCTTGTCTTGTCTTGCCGCGGAGATGTTGCCGACCTACGGCAACGATCGTCGATTCCGCACGTGACCACTTCTTCCGGCCGCGCAGTCATCCTTCAAGGCCTTGTGTTTCACTGAACAACGCGATTCATGCTATCGCATGATCCTCTTCCAATCTGCGATACATCCTCTGATATCCACGCGATACTGCGAACTGTTATCCTAATTTTTAATTATCGCGTTCAGGACTTAGCGGTACCATTTTTTTGTATATACCTATATACTAAATATACATGTCAAATTTTATTTCATTTAAAAAGGAAAACGTAACATTAATATTTCTTAGACTTCATTTTAATTCTTCGTGACAAGCAAGCGGTTAAGTACCTGAAAATTTGAAGACGACAGCTGCAAGATATTTCAAGGAAAGGGGCGTGAAGTTAGCCCGTTTTCGGTGTACCGTAAAAATGGCCGTTCCAGCAAGCTCGCATAAATTGAGCGCTATAATCTCACAGCCCACGTTAAACACCAATCCCCAATCAGCTCCACATCTGAGTGTCAAGAATCCGAGTATCAACGTTGCGAGGCGGGGCTCGGAAAGAAAACGGCGATTAGCTCGATGGAGTTGTAAAAATGGCATAAACGGTCGGCACCGGGTCGGATTAAGGATGCAGGGCCACTCGGAGACGTGTTCATAAATTAATCGAGCGGACAGAAGGATCGTAAACGCCCGCGAGATCCAAGGGGATGCGAATTATCAAGATGAGAGGGACAGTGTGGAGAGAGAGAACCCGGCGTAAATTATGATCAAGTTCGGTCCAGACGGAAAAAATGCCCGGCCATGGGGATTGGATCATGGCGAAGGACGGCTGGTTGTTCATTGCGGTCCTTGGCCGGCCACCCTGATCGCTCCTTTTTGTCCGATATCTTTTATCCTCGGTTTTATCCCTGGCAAGGCTCTCGCTGCCGATTCTGATCGTTCTTTGTCGCTGATGCGCCGATCCGGATGCAGCTCTGTTCACATTCGTTGTCGCAGCTTCTTTTATCAAGTGCTTCTTAACACAGTGCCACGTCTACCAGAGACGGGAGACAGTAGCCTGACACATAGATGATATTGGTAGCAGCAAAAACGTATCGTTGTTGAAAACATCCGTCCGTGATTTGAACATACCATACACTCCAAATCGACCTGTCAAATAGCTTGCTTCAGGCAGCTGATTAAAGTGCACGTGTTTAAATAAAAAAGCATTAAGTGGAAAGGAAATTTTGAATTCGGATAAAAAGAAGAAGTGAATAAAAATAGGCAAGATATAATTGTTTCGCAGGACGCTTAGTCTGCGAGAGAATCGAATCGAAAAAAAATTCTTTAGAACCTGCCTTTAAATAGGATGATGTGTCTATTAGTCATTCGCCGCAGCTGTTAGTCACGGTTTAGTGTAATTATCGGTTTAATGGCGGGGGATTAGCCGTGTTGCAACTAGCCGATGCATAGTCATTGCTAAGTACCGTCGATACCGATAATTATTGAGAGAAATATTTGATAATGGTAGAACACGTGAGAAGATACTGAAACCGTTGACGTATTTTCCTGAACAATTGCACAATATTTTGTGCTCTTTGTAACACTGTTATCTACATTGTAGTTTGTTCTGAAGTTTTAAGAGCAAATCGATAGGAATTCGATGATATTATGTAAATCGGTCACGTGGAAGGGGAAGATTTATTGCATGGGTGCTGTTGGGAGCATACCATTGCAGGATTCAAAGACGCCATTATTTCCTTCGAAATTTGCCGTTGGCGAGGTTCAAACACCTGCAGGAAATTCGGTAAAAATAAAAGGAGGAACGCGCTCGCGAGTAGTCGGCAAGAAAACGTGTCGGATCGACTCGATCGATCGCAGCAGCACCTGTCGATGGCTCGCGCCGCGTAATCCTCGTGCTGGCCGTTGTGTAACCCTCACGTTTTGCCGAGCTCACGTGCCGGTCTACCTGTAATCAGTCATCAGACGCAATTATCGTGAGCGCAACCTCGCAGCAGCCGCGCGCAACGATTCACAGGCAAGATACAAGCGCGTCGTCTTGTTCGGGAACTGTGATCGGAGCTTTAATCTTGACCAAGGGCTCCGCGCTTCCCCTTGTATCTGGCAAACACCCGCGCGATCGATGAAGCTACAGAAGCCCTCGACAAGGAAGGTTGATCTGCTCGAAACGATTGATAGCGAACAATTAACTGAGATTCCCACGAGTTCATTTATATAATGGAATCGAAAAATTAATTCTTAGAACTGTCCTTATATTAATATTGTATTATAAACTGCCTCCATTGCCAATCCAGCAGTCTGATGCAGTTTGTTTAATTAATCCTTTGAGAGCACGTCACGAGGCAGTAGAGTAAGATCCTGGAAAGATCCCCACAAGTTTATTTAATGAAATAGAAAAATTAATTGTTAGAACTGTGCCACCTGTGTGCGACAGTTAACGTGGTGACACTTCCATTTCCAATCCAGCAGTCTGAAAAATTTCTCAGAATCGATGCAGTTTGTTTAATTAATACTTTGAGTGCACGTCACGAGGCAGTAGAATAAGATCCTAAAGTCAGACGTTGATCAAATTGCCGATGGAAAATCTTTGAACCGAAAAAGGACGAGCCCAGTCCCCGCGACAGTTAGCGACGGTTAATCGGTTGTTTGTAGAGTATGTTTTTGCGCGAAGGTGTAAAAGAAGTAGAACGTGACGATGAGATCAGACGGCTATTAAACAGCGGTGTTCGTTGCTGAGAGCTCTTCAAGCCGAATGTATAAGTAGAATGGGACAGCCGAGGCAGACCTTTTGCGCGAAGAAACGGTCGCGGAGCGTCGATCGAGTGAAACTCTTCACCGCCCTGCCAGTTCAGTGTTGCAAGTAGATCGAGACTGTCGTTGTCAGCCGACTACTTGAAATTAATTGAGCTAGATGAGACTGCGAGGAGAGCTCTCTTTCTGTTCAGTGTTGGGAAACTTGGTCTATTGGAATCCTGTTTGGAGTATTGATTCGTTCATAATTAGTAGATTACGGATTTGATGCATTTACGACAAAAATGGGTGGATGTAAATGAAAACAGATCCGCAGTCTACTAATTAGATCGCGGATTTTATGAGTTGATGACAAAATTGAAAGAAAAATTTATGAATTACACCTTTCCCAATTTCTAACTTTTTAACTTTAACATTTTTCTTTTTCCAGTTCTTGACCAGACAAAAGAGGAAATATATTTGTTTTCAACTCCGATTTCTCACAGTTGACTTGGACAATTTTTATTAAGGTCTAGTAATAATGGTCGCGGTAGAATGGCATGTAGATGATCAGACCGGAATCTCGAGAGCGACATTTGAAAGTGTAATCGGATGACTGCATCGACTGTTTGATCCAGAGATGAAAGATCATAAACAAGACACTGAGAGGATTTAATGAATGTTTGTAATTGCGGCGGATCGAGACAGTCATGATCAGACGTAACGGATCGTAATGGAGGAGCGTGGAATAATTGAAGTGTCTCTGGGGAACTGTATTAAATCGCGACACAAGGAGTTCTATTGTAGAAGAAGATTGGAAGTAGATTGTGGGAGTTGTCGTCAGACAAGAAGCTCATATTAAAATTGAATAAATCAGATAGATAGGAATTTTACCAATATGTTTATTCGAGTAAAATCAGAAGGAAAATATCTCTTCACAGAGAACCGTGACTGGGAACCACGAAATCCTTCCAGCAGGCTGCAAAAAATAACCACGTCGATCTTCCGTATGTAAATCAATTCAGCATTCTTTTTCGAGCATAATAGCCTTATAAGAGCGGCCGCAGTAGAACCAGACAACCGTGATCAGACGGGAAGAATAAAATAATAAAAGTTAACTGAATCTCCTTCTCGTGAACTCTTATAAAGATGAATTCCCTTACAAATATAGAATGCAGCAGCATAAGTGGATCCAGACAACCATGGCCAGCCAGTCTGTAAAATTCTCTCAACAATCCACAGCAGAGGAAACCGACTGAGAGTTCAACAACCTAGAAACCGTATCCGAAGTAGAGGTGTTACTTTTCCGAAGCTTCGACTCTTCGATGATTCGAAGGATTCGATGAAACGAAGGGAACTTCGAGGTTTCGAAGTTTTTTTACGAAGCGGTTTTCAAAGGCTACGCCCCCTCGACCCGGCCGCACGTCTCTCTTCTCGTGACGGTCCTAACGATACGAAAATGCGAACAGCTACATTGGAGCGCATTTTAGAAAATGAATCTCTTCTTTCGCGCAGATTCAACTTTTTTGGCCTCCTATCCGTCAACTGGAAACGAATCGAATGAATCGAACAAATTCGAAGCTTCGAAATCTTCTAAAATCTTCCAAGTTTTTGAAATCGAAGCTTCGAAATCTTCGACCTTCGAAGGAAAGTAACAGCCCTAATCCGAAGTTCCTTTCGGCTTGCAGTGGATTATTCCACTGGTGCTCAGACCTCTCACAGGTCTCTACAAGGAATCCGAGCAGGAACACAATGGAACTCATTCGATCGCCGCCTATCCTCTTTAAATTTACCTTCGATCTCTGTCCTGTTCGATTGGCTGGCGACGAGTCAGCGGCTCTCTATTATATAAATACACGATAAACCATCGACCGTGGAAAGCCGATAGCTCGGTGGTAACGTGGCCGCTCATTATTAGACTTTGTTGCAGGCTCGACCTTAGAACGCGCGCTTCGAGGCTAGATTCTTGGCCGGTGGCTGAGATACAGAGAGAGGAGAGAGACAGAGAGAGAATACGTTTCTCGCGGGGGCGGTATGGAACGAAGGGAGAGGGAGCTTACGTAACACAAAGTAGGCGAACGATAGTACGAAGAGTCACGTGCCGGAGTGGTTCAGCAGCTGCGTCTAACGAGGAGGAAGCCGACAGACGATCATCGTTCCTAGCCGTTTCCTCGACGTTTCCACTGGAAATGCCAAACGATGATCGTCGACACACACTCCGGTAACATTACCCAACCCTATAACCACCGGCACGTCGTTATATCGGATTAAGTTTGCTCCCTGATTGTTTGCCGTTTGCCTTCCGATGCAGCCGGGCCCACGCCCATCGACTCATTATGCGAGAAGATCCTGATGCATGACTGCTCGCCGGGATATTTCGAGGAATATGTCGACGCCGGAGGAGTGGCGGGGGCGAACGATGGGATTTGGGTTGGTGGGGATGGTGGAAGACCATCGAGGAAATGGGTGGATGGAAAACGTGAACAACTGCCTCCTCTTGGTAGCATTTTTATGAAATATGTTGCTTATAGCATTCTTATTTGGAAACTGGCTTGCTAGAGAAGCTCTTTAATCTACTATAGAGGAAGCCAGTAGTAAACTTGAAGTCAATATTGAATAAATGGAGAACACGAAAACAACATCCTCTTCTTGGTAGCAATTTTATAAAATGTTGCTTATAAAATTCTGGTTTTTCGAAGAATATCTTTAACCTACTATAAAGTAAGACGGTAGTAAACACGAACACCATATTGATAAATGCAGATCATGAACAATCTTCTTGGTAGCAATTTCATAAAATGTTGCGTGTCCAGAGACTGGCCTTTTGAACAACATCTCGAACCTACGAGAAAAACAACAATAAAAATCAAGCCAGTAGTGGATAAATAGAAACTTTGGAAAACCTGCGGGGTTCATCCCCAAGGTATCACACCGCAATATTCTCTCAATTAACAGGAATTCGCAGAAGATTTTTGTCAAGTGTCACACTTGACTATTCCCGCACGAAGTTCCCATGAATATTCGGAAAATTGATTCTTTCGTGCCACGATACGACGTGAATCACTCGAACGTCTTTCTGACACGTGACCGGCGGATTATCGATAGCTCTTGCGCGCAAAAACGTTAGCATATTACGGGCCGCGGGTTGCGTAAACAGCGGCGTTGCTCGCATAATCACGACCGTCACGTTTCGGCCGGGAAAAGAGCGTGATAACGAGCCGGCGTCGTTTCAATCGGCACAGCCTGCACGTGACCGAGCCGGACGTTCACGGTTTTCGATAGGAACTTGCGGTCTATTCTCGTCTATTCTACTCGTGATCGCGTGCGAACGTAATTTACACCTAATCGAATCTCTGCGTAATTCTCCCGTTCGGTGCGAGCTAAAAAAAATTCACGACAAAAAACGGTCTCCACGGTCTTTAGAGCGATTTTATCGAACGATTCAATCCGAGATTGATTGAATTACGGATAAAAATAAAATGGGAAAATGTCTGGAAAATCTATTTTACACTGTTATCTTACAGTTCAGTTAGCACTTTTGTTAACCCTCGTGTGTTCCTCAGGGTTAATTACCCATTTACTAATTTTATATACTGTATAAAATGGTAAATGATTAATTAAACATATACGTGAAACATATTCTGTTGATTGAAAGTGTAAAACAGGAATTCGTGGAATCTTACTTTAAGCTGAAATGCTAATTTTTATTTTGCACGAAGATGAGCAACTAGACCAGCTGATTCTGTAGGGATTTCGAAGGGCCGATCGAGGAGAATTTTTTGAGAAAGTGGAAGAGGAAGACGCGCAGATGCCGGCGTCTATTCCCGTCCAGGTGGAAATCAATGAGAAGGACGAGCGGTTGATATAATTAACCATTTACAGGCGCGCGAAAAACGCTCTGCTCAAATGGTGCGGCTAACACGCCCTGCGCCGCAATAAAAATCGCGCCCGCCACAGCGTGGCAAACCTGCATCGATTGGAATTTATTTCTAGGCGACCTCTCTCTCTCTCTCTCTCTCTCTCTCTCTCTCTCTCTTCTTTCACGACCGATTATGCCCGGAGACATCTGTTCCGAACGCGCGTCGAATGCGCGAAGATTGATTAAACGCCATCCGATCAGACGGTTATCGAATAATTGAGGACGCCGTTGAAAGAACACCGAAAGAGACAGGCTCGGAGCTGCGCTATTAACTCCGGGACCCGACAAAGTGAGCTATCAAGGCTCAACTTCAGGGCCTAACTATGGTTGTTAGAGCGTAATTGAAGTCATACCGCTGGGAGATGAACTTGATCTAACTCTATTATCTTCGAGTCTGAGCTACCGAGCCTCGACTTCGAAGCGGCTGGGGGACGATTTAAATTGGATCGAGGGAACTGGTGGCAAACTTGACCTAGCTGCGGTTAGGCTAGAAGATGTGGCCGATTTGAGGGAGATCATAGACGGCCTCAGAAGTGAGTCTTCGAATTAGACGATGATTTATAAGGTCAGGAGGGGGGTGGGGGGCTAAAAGCGACACTTAAGTGTGACGTTACTAGACTGCGGATTTCGTGCATTTATAACAAAAATTAATAGGAGAAACCTGAAACAGTAAAAGCATTAAGGGAATTTAGAACTATTGTTACATGTACTAGTCCCATTACCATTAAGCCCATAAAGAAACGAAATCATTTCGAGCTCATTTTAAACGTGTTCAACTCTGAGACTGATTAAACTTGATCAATTTCAGCTATTAAACTTGACCATCTTTGGAGCTGATTCAACTTGGCTAACTTTAGAACAGATTTTGAACAGTGCTGACATAACGTAGATTTAATTTCTCTATCAATTTTTTTATTATTTGGGATATGAGAACTTGATTTAGCAAAACTGATAGATCTTCCTGCATCGATTTGAGAGGTAGGTAACGATTGGAGGATGTTTATAGCACCCGAGGAAGGAAATGAAAGAATAGGTGGATTTTGCCTCGCGATGTATTCGGATTTCTATATTTAGACAACTACGATGATATTATTGTTAACGGGGAGCGTAAACAATGATTGCGCAAAGTGACGCAACCGTTATCAACTGCGAGAACCGTGGAAAAGGATCTCGGAGTCGGTTCGATCAAGGCCCGAACCAGAGATGACGTTTACAAATATCGATTATCGGCCGCGATATGCTGCGACTTTTGGACCACCTTGAAACCGACCAGAAAACGTTCGCATTTTTTTTTATAATTAACTCTCAATTATTACGTGCTTATTGATAATCATCTTAGCGAGCAAATTTATCGCGCTGGTCGATCTAGAAAATTGCGCGATCGAACCCCAGGATCTTTACGCAAATTACGCAGCGATCGTCGGTAACGAACCAGCGAATTTTACGGGAAAGGGCGAAGGGAAAATGTTCCGACTGGCATAATCACGCCGATGACGCAAACCGAAGAAAACTATCGACGGTAATGATATCTCGCCGGGGAGCCGAGAGGTGCAGTTAGCGTGGTAATAGCCGCGCTTACGTAACTATACCGACGCGACGCGGCAGGTAAAAGAGGTAATTTATTCCTAACTAGTTAATTGGCCGAGCGTAATTCCAACCAGGCTATCCTAATTAACGTGCACGAAGGTCCCGCGAATGTTCGCTAGCATCCCCGCGAAGATTTGGGGTGGAACGCGTGGGTGGAAACCAGGGTGCAACGACCGACGATACTCTGACTTTCAAACTGCTGCAACGTCGTTATAAAAAATCATACGACAATCACTCTCGGCCGGTTTTAAAGCGTGAAGATTCTACTTTCGGATACCTTAGTTGGTTTTTTCTCAGATGCTTCTGCGTCATGTGGAAAAATGGAAAAGCGACGGTACCTTCTCCTTTGGAACCATTTTTGGTAGCTGATGAATCCTCTGACATTCAAACTGCCATAACTTCGAGATAAAAAATCGTACGATGATCATTCTAGGCTGGTTTTAAAGCGCAAAGCCTCTACTTTCGAAACCCTTAACTGGTTTTTTCCAGAGACGTCTCTACATCGTATGAAAAAATGGAGAAAGACACCTCTTTTCGAACATTCATTTGTGTCACTTGCCATTCGGAGTTCAATAAAGTGGTTCCAAAAAATCGTACATTAAATTTTCATATGTCATTATATAGCGGACACTCCAATCTTCAAGTCTATGCTAATTTCACACAAAAAAGAATTTTCTCTCGCACACCCGAAAGGAAATATACTGCCTAAAATATTTATAGTGCCATAAAAGGGATTGAGTGGATCCAAAGAGATCCGCGATCAATCGCGCGCCATCTCTGGACAAGCGGTCGCAGCAGAGAATAATCGACATCGATCATTCGATCCGTCTTCCTTCGCCGAGCGAGAGATTTTCCCGATCGAGGACAAAAGAATCTTCGAGACACGATAGATCGGTGCGAGAAGCATCCATTAAACGCCTATTGACCGTGTATATTTAACCGGTTCGCTATTATGCATACAATTACATCACGGCTCGATGGAAATAGTAAATCCGCGAAGTTCAACCGTGGAACGGGACTCGCATCGGCCGGCCTCCGATAAGCCCGGTGCACAGCTGCACCGTAACACTGATAACGTTATCAACGCCTCGGACGATATCTGCAAATATGTTTGCGCTCGAGCCACGGCAGCCCCGAGCCTCCATTATGCTATCCGGGCTTGTTATTCGGATCGCTGTTTGTCCTTCCTGACATCCCGAGGACTTCCATCCTACTTCAAACATTATTCTCGCCGATTTATCTATGGTGCGGTCGATGGCATTCACAAGTCATTAGGGAAATGAGGATTTCTACGTGAGATAAAAATTGTCTGCGTTAATTGAAAGACACGGGAGCTATGCATCCATTTCCTTTCTGAATAATTTCAATGAATCGAAAATAATAGTATTTTTTCATTTTTGCCCTCTCTTAAATGTGTGTACCAAGCGTGCAAAGTTTAAACAAGTTCAATCCCTCATTATTTCCACGAGGCAACAAGTGCCAGTCACTTAATGTTAGTGCTCGATTAAATTGTTATAACGCCGTAAAAAAAAATCATACAACAATAAACCTGGAGTCATTTTAAAGCTTGAAGCCTCTACGAACTACAAAAACAAAGTAGTAATCACTGAAACCATAAAATAAATCGTAGGGCAAGAGTTAAACAAAGATGGAAAAATTGAAGAGAGGAATGTCTGGTAAAATTGAAACGAACCAGCATGCTTCCGCAGATAAAGAGCGTCGAGGGACATTTTCATTAATCACGCCTCAAGGATGCGTCTCGTAGACCGAACGAGATCGTGCGAAAACATTTTCCGAAACACTCTCGTGATTATCTTTGCGGTCTACTCGTACCCGTAATCAACTGCGTTCGCGACTTGCATAATTCATTCGTATTTGCTGAAGACGGTCGATAAGGCTATTGTTCGGAGCAATTAGCCTTCGCCCGTTGTGTTGCATTTAATTGTGCCTCCGCCAATCAATGCCGATCATCGATATGCACGGAATATTTGCCACCGAACAAATTCCACGAAATATCAAAGGTATCAAGGACATCAAAACAAAAAAAGAAAGCATTGCTATTAAATGTACAGTATACGATTCGACGGATAAAACGTTTGCGCGTGATAAAAATATAACAATTGATTATTGTACTGATATGTCGATTACGATCTGGCAAATGAAAAATATGAAAATTCATTTGCAATTTTACGATTTTCAGGAAGAGGCCGTCTGCAGTCGCACAAACAAAAATTGTTTGCGCAGCTCCCGACCACGTGAGTCATTATTCTCTTTTATCTACGTAAATTCGATCGGCACCGGTTGCGCAACGCGTTTATTGTTTACGTTCAGCCGATGACGTTGTCTTTTTACTTGTCTCTCTATATTTTCGACAAGCGGAGCCGATGTAACTGACCTTGCCGAGCGATACTGATTGCATAATGTCGCGGCATTTTGTTTTTCTTCAATCCCCTCCCCTCTCCTTGTCATGTACATCTTTTTCTTATTCTCGGAAAGAGAGAGGCGAAGAAATGTTAACGATCCGATAGCTATCTCTCCGCGACGATCGTTCCGGATGACTTTGACCGTCCGGTGATCGATCAATCTCTCGTTAATCGATTTCCAATGTTGCCTGTGAATTACAACCTTTGTTAAGTAACCGTAAAACATTTTTATCTGAGGCAGACCGCTCAATTTTGGGGGATCAACATCGTCGCGAATAAATCCTCTCGCAAATTCGACGTTTAACCTATTTTTCGACCAGCGTTTGTCTTCGGTATTCAAATACTCGATGATTGCAAAAATTCGAGGCCGATTGTCTTTTCTGGGAAAACTACCAATTTTAAGAAAGATCTTGAGGTACTCTGAAAACTGGGCAACTTCCCAACTTCTGCAATCATCCAATATTTGGTTCACAGCGAAAATTCAAAATGGTAAGTGAAATATTAGGTCAGTGTAAAAGGTCGTACCCGATTCTTCCTTGTAATTTAATATAAACTTGGCCACGGACTTTTGCATTGACCTAATATAATTTTAAATGGTAATTTTCCTTGAGGAACTCGCTCGGATGATTAGAATGCCGTGGACCACTTGCCGTGTTGAATTTCTAGAAAACAGACCTCTCAACTATCGAAACAAACATTTCGGAAACGCAAATAGTCATCGCCGTTGAAAACACGAAATTCAGTTTATCGTTCGCAGACGCAACATGAAATTACGACGCTCTTATGCGCCAGAAATGCGTCGATAATGGCCTTCGAGCGATCGGTTATCGCTTCAACAGCCAAAAACACCGACTCGCAAAAAACACGCTCCTTCATTCCTAAATTAAGTAATTTTTAATTTTACCTAGAGTTCTATTTTATGTTAGAAGAAGATTCGATCTCTTTCCGACCATTTTCACCTATTTTCTACGATCCTCCCAAGTGATCTACGATGTTTTCACAAACATCTCCCTCCCTTTCACCAATCCCATAATCTCGCATCACGTCAATGCCGACCTAAACACGACAGTCAAAAACACGATGATGCCGCCGGGGCGCCTTATTTACATTGTGGTGTGTCCTCTCCTTGATGATCAAAACATAATTGGATGGTGTAAACAGTTAGGCGAACGGTTTGAGTACTATCATTTCGTGGAACGCGTGATTTACTCGGGACGATCTCCTTTCTGTTTCGCTTCGGTGATTTCTCTTTTATTGACCATCGTTAAGAAACTGATCGCACGTTTAGTGACATGCTCAAACTGTTTTTGTTCTGCTTGTTTTGCGTATATTTCTTCACTCTGCTAAAAGAGGTTCTTTTCTTTAACGATGTCGTCATTTAAAAAATTCTGCAAATTTAACATTTTACCTACCGGACGCCATAGGGTTTTCATCTTGTATATACAGTGGGTGTAAAAAGTATTCGTACGCCCTTTGAAATAGAATATAATTTCCATGAAATTTTCAGTATGTGTTTAACTAACATAGATCTACAAAACATATATTTTAAATTTTCATTAAGGGACCAAATAAAAATGTTTTAAAAGATGCCTTTTTTATTTTTGCATGTAACCTTGTAAATTATAATTTTTGGGAAATCTTTTTTGCATATATCATTACGTAAACTAATGCTTCTAATTGATTATACAAAATCAGGTCGTTTGGCACAATTATAAAAATGTTATTCTGTTTTAAGAGAAGAGATCCAGGCAACGGCAAGGTAAGAAAACAGCGACGGCCCTGGCTCGCAAAGGTACCGCTCGCTCGTTAACCAGCTTACGGTAAACGTTACGTAACAGGCTTGAAATCTGACATAATGCGAGCTACCGTGTGCGCTCGCGCTCGCATGATCGCAAACTTTTACTGCGAGGCCGCGGCTTAGGAAATCCCGGAGCCGCCATTCGCAGCCTCCGCTAATTAGATCGCGAGAGCGCCAGCGCCGGAAAACGCTTCAAACGCTCCGTTTACTCGGTCCAGCAGTTTTTAACACTAATCGATCACATCTATTCAGTGTCTAAACGATTTTTATACTACGCGCTCTAAGGAAATTGCTTGAATAATTTCCTGTGAAGCATCTTGGCAATTTCAATGATAAAATTAGTATCGAAGTGATTTTTATTTTACTACATGCTAGAATAAGGAAACCTCTTGAATAATAATTTCCTGTGAAGCATCCATGCAATTCCAACGATTTTAAAATGTAAAATCAGAAACCGGTCATGTGACCTGTGGTGGTCAGTATTAAAGAGATGCGCAGATCGGGCTAGGCAGCAATCGGCAGCAAATTCTACGGCTATTTCTTTCAACAACCATCCTCGCTTGCAAAATGATCCACTCATTTAGCAACGGCCAGTGAAACGCAGTGAAGTGTTTCGTCGACGATTGCCCGGGACTTCGTTTGGAAACCGATCAATTTGTGGACATTGCGCGCGGGACGCAACTAATGAGGAAACGCGGATCAGCCGTCTGGTTGCGGGAACCGGTGCGGAAATTTGGTTCGCGGCAAGGTAGAACCCTGCGGGATCGGGGAACTTGCGAAACCGAGCTGAAACGCGCAGTAAAGCGAAATCGAGACTTTATAGAACAGTAGAATGGCTGAATTGCGAAATTCTGCCGTTGGGAGAACCGTCTAAATATGGTATCAAGTTTGTATGGGTAATTGTAGAATAATGTGGAATTGCAGAATTACGTGAAACTCTAGAATATTCAAATATGGATGACACGCGGAATTGTAGAACTTTTCAGAATAGTAGAATTGTCCAATATTGTTGAATAGTACATTGGCAGAACATGTAACTATATATACATACTATATATATACAACTATATATACATTTTAGGAGTAAAATGAATCCCCGAAACGTAACACATTCTAACGTTGATCAACTATAGAATAATTGTAGAATTCAACTGTGGAATTACAGAATTGCAAGTCTACAGTGCAATATCCTCCGCGCAGCTGCCTGAGCCCGTGCACCCACATATCTCGCGCGCAATCATACAGAATACAAGTCTGACGGGTTCTACAGCAACGTAGAACCTGAAAATGGAGCCCACGGACGTTTTAACATCCGTGTGGCAAAGAAACGCGAGTAGACCGCATGTACAAGCAACCCGGCCGATGTTTTCATCGCAAAATCGAGGCCGTCGCAATCGAGGTTACCCGCTGGCGAGCGTAACACCAAGGAAGTCGTTGTTGAGCGTCGATGGCGAAGACGCCAACAAATCTACTCGTCGGAAATATCATGCTCGGACTCCGTCGCGATGTCTCTGAAAGTCAGAAATAATTTTCAGCTTTTTGCTCCAATGATCAATTTAAATGTACTTCTTTGGTCTCTTTCTGGTTATTTAAAAAAAGTTTTCCACGAACAGTAATCACTGTTGAAAGAGATTGCACCAGCTGTTCCTAGCATCTTCTATCGATTTAGCAAGAAATATTTCCTACATCGACTGACGGACCCGTCTAGAGCCCTCACGGCCGATGACCCAGTATGGCGTCAAGCCAAAATTTTATCCAAACCAAACTGTAACTATTCTAACACAATTAATGTACAAGAAGAAGGAACATTTCTCTGTACGAAAATATGTCTAATTTTCCAGTGAATAAACATTTACGACGCGGAGCGTCCGTAAAAATTCCGATAAAATCGCGCGCGCGAAGCTCGAACCGTTCGATTCCTCGAGGCGAGGAGAGGTCGATCGTGTCTCCGTTCCCCTTGGCCGATTTTCGCGGGCCGATCGAAATACCCTTGCGAAATTCTCGGGCCGCGGATATTCGCGTTACAGTTGCAGCGGCTCTCTATCGCGATTTCGCGGGCCTTCGGCCCCCTCCGGTGTATGGTGCACGGTGCACGCTGCACGCCGGTGCCGCTCCGCTCCAGAAACCTACTTTTCCGAGTCGCCGTGGCAATGCCAGCCTCCGTTTTCTCGGCTATCCTCATCGTGTATATCGCGTGTCACGGGTTACGTCAACGCGGCCGTCACCTCTCCAGACACCGAGCATCTTTTCGATTGTGTCCCCCGGCTGCTCAGCTATGCACCGCCCCGAGGAGCCGACTCTCGATGCACCGTTGCAAATCGGGCACCGGATGAGCGTTATTTTATTCGCTGGGACGACCGCTGCTCGAACATATATTTTGATTGTCCCGCTTCTCGGCAGCGAGAAATCAGCCTTCTCTTCTGTTGCAGACAAGATAGCTACTGTTCGCTTCTTATTGTTAGCTGAAGATGCGTTTTTACTCTCTTCTGTATTTATTTCACGTCCAGGAATGATTTTCTTAGAAGTCAGTGGAGGGAATTTTTCGTTTTTCTACAGTTTGAGAAAAGTTCTACCTGATTTGCAACTAACTGGGGTGAGATGGAAATTTATCTTTTTTATTAATATGTTTAATGGGTCGGAAATAATATAACAGTGTTTTTAAATTCTTCTAATGTATTAACTATTATTTTTGTTATAAATCCGTAAAATCTGCTGTCTACTTGTTAGAATTGTTGAAGGAAAAAATTTGTTTAGCCCCCATTTCTCAACACTCTATCTACCGGAAGCCTATTAATAGGATTTTCAATAATTGTGCCGTACCAAAAGAGAGCATACAAATTTTCTTTTACATTGCAATCTTAAACGAAACTATTAGATGACGTTATATTAGGTGACTTGTGGCTTATTAGATCACAATGAAAATTGTTGTTGCTTTTGAAGGTTCCATTAAAAAGTGTTTAGCCATGTACCATATATAGATTGTTCAAAATTATGCAATGATCACCGGTCGGTAATGCGTTAAAATTGATGCACACAATTTTCGTGAGAATGATCGGTCGAATCCGAAGTTAATTGAAATGTTTGAGGTAATTGGTTGGCTAACAGAACGGACGGCTCGACAATGTAGAAAGCAACCAGTAAGGAAAGAAGTCAGCCAGTTTTCCAATCTACCGGTGTCAAGGTACAACGGATCCGATACACCGATTTCCCAACGCGCTCGCCAGCGAAAATCTTATGTAATAACGTGAACCGCTCGGTTGCAGCGACTTACCTTGCAGCTGTCTATATAATGTATATGCAGACATATCTGTATCGCGCATTAAACGGGACGGGATTGTTATTTATTAGCTGGGGAACGGAGAAAATGGCGGTCCGGTTCTCAGTCGAGAAAAAGCGATCGTGACGAGACAGAACGTATTGCGATCCATTTTTTCACCTCCTCTTTCGTAACGCCTTTCACACATTTTACAACTAATTGCCTGATCCTTTCTTCTTTTTACCACGCTTATAGTAACTTGCCGTGTTGTTGTATGCGTCAAATCTTGTAATCGAACTTCAAACCTCTTCCCATAGTCCAATCTTGCTGAAATTTTGTATACGCACTCGCTTCCGATGCCAATAAAAGGAGAAAATAAAATATATGAAAAACGCCTCTTCTTCCAAAAACAGTCTCCAATCAACAGGAAAACCGTGGAATACATTAGCTCGTGCGAATTTGGGACAAACGACGAAGTCTACGATCGACAAGGAGAATGTCGAATAAATTCGCTCGTTCCATTTCAGAGCGAGCAAACAGTGTATGACGAAGCACGAAAGAAAACCTAAGTGAAATTGGAAACGACGATGAGTCCTCGTCTACGTCGGTGACGGTGCTGCAACAAAGGCCTGGCTCGACCGAAACATTCGACTTCCCCGCGATTCAGGCTGTTTCACGGTTTTCCTCGCAGTATTTGCGGCAACGAGGTCAAGTTTTTCCTCGGGGAAGGCAACTCGGTCAGTTTGAGCGTTTTGAGCGATGCCACGGTGTGATCGATTTTCTCGAAACACCAATTTCTAAATTCTATTAAATCAATCACAGGATAAAAGAAACATTTATTAGATACATTTATTAGAATTATTAAAACTATTTTAATAAAATGGTTTTTTATAGGTTTAAATCTCGCATTTCTTTCTTTACAACCTAATAAATAGTGGAAAATGGTCACTTTTAATGCTTCGAAAACCCAGTGTTAAAAAAAAAAAAAATGTTTATTTGGCTCCTGTGACTTACAGTTGACAGATTTTTGCCGAAAAGTCCTCAGTCTAATAATGTCTAGACGTCTTCTTAACGTGGATTCGATCGAACGCGTCGATCGCAGGTCGATCTTGTTACGCAAACGCGATTTTCGAGAGCATCGGGGTCAGCCTGTTTCGTGTAAGATGTAACCGATGTAGCGACACCGTGGTACCGTTATCTGGACCAGCAGTGTCAACCGATTCGTCTCTTTAACGCCGGGGAAATGTGGTACATTAAACGGTACTATTCGAGCGTGCCGCCATACGACGCGGCTACAGCTGGTACTGCTCTCGATCATATTTTTCGACGTATGCTTAATCGAATACGGCATAAACATTATACAGGACGACTTCTAATTAGTGGCAGAAAGGAATACAAGATAATTCTCTAAGGAAAAATAAGTCGGACAGAGAAAGAATAAGATTTGAATCAATTCTTGCATAATTCTCTTTCACAAATCACGATATATGCATGTACACGTTAACAGATCATAAATTGCTGCAGCATAAAATCGCGCAATGTTAATCGCATGTACTACAACTGCAACAATTAGTCAATTCACCACGGTGCATTAATAACCATCCAGCAAATAGGAATTGTTACTAAATATTCAGGCAACGAGGAGGTTAATTAATTCGCGAGAGTTTCGAGTAACAGTAACGTGCGAAGCGGAGACTTCAACGACGGCGCGCGCGGCCATTTTGGTACCGGACGGTGGAAAATCGAAATTTCACAGGGAACAAGAGCGCTATGGCAATCGCGTTCGTCGGAGATCACTCTTAGGCGAGTTTCGCCCGAAGTATGTCGAGGAATCCGAACGGTTTGATACATGGCTATTTATAGGAATGAAGATTCATTACGCGAGGTCCCGTTTCGCGCGTATCGCCGGCTCGTTACGCCGTTGTGCAACATCGCCGCGTAATATCGCGCGTTTAGGCTAACGAGAAAATTGCTTTTCACTCGCCTCCTTTGCCGAGTATCTCCTATTCGAGCCTCTGAGTTATTCTAATCATCGTAAACACCTATGCGCGGACTCGATCGAAAAATCATTTATGGTCCTCTGGTGTACAGCGTCGCTAGGTGACGAATTTTTTTAAAGAAATCAAACGGCTGCTTCGTATCGGGATTTTGCACATGTATTTTCTACTGTTTGGACCATGTCATATAATTTTCCGAAGTAGAAATGGTTAAATTTGTGGGAGTTGCAGCTCCCTGAAGAAGAGCTCATCGATGATTCACTGAGATGATGATTCACATCGCGCTGTACACAATGTTTAGAAAATTTATAAAATTTTTGATTCATTTCACAGTTTGACGACGGCCACACATGTATAAATTTCAGTGAAAATCCGAATTTATTTTGAATGTTAGAGGATATTTAGAGATCCGCGATAGCGTCAGCGATGACGCGAAAAAACCCGATAGAGCGATAAACGCGTAGGCGTCGATTCTTATCGTTCGGCTCTGCTCGGGATCCGTCGTGGTTACGTAACAGTCCCGCGTCTCGTACACGTGCTCGCCACCACGTGGCCGTCGGTCACGTTATGCCGGCCGATATCTCTCAAAATGGAACAATTCTTACGTAGTCGCGTAACCTCGTAACGACAAAACCTGCCGGCCAGGAGGCCACGATGACCGACACGTGAACCACTTTTTGCATCGCTCCATTTAGGGCGACGAGCATTTTTTAACGGCTGTTTTTCAAAATAACTCTCGGCACCTCCGCAACCCATTTTCCGCCACGATCTCCATCTTTTTACCACGTTTTTATTAACTCGCTTTCTTGTTTGTCTGTCTGTTTGTCTGTTTGCCTATCTGTCTTTCTGTTTGTCTGTTTGGTAGCGGCGTAACATCTTAGAAATTGACGTATTTAAAAAATGGCTACATATTTGAATAGACACATCCTCGTTATTTTAACGTCCTAGTGTTAAAAATGGCTGAGAAGTATAAGACAATGCAAGAATTTTGTAAGAACATAAACTTTAATCAAGAAATCAGTCCTGCCCGTAGCTCCCTCCGCCAAAGAATGATTTCTAGGTCGCCACAAGATCATGCTAACCCGGAGAATGTAATCTAGATCCTCATACTCCCAATATCACCAGCAACTGGCACTCGAAGTGCATCGGAAACTGCAGTATCTCAAATCGACGCCAATAAAATCGCCGAACGGTAACTAATTCCACGGAATAGCCTAACTTCGTTTAGCAATTCGTCATAAACCCGGCGTACCCGTTCCATCAAGCCGTTAATGGCGACTCGTTAAAAAGATTTAGAGATTCACGGTGGAAGCGCGCTCGTAAAGACCTCGACGAAAAGAGAGAAAAATCGTGGAAGAATGGGAGAGATCGTAAACGCGTGTGTGCAGGCTTTACGGTCTCGTTCGATATATTATATAATAGGAGCGATTATGAGCAGAGGGCGGTGACGAAAGTTTCTGTTGAAAGCGGCCTGGGTAAAACGGCGGTCGCGTCTCGCACGGATATGCGGGACAAAGAATGATATATCACGGTATCGTAACTAAGACGCTAATTATATGCTCGCAGGCATTGCCATTATCTAACCATAACTACTCCCACCTAGATTCCGGACAATGTGACTGGACGGAGACCTTTAACAGAGTTATCTTGGCCAACGCAGCTGCTCGCTGCTCGCCGGGACGGCCGTGTTGTAACGTTGTAACTCGCGGTGCAACGAGCTAAATTGTCGTTAACGGTAAATTACAACAGGCGAACCATTCAGCTGTGCAAGCCGGCTCGGATCCAGAATTAATTCGCTGTCCCCGATGCGCGACGCTTCGCGATGCTCCGCGAATATGCTTCGGGGACACGGAGGTTCATACGAACCCGCGGATGTGACATTTCAACGGCGGGGGATCGTTAGGCGAACACCTGGAAATTCCTAAGAGTACCTGGACATTGTGCAAACCCCGCGAACAGACGTAGGAACGCGTTTCAACCGCGCATTGTCGCTACAGTTCCAGAAAGTACCGTTGGAAACTGAGTTTCCGATCTTCGCGAAATCGGGGATATTCAAAGTACTATCACTGCGAAGAAACAAATCGTACGGCGGCGAAACTGGACTCATTTGGACGCCTGAAGCCTCTAATTTTACTTCCCGTTGTTCGTTTTCTCATGAGATTTTTTTGTATAGCGTAGCAGATAGAGAGCCGAAGACACCTTTTCTTATCGTGAATGAACGTTAATACACATTCACACGTCTCCAGGGATTTTGTAAATTTCTTTTCAGGATTGAATCTACCGCGTATTTAAAGATTGAAACTTCCTCTTTAGAACGACACCTTGAAACTTGATCTGCGATTTTTTTTTATTGAGTTAATCGACTTTGATTGAAGCTAGATTTCGTGGGAGTTGAGACTGCTACATAGCTCCGTGGAAAAAATCGCATGACAACAAAACTAAACTCATTTTAAATGTTACTTCCATGTATTTTTTCTTGACGAAACATATGTACACGTGTTATTAAATGAACAATTAAGTCATTAGCAAAACCTTGTATGCTATAGTTATTCGCACTGCCCACAACAAATTCCGAAACATGAAATTTCAATGATCTTCTGTGGACAACATCTGGCTGGATAGTTGGATAGCTGTGGCCGGCGATTGTTACGCTTAAGAATGGTTAACAGGAACGGTTTCCACGGAAGTGCGAACGGTGCTACCGCTTGCGGGACGTTTCCCATGGCAGACGAAACGAAGAGAAGAGGGTCAAACGAATACAGTGGCCGTCGCGATTTTCCACGACGTTCGATTAGCGCCGTGGAACAGAAACAGCGAGAGCGTATTATGTCACAACGGCTGGTTGCAGTGGCAAGGTAGAGCCAGGCCGTGAACCTAAGTGCAGCCGCCACCTCCTCCGCCGCCGGCACGTTGCATGGTCGCACGTGACTGGTTAGGCGAGCTCGTTTCTTCGTCTATTTTCTCTCGAACTGTACAATTATTCCCTCTGGAACAAACGAACGGATGGACGGAGAACGAAAGACGAACAGTTGGACGACGCGCTTGCAAAATCTGTGTGCAAATATTTTTGGATTTCGCTTGTTTCAACATGTATTAACAAGCTACTCTCTCAGTGACTGTACTACGCCATTAATCATTTTATATCTTCTCTCTGGAATCTTGGAAATTGAAAGATTAACTGCTTAATCTCTTTTGTCAGAGACGACATGGGTTTCGTATGCTGAGCTTAATTGTTTTTAACTTTCCATCATGAATTAACGTGTATAATAGTAGCCTAACCATTGTAAATTCATTTCGAAATAATAGAAAATGTGCGTACTTAAAACGTCGAAGACAAAGTTTCTAATTATTTTTGACTTTCAATCAAAAACTATATTTTCCATCAATGCGTTTTCATAATTAATTCCTGATTTTCTATGTTAGTGTTAAAATAATGTAAACTTGTCTTGCATTTTGTCATGCATAAATTTGTCCAGTTTGATTCTTATTGTACGATCGAATCGCCACTGCAGATTTGTATAGAGGATCGGATGTGATGATTCGAAAATGTGATGGGTAAGTGAGCGCGAACGGTTCAATTGTCACGTACACAAACGACAGAAACGGTTACCGAAAGGTGAACCCGAGGAGCTAAACCATTTCTATAAAAACCAAAACTGTTGTCAGTTGGACGCATTTGGGCAACAGATCGCGAGAATCGAGCATCGTTCCGGTGAAATGCTTCTGGACTCGAATATACGGGTAACAGTGGATCGGTGATGCAAAAGAAATTCTAATCGCGAATCTCGCACTGTGTTAAATCATACAATCGTGTAGTACAAACAATAAAGAGAACACGGAAAATTAATCAACATCTGCGGCGAGGGAATATTTAAGACATTGTTGCAGAAACATCGGCAGAATGAGGTAAACAATCATATATTAATTAAAGAGTACTAAATGGAAGGAGTATTGTTTATTTAGTATTTATTACGTATAATTATTCATTTGAATTGCTATGTGGGTATAGATACGTATTTAATTTAACCTTCTGACCGTCTAATATATTTGTTTTCCCATCCTTTTGATTTGAATGTAAGAAACAGTGTGTAGGTTGCCGAAGACGGTTGGAAATTATGAACACGCAGTCTCGCGATCTTCACGCAAAGATCCGCAGTCTAATAATCACATTAAATTATAGTAACACCAACTATCAGTAAAAATATTTTTCGTGGGTTTATTAACATATTGAAATCATTTTCACCAAGGTCATAGACAAGTCGAAAAATTTTTGCGATAATTTGTCACGGCAGAATATTCTTCAAAATTGATATTTACGAATAAATCTGAATAAATAATAAATAGATAATAGGAAAGAATCGAACGTAATCGGCAAGGACGAAGAGAATAAAGGGAAATGAACTGTTTTTTTACAGTTGTAGAAGGTCACCCAAGAAGAACTTGACCATGAACTCAAAGTTTTGTTGCCCCTGCGACTCGGATAGCTTCAGTGACAGCTTCAGCGACAGCTTCAGTGACAGCTCATCCGACTCTTCAGATTCATTCTCCTCCACCTCCTCGGACAGCAGTTGCGGTTGTTCCGACTGCGACTGTTCCGACTGTGACCGGAAAGGGCGAACTTTGCAACTCAAGAAAACCTCGAAACTCTGTAAATCACGCTGCAGCGCGAAGAAGAAGCTAGTTCCCCGAACAAGTGAGTCATTTTCCACTTATGTATTCAATATTTTTAATCGCATTAATTTTCTTCGCTGTGGATATAAGAAATTAACTTTTTACATATTCATTTTTACCCGTCGATACTTTATTGACATTGCTATAGGGTGCGCTATTCATAATTTTTTTTATATCTATTTACCGTGTATCGATATAATTATTTAAGGACTTGTTGGATTTTGTTTGTAGTCGATTTTTGATTTCGTAGGAAATTATTTTAGAAACATAATTTATATTTTGTCGTCCAAGTAATCAGCAAATCTTTACTTGAATCTTGAATTTATGAAATGAGATTACGACCTGACAATTAAATGAACTTTTCAACGGTTAGTTGTTCTTATTTCCTCGGAATGAAATGTGCAATGGAAAATCTGTAATGTTAGAGTGTCGTGCGTAGAGAAAGATGCATCGTTCCAGTGACCAGATGGTGAACAATTCCCAGACACAATATAGACATTTCTTATAAATAAAAATATCAGAGTGTTACCAGTTGGTCTTACAATATTTTCCGAAGACCAGAAAAGTAATGTAAATGCAGGGTTAGAAGCAATTTTGAATTCACGTGTAACTTTATATAATGGTTTTATTACAATATAACCTCAGTCTCTCTGATCTCTCTACAATGGCTTTTAGACGACTGACTATCGCTGCATCGGTTCCTCGTCCCAGTGACGATGTTGTTTCTATGTATCTCTCGCGACATGGCGCGTCTTGCATACGATCTCGCCAATAGTTTTGTATTTCAGAAGGTTCTTCTTCGGGTCCCTCGCCGTCTTGCGGTGGTTCCAAGGGTGGCTGTTCGGGCGGGGATGGCGATTGCTATAATCGCAGGCCGTCCAAATCTCGTCAGAAGGCACCAAAACGGCCGCGGCAACGACGAAACGTTGGTCTGAAATCGGCCTAGATACATCGAACGATCAAACAAGCGACTAGCCAGCTCTGTCGCCATTTTAAAGCGCGAGGCTAATGAAATTTCACCCTCGTCGCTCAGTTCACGCGTGTGTCATCGATCCACGTTTTAATCGCGCGCCCAATTATTTATTAACCATTGTGTACCAAGTTATTTATTCCTTTCCCCCAATATTACAGCGTTAAATGACATATATAATGCATGCAGAACTTCTTAATCTTCCTATTTATTTTACAACTTTTACGTATATATTTTTATCGATTGTGATTTTTAAACAATAAAGGTGTCATTTGAATGTAACAGAATCTGTTTTCAACCGATTTTCAGCTTAACCTTTCGAGTTAGAAATTCAGAAATATTAATACTAACATTAAACCTATCGAGCCTTAAGAGTAACTGTTACATGTTCCCTTATAAAAATGACAAGATTAATTTTATTTAAACTTTGTGCTATAAAAAGATATCTATAGAATGATTTCTTTCGAAGTCATTTTTATTATTTCAATAATAGTAAAATAGAAAATCTGGTACTGTCATTTTGATCGGTGGTGGTAGGTTTAGTGTTGAACAACTTTCTACGAACCATGTTACCGTTAATGTTTGCTACATTTAACGTTAACACG
Source organism: Lasioglossum malachurum (assembly GCA_028455605.1). Classification (NCBI taxonomy): domain Eukaryota; kingdom Metazoa; phylum Arthropoda; class Insecta; order Hymenoptera; family Halictidae; genus Lasioglossum; species Lasioglossum malachurum. The sequence goes on along the minus strand of CM052318.1, from coordinate 20,668,109 downwards.
GGCCAGTTGCGTCGCAGTAAATCGTAATTTAGAACGATCATTTTTCTATTACCAGAGTTAATGTTAAATTGACAGAAATTCGAATGGAAGACACGGTAACTAGCGAAATACTCAGCACGAAGCGGACTATAGGCGCTGTTTAATCCCCACGGGGTGCCGGCCACGATTATTTATCGTCCTCATTCTGTACACGCTCTAACCGGAGGGGCGGCTCGCTCTTAATTGGATTTAAGGGTCAAAGATTTTATGGACGGCCACGGAGACTGGTGATTTTCTTGCTTTCTCGTTAAATTCGCCCTGGACAGTCTTGAGTCCACACACCATCGATGCCACAAAGCTCCCTTGAAACGCATCATGCATCGACGCAGAATCAGGGTACCGTGAGTCACCCTGCAATTTATCTCTGTGTTTCATTTTAATTAGTATACTCTGCTTAATGTCATTGCGACACTTGCGTTCGGTTTATGGTCTTTCGGAGAGCGATGATTCACAGCTAATCTGTGAGTTGCTTAGTGAATTATTTAACACTAAACCTACCACACGAAGTTATTTGACCATTATTGAAATCCTAAAGGTGTTTTCATGGGAATTTATTCAATATATTTTTCGACTCCAGTATATGAAAGAAAAACATAAAATTATATCGACAATTTTACATGATTGAAAATACAGTGTTACACTAAATTTTACCATTCTCGATTTCGCTGAAAGTTCTAAATCTATTTCCAATATTACTGGATTTCGTGGAAGATTGTCAATCGATTTACGTGCCGCGCATGCAGTCTCGTTGAAAAGTCCCTAACAGCGGCGTTACAGTTCATTATGCAACCCGAGCATTGACGCAATTCAGATCTGATCGGCACAGAACCGATCCCTGGGAAATCTTGAATTACACGTTTTATATGTATCGATCTGGCTCGGAGAATTGAAAGGGCGACTGGCTCTTACGTTGATCTCTCTCTGTCTTTGTCCGCGATTATGCCATAAGGCTGCTTGGCCTTGCTCTTCTGCGAATTTCCAATTCGTAGCGCCGACGTTGCAATGAATAAGAAGATATATTCTCAGTGCCATTTGCAGGTCAGTTTCGGGATTTTTTGTACGCAATCAGAAAATTATTTTGCATTGGCATTTTGCACACGTATTTACCATTATTCGGAGCGTGTAATATATTTTTTTTGAGCTACACATTGTTGAATGAAGTAATTTTTAACAGTACAAATAATTCTGATAATTTAGAACCAACAAAATTAAAGAAACACCCGATCTTTTCAGAATAAACATCGAGACTATGAAATTATTTGACGTAGAAAAAATTATTATAATCATTTTCATCGGGATAAAAGTTAAATATTCGAACCTATCAATTATCTAATATTAGCGTGTTACTAAACTCATATAATCAGTCCCATAAAAAAGATCCACGGACAAGAAACACGTTGGGACAAGAAGAAAACCGAAGAGTCGCCGCAAGACGGGGAATAAAAATTGGTCGATCGCTGGCGATTCTTCCGCGAGCCGGGGGCGGATCGGCGAAACAAGTGCGTACCATGGAATTACCGGCGACAGATTAACGGGACAATGGAAATATCCGATGCACGGCCTATTGTCGCATCGATCTTCAATCTGTCACGCGGGACCCCGGCGTCAAAACGCGAAACAAAGCGATCGCGTCTGCGGATGACAGGACAGGATCCGAACGCATGAATGGACGGTCGCGAGTATTATAATGGACATTCCGGAGCAATGGCGGCTCGAGTGTCCGCGGCCGGTTGCATAAGCCCGCTCGATGTCCTCTCGCTAATGGGACCCCGTGGCTTCTATCCGTCCCTCGACAAGTGGCCCTTTGCATTTCCAATGGGAACCCGATCCTTCGATCTCTGATCGCCGATTACCAAGGGAAAAATGATCGAGCATCATCTCCCGCGAATTGTACGCTAAATGGACCACTGAACTCTACTGGCTATGGTGTTCCATTTGCGAAATAATGTGGGAGACGCGTGTCTTCTTCAGATGCTTTCTTCATAGCTTGGCTTCAAAGCTGTTCTTCAGAGCTTTATTGATGTATGTTTTCAGTTGAGAATTTAATTTGTTGCTAAGGAAAAGCATTTATAGTGTTGTTCTTTAGCTGTAGTTTGGTTGAAATTGCACTATCATCGAACTTATGCTAGCTAATAAGTGGACAGTTTTTGTTTATTGTTAAAATTAATATTATTGATTCAAAATATTTTTCAAATAATTATAGCACAAACAAGAGAGAGAGAGAAGAGAGAGAGAGCGCATACGAAAGAATGATCCGCTAGCAAATTGCTCGGTACACCATGGAACGGAGTTGATTTAGGGCGTATCCCCTAATCGTCGCTCGCACGAGCGCGGACGAAAGAAAGAGGGGGAGAGTGTTCGAAGATAGGTCGAGCTTCTCTTGCTCTCTTTACTCGCTCTCTTTTTCTATCATCGCTCCCCTAAGTTCCCCGTTTTCTTACGTCATCCTCATCGCTGAGTCACGTCGTTCCCCTCTCCACGGGGTCCCATAAACCTCTGCCACCCTCGGTCATACACCTTAAGGAAGCCGGCTCACCCCTCGAACACGTTCGAGCAGGGTGAGTGCCCGATTGCGTGGGCGGTTGTTCGTGGATTATCGGATTTTGCACCTTGTTTCGACAACTGGGATCGTTGTTTGCCGTGAAATCGAAACGTGATGCTGCTCGATGGGATTTCACGGTTGATTAGGATGCTCGCGAGTGAAATCGTGCCGGGGAATCGAGTTCGGGGAGAGATCGACACGTTTCGATTGTCGGTGATCTGCTGCAGTGACGGAACCCTTTGTATCGATAATTAATTACTGCGGATCTTTGCGCGAAATAAATATTGTCCGATTCAGTTGTGGGAAACAGAACATATGGGAGAGCATTATCTCCTTCAATTGTTTTACGAAATAGTATAATACAATCTTTAAATGTTTCTAATGTCTAGATTTTTGCCATAAATGCATAATTGAGAAGAATGTGCCTATAGAAATGGTAATTTCCGAGTGAAAAATCGGCAATGACGTCACGCAGGAACGAAAGGAATGAAGAGGATGGTGGAAGGGATCGGAATGGAACGATGGGGCCGTCTGGGATGAGGATCGAGACCGGATGCGAGCGTCTCCACCGAGATAAAGATAGCTCCCGGGCCTTCTTGTTGCGTTCCCCGGTTCATAAACGTCATCTTCCTATTACCGAGTTCCACGTAAGCGCATAGAAAGTCCTTTGATGCTCGACGGGACCTCAAAGGACTCCCTTGAAGAAGGAATCCGCGGGAGATCCAGCCGACGACGTTTAAAAATCGGCTGACCGTCCAGCGAACTCTTTCGCTGGAAGCGAAAAACGATCTTTTCGTGTGAACAGGACTTCCATTCAGAATTACACAACAGTTAGTGCAAATGTAGTATAGTGAAGACTGCAGTTAGCATCGTTTCACTCCCGATTAGTCGATTTTTATCTAAAAGAAGTTTCTATTCTGAATCGTCTAATACTGAACGGATACCTAGCACAGCGAAGATTACAATGAGCACCGCTTCACCCTCGGCACCTCCCAAATCCCTCCATCAATCACAAAACAAGATCCTCTATACAGAGAGCCTATTGCTCTAAGAAGCAAAGATGCCATCGACAGATTGAAGACGTGGAATTCCAATTTGCTCCGTTCGATAAAATCGGTTCGGGAATCGACGCATGGGAGTCATGGTGGTTCCCATTCGACGATTCGACAGAGGAATGTCTCCCCTGCCCCCCTGCGGCTTGTGTAATCCTAAATGAATAAGCGTGTAGGTGCAGCCGGGGGATTGCGCCAGCAGGACACGCTCTCGGACCTTTCGATCAACGACACGTGCAACTCGCTCGACAATAACCGCGGGCCCGGTGCGCGGCGCATTGATGCCATAACCGGGGGTGTCATAACCCTTGCCGATCGTTGCGCAAGGAGCCGAGACCGATCGTATCGGCGCCCCTTCCCGGGTTAGGCTCGTTTAGCCGGGACAAATTCACGGATCGCTTCACACCGGATCGATACGCGTGTCTATGCACGGTGCCGATCGTATCGTCGCGTTCCACGACGTTGATGAAACCGTGGAAAACTCATGGGGCACCGTGGTACAGTAATTAGTAGACTGCAAATCTGTTTGCGAAATAAAAGTTTTCTGAATTAATTACGAAAGATAGACGCTAAACCAAAAATTAATTCTCCCTTTAACGGTATAAAACAGTTGCAAAATAGTAGATCGATGGTCCTAAATTCTCCTAATGTTCTCCCTGTTTTAAATCGCTCCTACTCCTTTTTGTCATAAATGCATAAAACCCGCAGTCTACTGATCAGCATATACCTCATATCTAGTGTTCAGCTTTATGTATCTAAATCAAACGTTTATGTTTAACTAATAATTATGTTCTAAGTCAAAATTTAAAACAAACGAGTTTATCAATTATTTCGCATCGCATTATTTTAAACGAAATTAATTCAATGTAATTTTTACGATATTGTGAAAAATGAACCGTTAGTTATTGTTTGTTATTTCAACATTATATGGAGTTCTTTTAGTCTTAATCTTATTTCCCTTTAAGCATCTCGAAACAAGAAATATATATGTCTTAGATCACTTTTATAATTATGGACACAAATAATAATAACGCTTAAAAGATAGTTGACTAATGGATTTTTAGCTAGTTCGATTTTGAGTATTCAATTTCTGGAATCTTGTGATTTGTGCAAAACAATTTAGAAATCCTAACTTTAGTGTTCGGTAGCTGTAGCGTTAAAATGATTTTTATTTCTACAAATAGAGATATTAATAAATTGTATAATAATGATATACAGAACTGATTGATGATTTTAGTCTGTTTATTAGTTTTAAATATTTAAAAACGTAATTAATAACGCAAAAGGAACAGTTTATATACAATAAATCCTAAATGAAACGAATGATACTTGCCGATTCTGCCATAAGATACAATGTACATTTTCCGGCAAGAATCATCTGCTCCCCAAAATCTGAAAATAGCGCCATTCCACGTACTGGCGAAACGTTCAAAT